>CM053793.1:138160979-138678479 GCA_028749045.1 Cupressus sempervirens | reverse complement strand
AAGATATTTACAAACATCTAAAGAATTTGATTTCCCCTATTATTGACATTTCAAATTATTTTTTCATAGATCATCAATAGAATCCATACTCATCTTATTATCATCTCTTTAGATTATGTCATTAATAAAGAGTTTAACAATTAATGTACCTTTTAACCTTAAACCTTTAAGTAAGTATTATTGGCATCATAAGTCCAGTTGAAACCAATCTTAATAAGATTTGAGTGTAATCTTTATACCATGCTCTAGGGAGTTTCTTTAGACCATACAATTATTTGTGAAGTTTTCATATCACATTCTTGTCCATGGTCAAAGCAGTACCATCTAGTGGCTCAACGTAGACCTCCTCCTCGAGAATTCCATTCAAGAAAGCTAATTTTGCATCCAAAATTTCTATACCTTGGTCTATTATGATTAGCTTGCAATCTACAATCTCTAGCTATGTTTCCAAATTTATTACATTTATAGTATGTGACACCATTGTTCATTTTGAAAGGTCTTCTTGATATCATGTTAGATCTCTCATTTTTTCTTCCAGTAGATTAGTGATTAGATTTCTTCTATTCATGTGATTTATGTCCATAAACCCAACAATTGAAATAATATCTAGTAAAAGTTTTTTTTATCCATGTTACCTTTTCAATCCTTCTTTACATGTCTATATTTGTTGCATGCATAAAATCTTCCTTTGAATGATTTCTTTTATTCTTCAGGTTGCTAATTCTAATTTGATATCTAATTTAGATCTTGTTTAGGTTCTTGTTGGCAGTGGGCCAGCATCCCTCATAGGGTTCACAACATTTCTTAACCACCTCCTGTTTCTCTATAAGACTATTGGTTGTTTTGGGCATTGATAGGTCAATCTTTTGGTGCAATGGCAACTCTGGCCTTTCTAACAATTGGTATCAGAGCTTGGTCATAAGTTTGAATCTCGTAGGCTACGATGAGTGACACTAGGAGGGGAATCATTTGTAGTGGTCCAACATCCCTTGCAGTGTTCATGACATGGCTTAACTACCTCTTATGGTTCTATAATACTATTGGTTGTATTGGTCATTGACAGGTTGATCTTTTGGTGCAATGACAACTCTGACCTTTGTAATAGTTCTTTCTCAACAAAGTTCTCATATTTCTTTGAAAATTCACCTTCTATATATCCAATGCCTTTCATGTCTCCTTAGGCTTATATAATATCAATTTATCATCAAGTTATTTAATACTTGAATATAATTTAAATCAAGATGTAACTTTGTCTCAACAAAATCACCTTTTGTGCAATATTATTATACTTCTCAAGTTCTGATTTTACCTTTGTAAGTTGAGTGTTCAAATCCTTGCACTCAGTTGATTTACCTTTTAGATCTACTTCAATCATTTATTTCTCTAATTTTGTTTCATTTGATATCTTCACCAACTTATATGACACAACTTCAAGTTCATGCTTGAGTGCTTGGTTTTCTTTCTTTAGTTTTGCAATCAAATCTAATTCCTTGATCTCTTCAGCTACCTATGTCATCTTAGTCCTTGAAACATCTAACTAATCCTTAACCTTCTTAATATAACCCTGTGAATCCCCAAGTTTATATTTTAGTCTTTCCTTCTCATAATTCTCTTGATCCAATTCCTCAAGTATTACTTCATAGTTTCTTTACAAATCCATTGAATCCATTGTGATCTTTCTCAAGCTATTAAACTTCCTTTGAGTAACTAAGGTTTGATACCAATTCTTAGAAATAGGGAATACTAAGAGGTGAGGGAGGTGAATTAGTATCTTAACGCTTTTTGCCCAATTATATTTTTCAATAATTAACCATACACATGCATAAATGAGTAAACTAAAAAGTAAATAACATAACACAATGAAACTCATAACACCATGATTTGTTAACTAAGGAAACCTTGGCCAAGGGAAAACCCCAATGAGGATGGTACCCACAATATAATGCACTAATCCAAAAATAATTTGTTACAAGTGTTGACCCTATGGAGTATTACATACATTTAGTACACCAATCCTTGTTAGAGGACTAGACCTTGTTAGAGACCTCATCCCTATTAGGAGTTTTAATACAAAAGGAGCTCACTACTCATACAATGATTTATTATCTATATAAGAGATATAGGTACTATACTAAAAATGACTATATTGAAATCTTCAATATCTAATTAGTTCTTTTTGTTCCTCATGTTTGATCATGCCTATGAAACATGTGATCACACATATGATTATCAATG
Source organism: Cupressus sempervirens (assembly GCA_028749045.1). NCBI lineage: Eukaryota > Viridiplantae > Streptophyta > Pinopsida > Cupressales > Cupressaceae > Cupressus > Cupressus sempervirens. The sequence goes on along the minus strand of CM053793.1, from coordinate 138,676,244 downwards.
CATCAATATCCCAACATAAATAAAGCTTGCGTAACATAATCATAGCATAGTTATATTTCATATTTTCAAACTGCTTTCTTATATATCTTTTTGTTTATCCTATCTAGTAAGCCTGATAGAAAAATGTGTAAAAACTTATCCAAAAATTATTATCATAATATGCTAACAAAGGGTTGACATCTAGGATGTCAATTGGATCATCAAGATAATTCAATTCCTTAGCCAAAACATTTGATCTCTACCTTATATTGTGTCTCCATGATAATAATCTTTCTTCCTATTTTCTAATCAAAACTCATGTCGACTGTTATACTAGTACCGATAAGCATAAATATATCATCTATAGACTCTATTGATCATATTCATAAATTGTGACCAATTATATTACCTTAGTGAATCTAACTAACTGAGACTATTCCTCTATTATAGTTGTAGACACCATAAAATTGGCAAAGACCTAAAACAACGAGAATTTCAATCAAATAATAAAAATTAAGGACAAAATTAGATAACAAAGGAAAATAACAAACTTTCAAATCAATGGTAACAACAAGTCATTCAAGAGATTAAATCAATCAATCACCTATCAAATCTAAGAGGACCAAAATCAATTTAAAAAGAGGAAAAATAATTCATAAAATCATAAAATAAAAAAAGGAAAAAGGTAAAGACAAAATTTGAAAGTAAATGAAACATTTTAATAAATCAAGAAAAGCCATTTGTCCTCTCAAAAGTGAAAATCTATTAATCTCATATCGGTTTTGACAAGTGAGTGTCTATACACTTAAGTCATTTACTTAGTTCATGCTGAACAAGTAACATATGCTGAGCACACCATGTAAGTTAGAGCATGCCAAGTAAACAGTAAGTGCCAAGTCACTCATGTGCCAAGTCATTCAAGTGCCAAGCAGATAGTATGTGCCGAGTGATTCAAGAGTAGAGCAAGTAGTACATGATGAGTCATTCAGATGCCGAGTGATAGTATCAAAGTCATAGTTAGTGTCAAGCACCAGGGACTTTAGATGTTGAGTAATACAATTTTGACATAGTTGTTTGTATTGGCACAAACTACTATGTAAACCCTTTTTGAGCCAACTTAAGGATTGATTTTTACGATCTTTTTTTGATAAGGATGAATCTTAAGTATGAATTCCTATGTATTACATGCATCCAATTAGGAAAAGGGAAGGTTTAAGTGGAAATATGGATGAATCACAACTGTTGATTCATACCTAACCCTAAGTCACCTAGGTCTTCTTAAGGAGGAAAAACCCTAAATATTTTAATGAATGATCAAGGAGAATTGAAGGAGAGTTTGCATGCACAAATAGGACATTCATGGTGACCAAGGTATTATGATTTGTGTTACATTGCAGAATTAGTTAAAGGAGAATAGAGGAAGAAAAAAGTGGACAATAGAGACACATTTGATAAAAAAGGATCAAGTATACATTAGTATAGAGGTGATCTGACATCAAGCAACATATGTTAATTATAGGATCATTGTTGAGACATTCTAATAGGTGAATTAGTTAAATCTCTTAACAGAGTAGTCCGAATAGGCTATATTAAAATCCTCTGACAAGGTGCTTACTTAATTGTGAGTTGAAGTCCTTTAATCAAGCACATTTCTAATAGGGTTTTGAAATCCTTTAACAAGATAAGACCTAATAGTCTTTGTAAGCTTTTAACAGGGTAGATCTTTCATAGGGTAGATCATGTTTCATGATCAAACATTGTAACCTTAGTTTCATGTAATGACATCTAGTTCTTCAATAGCCAAAGGTGTAGAGGGTAAAGAGGTTTTAAATGTTTAATTGATAGGTAATGAAATCAAACAACCTACTTTTAGGGCTATCCCAAATATATCTTACAAATAGGATCCCTCCAATGCATTATCCATGATACCACCACAAGTTTTAATGATTCAGGATGTTAGAAATTGTTACACATGCAAAATTGGAAGTATAGGAGGTATGAAAATTAGGGAAACATATGAAAAACTATGTGAGAATGAAGCATTGAAGGAAGAGTTTAAAATTGTTGAAAATAAAGGGTTAACTCATGCCCTAAGTTTCCCCAATGTATTCAAGATAGAGTGGATACAAATTTTTTAAAGTAGAATTCATGATAACTATGTTTGGTTAGAGAATGGGCTAGTAAAAATCATGAAGAAGATTGCTCACAGAGTAATAGGGTATCTAACCCTAGATCAGCCAAAGACCATGAGAAGTGAAGCAAAAGAAAAAATTGAACAAAGAATAGGGGATGTGTGGAATAAAAGAGGAATGACGATTAATACTATCATAGATCCCCTGATAGCTTTTGCAGTAAGGGTTATAGCACACAAATTTTATCAATCTAGTAGATTAAACAATATGCCCTGCATTACAGTTGATATAGTTATAAAATTGTGAAGAAGGATCATACTTATGATCTTGCCAAGTTCTAGTTGCAACAATTGATTGAGAATTTGGGAGCTATAAGGAAGACCATAAGTGCATAGTGTAAATTTGGATCTATCCTTGTATGTATTTTCTTTTATGTGTAGAATACATTTCCTACATTTTGTAAGGTTACATGGAAGGTGAACAGACCTATTGCAGTTTAGATAGGTGAATTTATTGAGAAAATAGATAATAACTTTGAATCTATCATGACAAGTTATTTTGAGGATTTCAAAGAATCTATGAAGAAAAGATTAAGGATACTATTCTCACTAGTGGAGAAATATTTTAATGATGCTTTCTTCCTAGTTGATACTAATTTCACATATGTACAAGCAACAATTCCTAGGGTGAGATGGCTAAGGCCATTAGGATATGAGATAAATGTTGATGAGTCCTCTGTAGCAATCAAAACATTACTTGCAAAAGAAGTGGATAAGAATTAGCAACAACATTTGAAAATTATGACTTGGCCAAATCGAAGATCATTATGGAATTGAAGACTGCTTCAGTGATCAAGAAAAAGAATAAATTGGTGAAGAAATTGAAAGAAAAATTTGGTGAAGGAGTTGAGGAAGAAGAAGAGGAAGATGATGAAGAAAATGAGGAAACACAATCTCAATCACCATTGGCATTAACACAAGGTCAAGGAGAAGACTAATAAGAATATGAAGTAGAAACTATAGAAGGTGTCAAGGAAGAAGAAGCCAATGAAGCACCAACAACTACTAAGAAAAAGAGGAAAGAAAAGACTCAAGTAGTGAACAAACCAAAGAAGGTTGCTAAACCTAATCAACCCAAACATACAACACCTACCACAAGGGATAACACAAGATTCATTGCATAAAAGGCTAAAGAAGTAGTTGAGCCTAAAGAGAAGAAAGCTAAGACACATAAGAGACTGAGAAGGAAGTATGTTGCTATGAATCTAATAAAGAGAAGATTGAATCAAATGACAAAAACCAATTTCGAGTGGTGAGTCATAGTCCCTCTTCAGATTTAGATAATTTATGTGAGAACATTAGGAATAATGCTGATATATCAGGATTCTCTCACATTGAGTTTGACAATCTTGGGAAGATTGAGAAGAACCAAGTAGAAGAGGTAGTATATGCCATGATGGCTATATTTAAAAATACTCCTCTAGAACTTGCCAACTCCATACCTAGAAGTTTATATGATAGAGTTGAGCAAAAATGACATTATTGTCTAGATATTGAAAGAAAAATTGGGGAGACAACCCTTGCTCAAGTTATGCCAGAACTTAGTAAGGATGAAATGTTTAAAGCCATTAAGAAGTATGCTGTAAGATTTGTGCCAAAATACATGGCATTCAAAATATTTCAAAATAATATAGAGGATGTTGTACAAAAGTCCAAACAAACGTGGAAGATAATATATGGATTATCAACATCTAGGGAAGTTGACCAGACATCTATTGAGGTAGGAGAGGATGAAGAAGATGACACTGAACAAGGCACAGTTGAGGGAGGCTCAGATATGAATATTGAATACCAAGCTGAGGAAGAGAAACTAACAAAATAGAGTGTACAAGAAACACAAATATTGAGTGCCACCCCTCCACATGAGACAAGTGAAAATATTGAAATTGTCAAAGTAAAGATGTTTCTGAGACTATTGCTCAGAACATCAATCCCCTTATAGATGATGATTTGAAAAGGACACTTGTCTAGTCCACTCTCCAGGCAAAACTATGTGACAACCTTGTACTGGTAAGTGTAGATGAAATTCTTATGATATAAATAATAACTGTAGGGGAGGATGTGAAAACATGAGAAACATCTATAAGCACTCAAGTCACAATTATATAACCTTCAAAACCTCTAGTGGTATATCAAAGAAAGGAGACAACAAGTTTCATTGTCAATACACTTATGCATGACACTCTAGTCTCAGTGAATGTACCAAAAAAAGAAAAAGAAAAGGATGAGATAGTTGGAGAAGACAAGATAGAAACACCGATAGATAATGGTACTCAAGACCAAATAGGTTAGGTAGATACACCTGCACCTCCAACATAAGATCAAGGTGCAACTATGATCTGATTGATGGATCTAGACTAATTGCAATAATGAATGCTTAAATAAAATCAAATTAGCAGGAGTCTTACAACATTTATACATAAATTAAATTATGCATCAAAACTTAAGATGTGAAACAAAATTGAGAGAGAAGAAGATAAGAAGATGCAAACAGAGTTTGATTTCGGAGTTTGCCACGAATGTGACTATGTCTCCAGGTCTGCTCCAATAGAGTGAGACCAATCCATTTATTCTCCAAAATCAATTACAAATGCACCAAGACTTATTCCCTTAAACATATCAGCATAGCATGCCCTCGACGTGCAGAATAGTCTTCAAAAATCTCTTAAACATTCTCCTATTCTCACCACCTGAATCCCTTTCCAAAAGGCCTAATACCCCCCTTTTATACATAAAAATTACTCAGATTGGTTCATAACCAATTGATTTTCAAAATCTCCCAATACCCCTTTACATATAAAATATGATTTGAAAATTCCCCCTTATTTACATAGGAATATTCTCCCATTAAAATAATCCATCCAATTTTGCATAAAATATTCATGAATGGCCTCTTGTAATTTTATTCCATAATCCATTTCGAGATTTATTAGGATATATGAATAATTCACCTTTGAATATAAATGGGCTTGATTTTGTTAAGGATTTAATCCTTAATTATAGGGGGTGAATTGGTTGAGAATTTGTTTTTTTTCTTTAAAAATAATGTTTACATTCCCCTTAAAAAGAGGATCTCCCAACCACATGTATTTTTAAATATTAAAGGGGTTTTATCCCATTTAAATAGGGGTAAATTTGTTTTGTTTTAAATTAAGACCCCACCTACTTTTTCTCACGTAGGCCTTAAATTAAGGTTTTTAAATGGGAGGAGTGGTAGGCTTTTATATTTTATATTTATATTTATATTTATATTTTTTATTTTTTGAATTGCCACAATGATGTCATGATGATGTCATCACTATTATATTTTGCCTCCAAAATTCAAATGGCCATAACTTCTTCATATGAGCTCCGTTTTTGATGAAACCAACACCATTGGGAAGCTCTTGAAAAAAATCTTTGATTTGAAATCCATTATGGACCACTTTTGAGATGGTCTGATTTCATCTCTTATTTAGCCCTCTGGTCTGCCTGTTGACCAAAACTTTGACTGAGCATAACTTCTCCATTTGGACTCCATTTTTGTCCGTTCAAGTTGCGTTGGAATTAGGACGTTGAGATCTTTCTCATGGTACAAATTTTGGAGAGAAATGAGACACTTCAATTTTCATTGAAAATATCCATTGGATCAGACCTCCCCACTGAAGACCTTTTGGACCTCCAAAAGTGACATTTACTCTGACATAAAGTGAGGACTTGGCCTCCCCACTTGTCCTGTATTATCTGTACATCTAAATACCTGGCTCACAAGCACAATGAAGACTGCAACAAAATTGTTGATCATAAACATTATTCTATCACTCCCATAAGAATCTACATCAGTTGTCGTAGCCACTAACCAACAAACATTGACTAGCATCAAGCTGAACAATAATGCAGAAATAAAAGAGAATAAGTCAACAACATATCGATCCTTGACAACAGGAACATCTTTACCCAAGGATCCATCAATGATTTCAATCATCATTCCCTCATGTTGTACTATGGGTGCATCTTGCAACATCTGACCTTGGTTAGCTACTCCAAGTTCAAGTGTAGAACCACCTGTACTGACAGACATAAGAGTTAACTCTTTACTTGCATTAATTACCCTTTTTAACTGCCCTGTGTTTGCAAAAGAATGATCGGTCTTAATCTTGTGAGAATGTACAATATACTGAATGCCATCCTTAAATAAGTGATAATGATTCTTTTCCTTGTAGAAAATTACTTTTCTGTCATAAAGATAAGGGCTACCAAGCACTATCCTACAGATATCCAATGGAACAACATCAAACTGTACTTCATCCACAAACTTACTAGTGATTTCGAATCTTAAGGTGCATTGTCTTGTTACTTGCAACTTATCATTTTCACAAATCCAACCTAGTGGATAAGGTTTCTTATGTAATGTAGTTTTCAAACCCAAGTTTCTTACAATACTTTCAGAAATCAAGTTCACTTGAGAACCACTATCTATGAGTGCATCAATTTTAGTGTTCTTGGCAACAACCCTTAGATGAAACAATTCATTCCTTTTCTTATCTTTAGGGAAATCATTAACTTTAGATGAAGAAGCACAACTATGAACAGAAACACCAGAGATAGGAACTTTACCTTTTACACCCATAGCTATTATCTTAGTCTCATCATCTGAATCTAAACCAAGATCCATAACAACATTTGTGGCTTTCTCCTTACCTTTTTTCTTCTGATTCTGTCTTTGAGCCCACTTAGGCTTCAATTCGGGATGCAACTTCCAACAATGTTCTTCATCATGACCCTTCCTGTCACAATGAGTGCAAGAAAGTTTCTCATCCTGCTTAACTGTAGATGCCTTCTTTCCTTTCTCTATCTCTGCATTCTTAGAATATTTCTTTACATAGTTATCATCATCAAACTTATCAATAAAAGATCCTTTACCCCTTGACTCTAAGTGTGTAGCTTGAATAGACACTTCATCCAAATTACAAGGGTTTAATACCAAAATAGAATGTCTAAGGTAGGAATGTTGACCTCCTATGTACTTCAAAAAAGTATCATGGGTGTACAAAGGAACATTCAAAGCAATAGCCCTTTTCCTAAATTCATGGGTGTACTCTTGGACAGTTTGACCTTTCCCTTGCCTAAACATTTGGCAGTCCATCATTAATTGTTGCATATGTCCTAGGGGATAAAACTGCTTCTTAAGAGCATTAACAAACTCTGCCCAAGTTAAACTGACTCTACCATGTCATGAAACTTCTACCTTAGTCTTAGTCTCCCACCAGGTTAAAGCTGTACCTCCTAACCGAAGAGTAGCTAATTGAATCCTATCAACATCATCTAATAGGTTCTGGACTCTACAATAGACTTCTACTTGCTGAATCCAATCATCCAAATTTTCAGCATTAAGTTCACCACAATACTTAGGCAAGTCAAATTTTACATCTAGTTTGATCTTAGGCTTATATCCACCCTTAAATGGATTAGAAGAAGTAGAACGAGGAGAAGATGGAGAAGAAGGAGAAGAGGGAGAAGAAGAAGAAGAGGGTGGATCTGGTTTTTTGTCACCATCTCCATGATGTTTCCCTTTCTTGTCTTCACGTTCTTTTCACTCTTGTCTCTCTCGAAAAATAATGTCCACCTTAGCCTTCATCTCGAGGAATGCTCTTTGAAATTCTTGGTCACTGATCTCATCAGGAACCTCCATTCCAGAAATAGACATCATCGAAAATGTTCTTCGCTTCTCAATCTTAGGATTAAATTCTTCAAGCTTGGCTTCACCCTTCTGAATCCTAGACCTTGTTAACATTCAAAAAAATAATTGCAATAATAGTCAACTGGGCTCTAATACCAAACTAGAACTATAGAGGCAGAAAAGGACAAGACTGAAGAGTCAAGTTTAACACCCAAGCCAAAGGAGCTACTGACTATTCAAGCATAAGTAACATTACCAAAATCTAGTACTCCTTCTAGTCAAGCTCTTCAGAGGCTGAGTACAAATCTACACCATTGCAATTCTCAAGGTCGAGTCCTAGCTCATCTAAGGCAATAGAGGTAACTACTTATGGAGATGTTAGCCTAGATGAAGAGATTGTATTTCCTATATTTGATTATGCTACAATCACAATTGAGTAGATGGGCATATTACAAGAGGCCCTAGAAAAGAAGAAAAATAAAGAACTAATTAGAAGGGAGCATAGGTAGAAGCAAGCTTTGATTAATATCTAAGAGATTTTCCTAGATGCATTCAATCTACCAACTCCAGATAAAACCAAGCCCATCATTGAATAATTAACAAATATATTGGAAAGGGTTAGTGACACAGACCTGGATACTAATGTAAAATTACTAGAATGGTTTGAAAGAAAGTTTCAAAAAAAGGTTAATGAGAAGATATCAAGTGTTATTGCACTAACATAGGTTGAGCTAGCAACCAAGATAGAGAATGTGAAGAAGGTACTAGAGAACATTTTCTCTTTATACACCAAACTGTATAATCCTACACTCTCCACACAAGAAGTAAGGAACCACATCCTGAGTTTGGAGAACCATATGTAGTCATCTGGTGCTACTTTTCCCAAGTCTCCAGCTCAAAGTGAGAAACATTTTAGATACCTCTTGCAATCTGAGAAGTTAGTTAGCATCATTACAAGAAGATGAAGCCAACATAAGGGCTAAATTGATCAATATCTAGTCGACATTGACTCTTCACATGGAGATTTTACACAAGGAACTAGGCTATGCAAAAACACTTATGAAGAAAGATCCCAATCTTTCTACATTGGACAACTTATTACACCTTGTTGTTGATCTAGCCATCCAACTCAGGTCTTTGGAGGTAGCTTGTGATAATTGGGATGCAACTCTTAAGATTATACTTGAGGTCCATAAACCTTTTTTGGACAAATACACTATTAGTGTATAACCCATTGACATAAGTGTCAAAAAGGGGGAGTAAGAGCAATGGGGAAGCAAGAAAGTAGAGCAAAGAGATATCTATACCCAAGGGGGAGTTATGAAGAGTAAGAAGAGTAAGAAGGCTAAGAGAACAAAAAAATGCAAACATCAGTATAGACAGAGAAAGAGTATCAGTTGATGCAAATCTACTTAGCAAGAGAAAGATTTTGGTATAGAATACATAATTGAATAGAACATTCAACTCAAGAGGAGTTATGAAATTTTGAGGTATAAGTCATGTGTTGCAAAATTTTGATATTTTGAATTTTTTTTATAGAAGCTAAATAAATATCTATGTTATGCTCGTAAGGATGAGATCATTAATGCATGACCAAGTGTTTTTGACACTCATGTCAAAGGGGGAGATTGTTAATCTCAGATGGTTTTGACAAGTGAGTGTCTATACACTTAAGTCATTTACTTAGTTCATTCCGAACAAGTAACATATGTTGAGCACAACATGTATGTTAGAGCATGTCGAGTAAATAGTGAGTGCCGAGTAGATAGTATGTGCCGAGTGATTTTAGAGCCGAGAAAGCAGTGCATGTAGAGTCATTCAAATGCCAAGTGAGAGTATTGAAGTCATAGTTAGTGTCAAGCATGAGGGACTTCAAATGTCGAGTAATATAGTTTTCACATAGTTGTTGGTATTGGCACAAACTACTATGTAAACCATTTTTGAGCCAACTTAAGGATTGACTTATGATCTTTTGTTGATAAGGATGAATCTTAAGTATGAATTCCTATGTATTACATGTATCCAATTAGGAAAAGGGAAGGTTTAAGTGCCAATATGGGTGAATCAAAATTGTTGATTCATATCTAACCCTAAGTCACCTAGGTCTGCTTAAGGAGGATAAACCCTAAAATTTTTATGAATGACCAAGGAGAATTGAAGGAGAGTTTTCATGTGCAAACAAGACATTCATGGTGACCAAGGTATTATGATTTGAAACTTACATTGTAGAATCAGTTAAAGGAGAATAGAAGAAGCAAAAAATGGACAACAAAGAGATATCTAATAAAAAAAGATCATGTACGCATCAGTATAGAGGTGATCTAACATTAAGAAACTAAGTGCTAATCATAGGATCATTACTGAGACACTCTTAACAGGTGAATTAGTTAAATTTCTTAATAGAGTAGTCCTAATAGGTTGTATTGAAATCCTCTAAAGAGGTTCTTAATTATGAGTTGAATTCCTTTAATCAGACACACTTCTAACAAGGTTTTGAAATCCTTTAACAAGGTAAGACCTAATAGTCTTTGTAAACTTTTAACAAGGCTAACCTTTCATAGGGTAGATCATGTTTCATGGTCAAACATTGTAACCTTCATTATATACACTTTGTTAATGCAGTGGTGACAATTTGTGGGTGTCATCCCCACCCCAATTCTACCTTCTCATTGGAGGGTTTCTAGGTAATCATGTCTTGTGTCATACATGTGTGAATGCTTACTTGTTTACATACTTTAGATGTATATGCTTTATATGGTATTTCAGTTTACTTGTTAAATTGTGAGATGGATGTATGGTGAATTTTTTTATAGATAAAAGTTTGAAGCATTGATTTACCCCCTCCCTCTCAGAGTTTACCTTTCCTATTGTAATTCAAACAAAATCCTCCTTTTTGAAATTAAAAGAATAGAAAAATCCTCATTTATCCTCACAAACTATGTCTGTTGGACTTTTCCTCTTGGTGCCTTATGAGATATTTTTAGCTTTACCATTACCCTTTGGTGAAAAGTAAAATCCCATAAATAGGAGGGAAAATCAAGAGAAAAAGGACATGGGTTTGTAGGCATCCATACGATAGGCATTTAGATTTATCATTTAGCATCATTGTTGTTGAGAATTAACATGTTAGCTCCATTTTAGAATCATTTAGATATATATTTAGCATTGTTTAACATTTCTTTAGTCTCATGCATGCACATATCATAGCATTTTAGTGTTATTATCTTCATATAATTGGCATTTCATATAGATCCCATCTAGACTTACCTAAATCTACATCAATAACACACTTGCATTCTAGAACTATCAATAAGATGTTGATCTGAGAGAAATTCTAGCAGTCGGTGTTACCAAAACATGAGATATTCATGGAGTGTTTAATTAAAAGTAATTTCTTGGGTCTAGATTAGTTCATTGTTATTCTGATTACACTGTACACTAAGGTCTCATGAATATGCGATTCCACTGTGTACACATTGGCACCCACCATGGGGCTTCATTCTAGAGCCTCACTTGTTCTTTAAATTTTCATTCTAGTATTTGATTTTTCTTATGGATCTATGTCTTACTCATCTGACTTTTTACAAGTTTTACAATACTTGGGAAGACTCATAATAGGAGAAACAACCTTTCGAAGATATTCCTAGGCTCATGAATATCGGATCTGAGATTTCTCTAATGTTTTAATGCTTCTAAACACTATTTCAATGCTTCAACAATACTTTCTATCGCATTTGAAGTATTCTATAATGAATTTGAAGTTTTCTATAATGCATCTACATTTTTTTATAGTGCATTTACTAGATCTTATAGTGTATTTATTTATTCAATGAGGGATTTTGATTGGTATTATAATGCATTTTCATATTTCTGTAATGCATATGCCAATTTCTATAACACATCTCATTAGAGCTATAAACTAGCATATCTAACTTGTAGTTATTGTTGGCTATTTACAGGTCTCTTCTAGACTAGACAAGAACTTCCAAGCCACTAAAATGAGAGAAGGAAATAAAGACAATAAAAAATGTAGCTAGCCTTTGCTAGCATTGAATTAGGTAGGCCTAAACCCTTGTCCATTAGATTATAGTATTTCAAAGTTTATAACCTAGCTTAAGTAAGGAGTTTGATTCCTTTCTGATCTCTTTAGAAATAGGCCTATGCTTTCAACTCACTGAGTTTATTAGAATGTCAAACCTTCTGAAATGGGTCAGTAGGAATTAATTTGTGAATGAACAAACACATAGATTAAATAGGAGCCTCTTTTCTTCCATATTTAAGGGATCATAATTGAAAAATCTTGTTTGTCTTGTTTGAGAGATTGGAGTAGTAGGGATATGCTCTCACTCTTTTAAGGGTGATCAAAATCCCAAACCTACTTCCAATTTCCATTTTTCCTACTTTTCACTAGGTAGTTTATTCAGCCATAGAAAGGCTGCCTCCTGAGATTTGCCTTAGTAGAGCCATTGAGAGGGAAAGCCTTCCATCTTGTATTCTTAATTGAATACAAGTCAATTGGGTTTGAAACATAGCCTTCCTCTAGTAGTCTCGCAAGAGATTGTGCCAAACCTCCTTTGTGTTGGTGGGAAGCTCTCTATCACTAGAGAGATAAATTCAAACACTATTTGTTAAACACTAAAATCTTGTAGTCACCAACCTTAGTTAACCATTGTCAGGAACCCGCTTCTTTTTTTATAGGTTTTTGTGTTGAATAGTTCATTTTATTTTGATTGTTGTGATTGGATGTGTTTGTTTAATACATCTTAATGAACTCCAAATTATAATCCTTCCAAGACAATTCAAACACAAAAGAAAATTGACCTTGGATCAATTATAAATGTTGCAAAACATCTTTAAAATAGCACATTTGAAACCTAAAATAATGCATGTGATCAATTGTTTGACACATTTGTATCCTATAATAGCTCATTTGGCTAATAAAAAAATGCTTTTGACTAACAAAACAATGAATTTTAAGGATAGAACAACACATATGAACATCCACATAATGCATCTAATTATAAAAAAAACTATTTCACATTGTAGAACAATGCCTAACACACAATAAAATGATGCATATAAGAACTTAAATAACACATTTGAAGATTATTGTAGTGAATCTGAGAGAAATTTCAAAACATCACCCACCCATGCACAAAATACCCATAAACAGGCAACAGATTTGGATACCCTTTTCCTTCATTAACATTCTATAAAACTAAGGAATCTTGAAAACAACCAACATCTTTAAAGCAAGCAATGTTCCAACCCTATATAGGGACTCTTATCTAATAACCATCGTTACCTCAACTTCATACATCAAGTCAAACACAAATGGAAATACACATCCATCCCTTACTTGACTTCATGAAATTGAGTCTTATCTTTATCAACATCACCAAACACCGTTTTTGAAACATAGCTTTATGTTCCAACACATTTTGGTCTAAATACAATCCTAGTACCATTGAAATGTAGAATAATTAAAGGTGTCTAATCTACATCTCATGCCACTATGTAAAACTAGTGTAGCTGCAAAACAAAAGGAACCTAAAAGATTGCCCATATGGGTAAGTACTAGAATAGAAAAATGAACTATCAAATCCACACAATCTCCAAATATCATTGAGCCTATTACACCCATTGACTGCTTATCAACTACCATTTCCAATGAATCACCCTTGTTCAAACAATAGAACTCAGAAACCTCTAACAAAATGGGTTCATCTCCAATATGGGGAGAAAATAACCTTGAAACTAAGATTAAGGATTTCCAACAAAATCTATTACCTATTATCGTTGGCACAACAAGGTGAAAAATTACCATCTAAATTTGATATATCAAACCTTAGGAGAGATCAAGAAGAATCACCCCTAGAGGTTGTCACTCAAAAACTTCAAGACCTACAACTAGAAATGGAGAGAATGAAATGGGGAAAAGTCCAACTGGTTGAATTCAGTCTTGAGAAGGTATGCTCTCTCCCATTTGACAAAAACATCATCTTGACACCTTTTCCACAAAACATGCAAAAACTAAAATATGATAAATATTGTGGCACATTAGATCCTCAAGATCATCTTCGACAATTCTATACTTTAAGTATGAAGCTCATTCATGACACAACCTACCTTATGCAGCTATTCCCTAGGAGTGTGGAGGGACAAACCATGGAGTGGTTCTCCAAAATCCCCTCCAATATCAAGTCATTCACTTGCTTTAGTTTTCATCACACAAGACTCATACAACATCGGAAGGAAGGTTACCATGATTGACTTATGTAATGCAAAATAACTCATAAGAGAGTCCTTCAAGGTATTGTTACAAAGATGGAGACATACATTCACTAAATATCATTGAGACATTCCAAAAAAAGAAAAGACATATATCTTCATCAATAGCCTATCTAAACCCATGAACTACTAGCTATAGCTCCAAGGTCCAAAAGACTTTAAAACCACTTTAGAACATGTAGCTAAAGTAGAAGAGACCTTACTAAGAAATGACATCATCAAGCTATCAAAATATGGAAAAGGTTTCTCAAATAGCTCCTCACAACCACATAACTCATCTGACCGATCAAATGAAAAACATAAATCATGGTGGGGGAATAATAATAAAAATATGGTAAATGATGGGGTGGTAGAATCTAGTCATGTTAAACCACAACCTCACCCCAATCTGAATCAACCATACCCAAGTGTCAATAACATCAATATCCAACTATTAATAACACCAATACCCATACTTTCTAAAACCCACCAAAACAAGATAATATTCATCCATTCTAGCAACAAAATATAGCTACTTCCCCTATGCCAAACAATCTCAATCAACAAGTAGCATACAACCAAGCTCCTCCCTTGAGAGGATACAAGTCCACCAACATACCCAAGGTATACACACCCATAGGCATGACATATGGAAGAGCTTTACAAATGCTCTTAGCTGATGAGCTCATTGTATTACTAGAAGCTAAACCTTATGACACATAAGTCAAACTGTAGTGGTGGAATGCAAAAAATTTTACACTTATCATCGAAACTGAAGGCACCTCATGAATAACTACAATGCTATTAAAGGAGCCATCCAAAAATTAATTTATGATGAGATGATTGAAGTACACCATCTTCACAATAAAGAGGATGACACAAATTTTAAAAATCCTTCCATGAATCATGAGAAAGGAAAGTCTTCCAAAAGTAACTAGCTCACATCGTCTAATGACACAATCAACTACACTGATAATTATGACAATATAATTAACATGATCTCAGGATTTGATGACACTTTCAATGTCATCATGGTAAAAGATAAATATAAGAAACAAGCCTTGAATGTCATCACTCAAGGTCAAGTCTCTAAAGTTGTTCTACTAGGGGTAACCACCAATTTAGACCAAGTGACAACAAGCTCCACCATACCCAGATATAGTCTAGTCAATCAACTATTGAAAACTCCTGCTCATATGTCTATTTTTGAATATTGAAAATATCCTCAAAGCATAAGGAGATAGACACCAAAGCTTTAGTGTCTAATGACCTTGATGTAAATAGATTCCAAAACATGGTGAGCAACCTTGTTTCCCCTCACTTTGTATCCTTCTTAGTGTAGCACAACATGTCCTTCACTTATGCTCAAAATTCCCCATTGCATATTGAAGTCTTTATACATAGGAACAGAGTGAAGAGAGCCTTGGTTGACAATGGGTCCAACCTAAAAATTTTCACACTAAGTTTGGTAAAAGCATTGGGATATACAAAGGATGTTGGCAATCCCAAGAAGAAGATGACAATTAAATCTTATGATGATGAGGAGAGATCTTCTAAAGGCATGGTAATTTAACCCATAAGGGTTGGCCCGATCATAAAATAAATTGCCCATCAAGTCTTGGACTTGAAGCTAACCTAAAAAATCTTATTAGGTAGGCCATGTATCCATGATATGCAAGCAATCCCTTTTACTTATCACCAATGTCTAAAATTTCCATATATGGGCCAGGAGGTAACATACCAGGGGACCAAAACTATACACAATACTTTAACTCCCTTATTCCTCATAATAGGGAAGAAGTCTCCATCTCAACAACTAATGCCAGAAGCCTCAAGCTCCACTAGCCAAAACAACCATTTTTACACAACAACTAAGGGAAAAGAGAAAGTGGGTTGTTCTAATTCTTCTACCTCATCATCACTAATACTTAGAGACTCAAATAAAACACATTATGAGGAAATGGGTCATTTAATGAAAGAATTTGACCAAATATGCAAACTAAAATGCAAGGGTGTAGGTGAATATTCAGTTTCATTGTTTGACCCACCATCATCTCCAAAATCGCATGGCAGGCCACCTACAAAGAACACTTACAATGACCACTTTGTTAAAGAAAGTCACATGTCAATAAGCACAACACAAGAAGAAAATGAGAGAATATTACATGTTGATATATTCCCCCACCTTCTTGGAAATGGTTGTGAGTTTATGAAAAAAATGGGTTACCAGGGGGATGGTCCTTTGGAAAAAGGAAAAGTTATTGTCGAACTGTTAACAATACACTTTAGACCCAACAAATTGAAAACAAGAGTGGGCTATTCAAAGCAAGAAAAGTAAGGTTTTCCACCTTATCTTAATCCACCACACCTTGATAAGGCATGACATAGACACATAGATTTCTCCTCCTCCACTTTGGTTTGGATACCAAATTAGGAATTCTAGTTTCAGACCTTATTTCTGGTAGAAATTGAACACAAGGACAATGAGCAGTTTCACACCTCTAGTTTCCTAGAAAACTTAGAAGAGGCAGACATTATAGACTTAATAGATACAATGTATGAGTCACCAAATGAGGTCATTTCCTTAAACTAATCCAATTCATATCCATAACTTGAGCCATTATCCTTGATCCATCTCGAGCTTATTGATTGAGATACAACCGAATCTCATAACATCACCAACTTTGACACTAACCGTGACATTTATGTATACCTTAATGTAGTTGAAGCATCTTCGAGACTAAGACCAAGATAAATACCTAATGATGGGTCAAGAATCAATTATCTTAGTCACATGAGAACATGTCAAACATATCAAGGACCTAATAACCTAGACCATGTTGTGGCTGGTCTTGACAAAAAAATAGAAACAAATAGAAGTGATGCATCTAATGGTGAAAACCCAACTGTGGCACCCACAGATGAGATAATTGATCCCTTACCCAAATATTTAGAGGAGTGATCACCAATCGTAATTGAGCCCATAGAGAAAGTTAACATTTGAACAAAGCAAGAACCTAGAATCATCGACTTGGCGCATTCGTTAACTCCAGAAGAAAGAAGTGAATTTATTCACTTCTTCAAAGATAGAAAAATTAATTTTGCATGGTCCTATGCTAACATGAAAAGGGTTATATCCTAATCTAATCCTTCATCATCTCAACATCACTCCAAATACCAAGCCAGTCAAATGGAAACTTAGAAAAATGTATCCGCATATAGCATTGTTGGTCAAAATAGAGTTGGAAAAACTACTTTGTACCAATTTCATTAGGCCCTTAGCCTATGCTTCATGGATCAAATGTTGTGCCCATTTCCAAGAAAGACAATAGCATATAGATCTGCATTAACTTCTATGATGTCAACAAGGCATGTCCCAAATATGGCTTCCCCTGCTAAACATTGACACCATTGTAGACCTAATAGCACAACATTCTATGTTCTCCCTCATGGATAGTTTTTTTGGCTATAACCAAATTAGAATAACACGTGAAGATCAAGAGAAAACATTGTTCACTTGTGCATGGGGAATATTTTGTTGGAACATCATGCCCTTTGACCTTAAGAATACAAGAGCCACAAATCAGTGGGCTATGACCACTATATTCCATGACATGATGCATACCTTTATGGAGGATTATATAGATGAAATTTTGGAAAAATCTCATACTCATAAAGACCATCTACCAATTTTAGATAAGATATTCACATGCCTAGAATCCTTCAAAGTTAGACTAAATCTTAAGAAATGTGCTTTTGGCATACAATCTGGAAAGCTCCTAGGTTATATTGTCTCTGTAAAAGGGATAGAAGTTGATCCCAAAAAAGTGCAAGCTATTGTTAACATGCAACCTCCCAAGAAATTGAGCTAGCTATGCTCCCTCTAGGGGAGACTTTGATTAGATTGTAGATTCATATCTTAGCTAGCTGAGAAGTGTGTGTCTTTTACCTATTTCCTTCACGAAGATATAGTACTTTTAAAGTGGGACAATCAATGTCAAGTGACCTTTGACCTTCTCAAGAACTACCTAATGAATCCACCTATTTTGGTGCCTCCTATGTCGCACAAACCCTTATTGTTATGTATATTTCTGATGGAAAAATCAATAGGAGCCCTCTTGGCACAAGAGAATGACTAAGGCAAGGAATGAGCCATCTATTACATTAGTGAAACCTTGGTTAACTATGAGTTACACTACACTTTCATTGAAAAGGATTTTTTGGTAGTAGTTTTTGCTTCCCAAAAACTATGTCACTACCTCTTGACCCAAAATTAAAACTCATAGACAAAATAGACCCACTCAAGTATCTTTTGAGTAAAACGACATTAATAGGAAGGATGGCTAAATGAGTAATAATCCTTAGTGAGTTTGACATTGAGTATATTGATAGAAAAGCCATAAAGGGAAAAGCCATTGTAGACAAGTTAGCAGATGCACCTCAAGAAATATTCAATCCCATCCTAGCTAATTTTCCAGATACACATATCCTCCAGATAGAGCTAGTCACAATGAAGTTCTACTTTGACAATTCATACACACACATGGTTTAGACACAGGAATTCTATTCATCACACCTTTAGGTGTGACCATCTCAAAGTCATACAAACTGTTGTTCCCATGCACAAATAATATGGCAGAATATGAAGCTTTAGTTCTTGGTCTTAAATTAGCATTAGAATGGATATTGATGGCAATAGAGGTATATGGAAATTCCCATCTAGTCTTCAATCAAGTGAATGACATTTATCAAACCAAAGATGAAAAATTTATACCTTACAAACACTTGGTTGATACTCTCAAGGCATGCTTTGTTTAGATTACATTTGAGCAGATTCCCAGAGATAAGAATAGGGCGGCTGATGCTATGGATACTTTGGCATCTCTACTCTAGTTACTAGATCAACAAGAAATATATGAGTTCTTAGTATACGAGGTGGTTCAACCTGCATTTACTCAACTAGAATCCCACATCACTTACCTTTTAGACACTCCCAAATCCCGTTGGTATGATTCCATTTCTACCTACTAATGTAATAACATTATGCCCTCTAACTTATTCTAAAACCAAAACTTATTCAACAAACCTTGTGTTACACATTGGTGGTTGATACATTGTATAGAAAACGTCTAGATGACACTTTATTTAGATGTCTAAAAATTGATGAGTCTAAGATTTCTCTACAAGAGGTTCACATTGGTATTTGCAAGTCACATTCCAATGGTTTCACCCTAGCCAAAAAACTCCTCACAATGGGGTAGTTATGGCCCATAATGGAAAAAGATTCTATCAATTATCTCAAGACTTGTAAGAAGTGTCAGATCTAGGACCACCTCATTCATGCTCCAGCCCAAGAATTCAACCCATTAGCCACACCATGGCCCTTTTATCAGTGGTTTTTTGACTTGATTTTTGCAATTCACCCACTTTCCTCTAGCGAACACAAATGAACCAAATGGGTCAAAACAACACCGTTCATAGACTCCACCGACAAACAAATCTCCTCATTTATCCTGAACCGTATCATTTGTCGATTTGGCATACCTCATGCCATCTTAATACATAATTCCTTATACTTCAAAAAACAAATTTTTGACAAGCTATATGAAAAGTTTCACATCATCCACTATTCATTGTCAATTTACTATCCCTAGGGAAATGGCCAAGTAGAAGCCACCAATAAAAACACCATTAAAATACTCAAAAGAATTGCCAATGACACTGGTAGGGATTTGCATTTACAGTTAAATCCTACCCTATGGGCATATAGAACAAGTGTTTGAATTCCTTTAGGTTCAACATCTTTCTCTTTGGTCTACGATAGTGAAGTAATTCTCCCTTCAGAGGTTGAAATCTCATCTCTGAGAGTCACCCTCTGTGATGTCATGTTAGATGAGGACTATAGAGTGGCTAGGTTAGAACAATTGGAATTCCTACAAGACCATCAATGCACATCACACAAACATCTTAAAGTGTATTAGAATAGACTCTCTAGACACTACAAGAAGAAGGTGAAGCCTCGTGTTTTCCAAAATAGAGATTTAGTCCTACGAGAAAATCCCAAAAATTAGGCAATAAGAGAAAAGAAAGGAAAGTGGGAGGCCAATTGGATTGGTCCTAATATCATCACAAAATATTTTGGAACAGGTACCTACAAACTTTTTGATTGTGATGTAGAGGAACTAGCAGAACCCATCAATAGTATCCATCTCAAATGAATCTACGTCTAAACCCTTCAAGAACTACCTCATACTTGAAAATATAAAAAAAATCCAAAAAATAAATATGGAAAACATTTTACAAAATAAAAATAAAAAATAAAAAATCTTGTATAACAGAGATGAGAGATACCACCTCTATTATAAAAGAGAGATACCACCTTTGGTATAAAAGGAGTGAGAGATAACACCTTTGGACTTTTGTAAACAACACAAGTCCCTCAATGTGAAAATGAAATAGGACATGGCTACGACAACACTCTCTAAGCCAAATTTTTCTTGTTTGTGGCCTTTTCATTTCATATCTCCACACTACTTGGAAAAATTGAGTTACTTTTACACATACCCAATTGAAAAACACATGTCGGTTATAGTTCAGTGGTTTCTTAGCATTAGAAATAATTTGCAATAGAGATAGCTGACAAAAATAGAAACAAAGGGAAGACAAGCAACTCAGAGGAAACATGGAGTTCGATTATATTCTAAGATATTATAGACATGAAACAGGAAAATTATTGCATAGCTCGAATATCTATTGCTACCAAAATTTTTCAAAATCCATTTTAGCCTTCATAAATTCCATTTGTAGTCCCAAAAGTCCATTTCTCCTCCATTATTCTAGATATATATCTTTGATATCCCTTTTAGCCTTCACAACTCACTTTTGGTTTCCTTAACTCTTTATGTGCTCTGAAATTGCCTTGGTCATCTCCATATTCCAATAAATCTCACTTCTAGCCTCCTTTTGCTACTAGTAGATCAAAAATCATCAAAAACAATAAAAAATATCAAAAATCATAAAAAATAGTCAAAAAAATCAACAAACAAATCACAAAAAATCAAACGAGTGATCACATACATGCCATAAATATTATTTTCAATTTGACATAATTTATTTTTGTATTTTTCAGTCCAATGATCCATTGATTTCATGTCATGATGGTGTCTATCTATAATTGCTACTCCTTTGGGATAGGTTTGTGTACCTTGACCAATTTTATACGAAATCAATGGTGAGGCCCCCTATATTGAAAAATATATAAATATTTTATGGTTGATTCCTCTCCCTATTAATTCTAGAAAAGACAATAAACAAATGCATCAATTGATTAAGAAGCAATGTTGTTATGTCTTGAAACATATCTCAGGGCTTTGGAAAATTTGGCACAATGTGGATCACTAAGGTATTCTTGTCTCTATCTCTCTCACAACAATATCAAATGGGGTTTTCAAGCTTATTTATGTTGCAGAGACCATGATTGATCTAACACTCTTCAACAAATATATCAATGCTATCCTGGAAGGTCCTTATGATCTCATGACTCATCTTTACAATTTAAGGACACATTGGTAATCTAGACACCATTTGGATTGTTACAAATATCTATCACACTCTTTCATCGGAGACCACAATGCCCCTATTTCACCTTTTTTCAGGGCTTCGTAGCCCCATTTAGGCCCAAACACCTTTTTTACAGACATGTTTCACCTTTTTGAACCCAAACACATTTTTCAAGGCCCCTTTAGTGCCTTTTTAGGCCACCAAGTGCCTTTTTAGGCCTAGACACCTTTTTCAAGGTCCCATTAGTGCCTTTTTAGGCCCAAACACCTTTTCCAAAGCCCCTTTAGTGCTTTTTTAGGCCACAAGTGCCTTTTTAGGCCCAAACGCCTTTTTAAAGGTCCTAATGGCACCTTTTTAGGCCTTCCAATGCCTTTTCAAGTCTCCTAGCACCTTTTTTTTAGACCATTAGAGTTTCTTATAGGCCCAAACACCTTTTCCCTAGCACCCTAAGTATCCATCTTAGCACACACCTCGAGAAAAATCCCAACTTTGTCCCTAAGCTTGTTTGTAAAGGCTATCAATATACACAAAATTTTACAATCCAATTCTACTTGCAACTCATGGTTTAACACTTCCTACTTTTTCCATGTTGTGCATTTCTACTCTCAAAATGTTACACAATTTTGTACTTATCTTTCATTGAGAGTTTGCATCAGCATTTGGTTACTAGACATAAGTGAAGGTTAATCTTCCTCTAAATATCCCATTGCTCAAACATTTGTGGATATTGACAACCTTCTAAATATTTCCAAAAAATATGAAAAACATCCAAAATATATGACCAAAATATCAAAACAAAATTGACAATAATTATCAGATGCTTTCAATCACATTGTCCATAAACAAGAAATGAGTGCTAGTCACTCTTTTTGCTTGCCATACAAAAAACACACTTTTTAATTCTATTACTACAATAAAAGAAATATTACATCCACAACAATAGAAGACCACTTATTTTGACCTCCCTTATGGAGGAAATAGGATAGGATTTCTGGTTGGGGGCTTTTCCCCTGACTAAAATAGAGATTTGTAATTTGCAAGTGTGTTGTAAGTTATTATCAGAAGATGAGGTCCTTGGTGTAGATCCCCCTTGCAACCAAACAACATCCATTGGTATCTAGAACCTCCCATTGTGCAATTTCACATTCAACAGTTACATAAGTTGTCTATCCAAAAACTAGGACTCATGTCACTGCTCCAGGGGGATTGATTGATAATATAACCCCATATTATAAGTAGCTTCTTGGTGTACTTTCATAGTCCTTTGCATATCTACAAACACATTATCCACCAACTTATTTATACTTGACACAGTGATCACTCATTGAGCCATTTCCCACTCATGTTGCATATGTTCGGTCCCCATTCTCCAGTGCTCCACATTTTCTTTTGTCTCACTCAGCTAATGTTGTAGCTACCTCACCTTTGACTCACTAGCCACTAAGCACTCTTGCAGCTATAATGACACCGTGTTTATTTTTGACACCACATTCCTAAATGACTTTCATTGCACCTATAGTAACACAAGTTCATTTTGTATGCTTTCCAAACCTTCTTGAGCCATCCTCAGTGACTCCTATAACCTCTATTCCTACATATTCTTAGCTTGAGTCACTACATCATTCCCCTCCACTCATGACCATTCCACCTACAACTCATCTTCCAACATTCACACTCGTGCTTGTTCTATATTCACCATCACTTGGGAGTCATCTAGCTTTTGTTTGTGCTCCATCCTCCTGAGCTTTATCCATCAAACCCGATAAAAATAGGCTTCTTGTTCCACATTTTCTACCCAAACTCTCTCCGTGGCCAACATTTTTTTCAACTCCTCCACTTTGCTTGATGCTTGCACTCCACCCTCCACCTTTGGCTATGGCTCCACCACACTCAATGCACCCATCTCCTCTTTCATTGACCTTTGGCCTAGGATTTTGAGGGTAATCAAATGACTTTCTACACTTGTCACCTTACCCACATCGACATCCTTAGTCACTCTTTGACATTTTCCCACAGTCTTTCCTAGAGAGTTGATCTCCCCCACTTCCATCATTGCATCTAACATGCTTTTTGTCACACCAGGAGGACCACTTTCTGCTTGCATCATGGGATTGTCACTTAGTTCCTCCTGCAATGCTTGCTGCACTACACTCCTTGACAACATCATTAATGCTGATAAAGGAGTTTCATCCACCCCAACTCCAGAACCCCCAACTATGTTTGTGCTAGCCCTACATGACTCAACTCATCCTACTCATGAACTAGTGCTTTGAGCTCAGGTTGATACACCAATTCACTTGACATATGCCTAATATGCTTTTCCTTCTATCCTTGCCTCACCCATCCTCCTTGGCTAACATCCCCCATCTCTGCCTCCTACTATGACTAATCTAGTGAGCTCACCATGCTCATCTATTTATGGCCATCACTCAACACACAGTACACTTCACTAGCCTTTTGACATGTTCACTCTATAAAACCTGCAACACCAGTGCCAAGTACACTTGCCACTCTGCTCTGACATTACTACACCTTGATTTCCACCAATACATATCTTCCAATGCACTCACCATACATTCTACTACATAATTGCCATTGGCACATCCTATGACTTGTTACCACAATTCTACAAAAATTTGTTCATAGATAATGGCTCTTCACCTGATATGAGCTTCTAGTTCCTTGATGATGTATTTGACTAGAGGTACTGGGGTGAAGCCATGATCATTTATTTTCTTTTTGTTTTCACCATCTGATCCAGTGATCCTTTGATTTTACATATTATTGGTGTCCACATGTAAGTACCTCCTCTCATTTGGAGTGCCATGTGTACCTTGACCCATTTTGCATGACATCTTAGGTAAGGTTATTTATCTAACATATGCCTATTTGTGTGTTTTTTTCATTTACTATAGTAATAACTTATGTTCTTAATGATTATCATTACATTATTTATTTTTGGTCATGATTCTCGACATGATAAAGTTTTCATATTACCATAGTTGAGCTAGTGGTGGTTGGACTATGTCACTTTTTATTTAGGTTCTCAATAATGATATTTAATTTGCATCTCTTTACAAAATGTGATAGTCAACTGCATCCATCTAGTTTGGATTTCATCTTAGATACCTCAAAAAAAAAAGGTGGGCACATACACAGAGAATACACAAGAATGCCTACACAATTTCATCTAACAAATTAGTAACAAAACTAAGATATGATTATCAAATGACATATGACAACATCAACATCACCGCAAGCTTTTAACACTCAAGTATTGCATTCTTTGTTTCATCACAAAATTACTACCATTCATCACATTTCATTAGCCCATAATACCCATTCCACCTATTGCATTATGTGACCTTTGAATCTCAAAAGTTCTAGTCACTATTTCCCTCATTACTTCACACCTTTCATATCATCTATTGGATTATGTGACCTTCGAATCCCAAAAGTTTTGGTTACTATTTCCTCATCTCACACTTCTCTTTCTATCATTATCAATCATGTTCTATGAATTCCCTACTTCACACTCCTTATTGATGCCTTGAAGTTCCTCTATGGCCTTCGAATCTCAAATGTTGAGTTACATCTCTTCATCTCATCTCATCTTCTATTATCATTTTTCTATGATGTTTCTCATTACATTTCATTACATTTCTTCTTATTTATCCTCAATCATTTGCATTTCATCTTCATTTTTATTTCTTTTTATATCATCTTCAATTTATTTAATTTCATATTCATTTCATTAGTTCATTTTCATTTTCCATTTTCACTCTTTTCTTTTCTTATTTATTTGGTCCTCATTTCATTTTATTATTATCATCTCATTTTCTCTCATTAACTCATCTTATTGTAGTCAATTTTCATTGTCATTCATTTTCATTTTCATTCTTATGTTTATTATGGTTTCGCTCACTCACTCTTCACTTATTCATTTTACATCATCATTTTCTTTAATCACATATTGTTTTTATTACATCCACCCATTTCATTCATTTTGGTCATCATTTTTCAGTTTCTCTTTTTTCCATGCCATCTATTTATTAAAATACTTTTATTACCATCTATTCCCTTATCCTATTTTTCCATGTTATTTCATTACATCACATTTCATTTATACACTTCATTTCTACATTCATTATCCACATATCATTTAATTACATTAATCATATATCCACTACATTAATCATACACATCATTACATTAATCATCCCCATTACATCAACATCTATGACTATCATATAAATAAAATAAAAAAACCACATCCATCAATCCATGACATTAGATATATAAATTCCATGATACAAAAATTGTGAAATTCTAAACTTCAAAAAGATCAACTAATCATACATCGAAAAGATCAAATCATCATACATCAAAAGGTCATCATCATAAAAGATACGCATGATAAGCCAATAGTATGCAATAAAACATGATACATAGATCACCCCAGTGTCTCACCACTTGCATCATCTATGTGTGTCTAATAAGCTAGTGCCTGATCATTGGGGGCACTCATCCCATCTCGTGAAACCTGATCTACTGGACCTGTAGCATGTTTCCTAGGAATAGTTGAGGCCACTTGACTAATAGTCGCCCCATTTGTCCTCGCTGCTAGTGGAGGTGGAGGCCTCAGTACCATCAAAGCTATAAATGCCCACACTATGCTACCCAACTAGGTAATCTATGTCCATATCAATCCAACATATGTCTCCATGGCACTCATAATAATCTCAATAACTACTCTCCCTCTTGATTTCACTGGTGTTGGTTCTGGCACTACAAAAACTTATGGCTTTGAGCTATGTGCCCCTATGATAAGAACCCATACACATGGCCTCTGTCTCCTAAAAAAATGAACATCATTTGATAAAATGGCCTTGGTATAAGCTAGCCTACATGTACGCAAATTAGTTGTCCTCCTGCTTGACCCTACATCACTACCTATGTTGCCTCTCATCACCACCCTACCTTTCCCTCAGACCTCTTTGGGTCTATCTACTCCAACATCCACTGGCCTCTACATTGGGCCCTGTATAAGAATCATTTGTTGTGGAAATGCTACTTCCATGCCTTGGCCCCCATACCTCCCCCACACTTCGGTTCTACTTCTAGCTCGACCTCTAACCCTACCTCTCCCTTGTCCACCACCACTACCATCCTCTCCCCCACTAGACTCATCCTCTATCCTAGGTATTAACTCTACCAAATCTATGTACCTTGGAAAGGGATGCTCTCTGAACCACCGAGAATAATCTCCCTCCATCCTCGCATTTGCCTTGCCATCCCTTAAAGCCCATATCTTTGGAGCCTCTATCATCTGCATAAATGCCTCTCAACATGACTCATACTCCAATTTTGGACCCCATATGGACCTCTCTTCTTAAACTTAGGCATAATGTGTCACTCCCTAGGGCATCCCCTGTCAATAACCGAACTATTGGACTACCCACCTAAATCAAAATCTCTCAATCACCATAGGGATCCTACCAAGAAAATATCAAGGAACAAATAAATAGACCATCTCATCATCATCCTCTACCCATGACTTTGTAAATCTATATGGTCTCCACACGACCTCATCGAGGTCATCCAACATATACCACTAGTACTCTATCTTGCCTAGATGGGGCTGCACAATCACACCTAAATAAACATAAATATACTACATATCATGTGGCCATTTTTGCACACATATCATTTAGGTAATTCGAAGATGATGCCATGTCCATATCTATAATGGTACAACCCCTATTGACAGTGAAGCAACCCTCAAATACACCACCTAATGTAAATCATGATATAAGTGGGCTAATATACATCTCCCCCATAAAAATAT
This sequence comes from Cupressus sempervirens, assembly GCA_028749045.1. Lineage (NCBI taxonomy): Eukaryota > Viridiplantae > Streptophyta > Pinopsida > Cupressales > Cupressaceae > Cupressus > Cupressus sempervirens. Next base: position 138,648,737 of record CM053793.1, on the reverse strand, counting down.
CCGCTGTCGGTGGATCATATCCTAAATAATATGACCCTATCCAATGGGACATTCATGTCCCCACCTATTTGGTAGAAGAAACCCTCCTTGTTAGGATTCAAAAAATCTGGAACAATATACGAATAAATAGTTAAATGTAGAAACAAAAGAAGAAAAACATAAGAACACATAAAACACACAGATTTAACATGGTTCACCCAAAACTTGGGCTATGTCCACCTACATAGCCATCCAACCTTTCTTGTTGTCCAATGATTATAGTAAAAACCCTTATAGCTCAATGCCATTGCAAGAACAACCTATCTCATTGTACATCACATTACCACAATCCCCAACCCTAAGCTATCTTATATAATATATTTTGACTTTAGGGTTTCACTATGGCTATCTAAATAAGGAATGCTAATATAGGAGAAAATCTCTTTTCGGAGAAAATTTTATGGAGTATGTATAGTAATTCTCTAATCAGTCACCACAAACTAACAATCTCTCTCTTGGGGATTGATCATACTCCACCCTAGACAACAATCTCCCACTTGGAGATTGATCTTGTAGTAATACCGCTACCACATGGGGCTCCCACTAGATAAAAGCCTTTGTTGTGTATTAACTTCATGATCATCAGTCAAGAAGCCCAATAGAAACTGAGGAAGAAACCAACTTCTCCTTGGGTACTATCTTCATGAACATGTCTATGGGATTATCACTTGTGTGAATCTTTTCAAGCCGTAATTGGCCATCTTCCAAAATAGACCATATAAAATGTTACCTGAACTATATGTGCTTTGTCCTTGAATGAAAAGCATAATTCTTTGCAAGATGAATGGCACTCTAGCTATCATTATGTAATGGGCAATCTTCTTGCTTCTAACCCAATTCCTCTAGAAAACATTATAACCAAATCATCTCCTTGCTAGCTTTTGTAGCAGCTACATACTTAGCTTCAGTGGTTGAAAGTGCATTAACCTTCTGCAATCTAGAAATCCAACTAATTGTAGTACCCTCTATAGTAAAAACATACTCTGTAGTACTCCTCCTTGTATCAACATCTCCTACCAGATCAGAGTCAACAAATCCACTCAGAGCATAATTGGATCCTATGAAACATAATGCCTTCATAGTAGTACCCCTCAAATATCAAAGTATCCATTTGAAAACACTCCAATGTTCCATACTTGGATTACTCATATACTTGCTGACAACTCTCACTGCATGAGCAATATCTGGTTGTGTGCATACCATTGCATACATCAGACTACCAATTGTTGATTAATATGTGATGTTAGACATTTTATTTGCCTCTTCCTATGCCTTTGGGCACATTTCCTTAGTCAATCTAAAATGACTAGCCAAAGGTGTACTGACTACTTTTTCATCCTGCATATTAAATCTTTTCAACACCTTCTTTATATACTTACTTTGGGACAAATTCAAGATTCTATTTTTCCTATCCCATGTGATCCTTATACCAAGGATTTTCTTAGCAACACCCAAATCCTTCATAGAAAATGACCTTGCTAATTTCTATTTAAGTTCATTTATCTGTCGCATATTAGACCCAACAATAAGCAAGTCATCAACACATAGTAATAGAATAATGTAACTCCCATTATCCAATCTCTTAAAATATAAGCAGTGATCAGAATGACATCTATGGTAACCTTGTTCAGCCATGAAACTATCAAATTTTAAATACCATCGCTAGGGTTCCTATTGTAGGCCATACAAAATCTTCCTTAACTTGCACACCAAATTCTCCTTACCCTTGATCTCACATTGCTCTGGTTGTTGCATGTAAATTTCCTCCTCTAAATCTCCATGGAGAAAGGCTATTTTCACATCTAGTTGTTCAAGATGCAAGTCATCTACAACAACAACACTTAGTACAATTCTAATTGAAGTCATTTTTACAACTGTGGAGAATATTTCATCAAAATCTATACCCTTTTTCTGTGAAAAACCTTTTACCACAAGTCTGGCCTTATACCTTTCCTTTCCTCCATCTTCCTCCTTCAGCCTATAAACCCATTTGTAAGGCAAGGCTCTTTTTCCTTTAGGTAAAGGGACTAAGTCCCAAGTCTTATTTTTTAACAAGGAGTCCATCTCCTCTTTCATTCCTAGTTTCCATTATTGTCTGGCATCTACCATTATTGCCTCTTTATACTCCTTTGGTTCACTAGAATCAGTCAATAAAATAGAGTATAAAGAAGGAGAAAACCTTTCAAGAGGTCTACTCAACTAAGTAGAATGTCTAACACTTACAGGATTTTTTGGGATAACCTATTGTTGCTAAGCATCAATTACCACTGGCATTTCTTTTTTAGGAGTCTCATCCAAAACCACATAGTTTTCTTTGACCTATTCATGCTTCTTTTCCTGCAATTGTTCTTTGTACATGACCTTCTCATTGAATATAACATCTCTACTTCTAATTATTTTTAGATTTTCAAAATCACATAACTGACAACCATAGTCATCTATTCCATATCCAATGAAGGTACATTTCTAAGATTTAGCATCAAGCTTGGTTCTATTTACTTTATCAACATAGACAAAAGCTTCACAACCAAAAGTTTTTAGAAATGAATAATTTAGCTTTTTACGAGTCCATGCTTCCTCTGAAATACCACCATACAAAGGAGTTGAAGGTCCTCTATTTATCAAATAGTCAACAATGTTTACAACATCTTCCCAAAAATGAAGTGGTGGCCCGACATGCAATCTCATGCTCCTTGGACATTCCATGATTGTCCTATTCATCCTCTCAAACACACCATTTTCTTGTGGAGTTCCTGGAATAGTCTTCTACCTTTTGATTCCACTAAAAAAAAAATAATCTTAAAAGGACTTGCTACAATACTCAACTCTATTATCTAATCTGAGACACTTTAGCTTCTTTCCTATCTCATTTTCAACCAACGCTTTTCATTTCTTGAAAGTTTCAAAGACATCATATTTTTGCTTTAGAAAATACACCCATGTCTTCTAACTTGAGTCATCAATGAAAACAATATAGTAACAAGATCCACCAAGGGATGATGCCTAAGCCAGTCCCTACACATCTGAGTGCACTAGCTCCAACTTCTCACTCTTCTTCTCTTTTCCACTCTTCTTCTCTTTTCCAACTTTAAGAAATCGAACTCTCATCTATTTACCATAAACACAATTTTTAGAGAATTATAAATCAATAATTTTCAACCTTGGCAACATAAATTTGGAGTGAAGGATTTTCATCCCTTTCTCACTCATGTGCCCAAGCCTATGGTGCCAAACAATTGAACCCATTCTTGCAACATTTACAATAGCTTTCCTTACATTATCAATATTAGTAGAAACTAAAGTGGAATGAGTGTTCCTAGTACACAAGTAAATTGTGCCAACCTTTAGCTACTACTAATGAACCTTTAGCTACCTTCTAGACGTTGTTTGTAAACATGACTACACAACCTTTACTACCCAATTGTCCTACATAAATTAAATTTCTTCTTAAATTAGGGACATGCCTTACCTCCTATAACATCTAGTCATTTTCGTTTGGCAACTTGATCTTGATTTTTCCTTTTCCAACAACAGGATAGGGCTCATCATCACCCAAATATACCTATCCAAAATCACTTTGAACATAATCTTGAAAATATTTCCTTTGATGTGTAGCATGGAATGAGGCCCTAGAACCTATTACCCAAGAGTCATTAGCATTATCTAAACATAAGATTAAAGAATCTTGTAAATCATTACTTGCAACTTTAGCTTCCTTACTATCATCTTCATTTCCATCTCCTTGTTTGTTTTTCTAAGACTAACAACCTTTTTGTTTTTCCAAGACCAACAACCTTTCTTTAGGTTACTAGGTTTTCCATAGTACCAGCAATCTTTCTTTCCTTTAGACTAATAACATCCTTTCTTTGACTTCCCTTGTGACTTCTCATGTGAAGGGCCTCTCCCTCTTTGACTTGTTCTTCCTCTATTCTCCACATTCAATGCAAAACCTGATGAGGTTGAAGTTTCACCTATGCTTTTTTGTTGCATTTTCTCGCTTAGGATAACACCAACAACTTCATCAAATTTCAAAGTATTTGAACTAGAGACAAAGTTACTTATAGCCATAACCAAGCTATTTAGCTTTTTGGCAAAGAGCATAAAATTAAGAGAGCCCTAACCTCTTCATTAAATGAAATTTGTACGGATGACAATTGACTAGTGACTATGTTAAACACATTTAAATGATTCTCTATAGATCCTCCCTCACCCATTTTCATATTAAATAAATGATTCATAAGAAATACCTTATTTGAAGCTGAGGATTTCTCATATAACTTAGCCAGTGTCTCCATCAACTCTATAGTCATTTTTACCCTTGATACATTGAATGTTATAGATGGCACAAGGCATAATCAAATAGATCTCAATGCCTTCCTATCCAAGATCTCCCAACCTTCATCTGTGATTATTCCCTATCTCTTAGTTTTCCCTTCTATTGGCTTCCATAGATACTTCTGATACAGATAATCTTCCACTTGCATTTTCCATAATTGAAAATTTTGGCCATTGAATTTTTCAATCTTGAATTTGGAATCCTCCATTGCTCCCACTCGAATCTGAAAGTCCTGTCAATCTATAGCAATAAACCTTGCTCTAATACCAATTGTTAGGATTTGATAGATCTGGGACAATATATGAATAAACAGTTAAAAGTAGAAAAAAGGAAAATCATAAGAACAAAGATAACACATAGATTTAACATGGTTCACCCAAAACCTAGGCTACATCCACCTACACAATTGTCCAACCTTTCTTATTATCCAATAATTACAGTACAAACCATTACAACTCAATAATACTTCAAGAACAACCTATCTCATTATACATCACATTACCACAATCCCTAACCATAAGCTATCTTATATAATATGCCTATCTAAATAAGGCATGATAAAATAGTAGCAAATTTTTTTTTTGGGGAAAAGAATTATGAAGTAAGTACAGTACTTCTCTGATTAGTCACAACAAACTAACACTCCTATTAATCTAACTAATACCACAAGCAATGGCTCATTCTATAGCATCTAAAACCATGGCACACTATCATCTTGAATGCTATCATCCCCAAATACATCTCTAAATGTTGTCCCATTGGCAGTCTAATCATAATAGATAGGACCCCCACAGTAGGGATCTTAAGAATCCTGTATACATCCTCAGGAGTAATTGTCATCTCTCCTAGGGCCATGTAAAAGGTGTTGTGGTTTGAGTGCCACCACTCGGCCAAAATTGTTGACAATCTTGCTATATAATCCAACAGCCATGGATACAATCCCCAAACCATGAGCTTTTGTCCATGCATCTGTTTCATCAAAAAACTATACAATGACACCAATTTTTCATCACAAGTGATTATCCTACATCAATCAAAAAAAATCATCTAGCTATCTAGCTAATGGTTCTATCTTGAACCTATTATTTGTCTCACTCTATATGTAGAGACATAGATGTTAGTTTTCCTTACTTTTTATCTTTTGAGAGGCACTTTTCTATCTATCATACATCACCTAATTGATTCTCCAAATTTCTTTGTGATCACACATTCTCTATTGTTTGCCTCGTTATGTGAATCAGACGTTATGATGACTCCAAAATTTTGAACTCCATATCAGGATCTAGTCCTATACTTTAAGAAATTTTATGCACGTTCGATTCTACCTATCTAAACATTCTACTATTGGCCAACCCTTAAATAAGCCATATGTACTATTCAAGACAATAGATGCACCATAGGAATTCTACGCACTATTTTATTCATGCTTTGCACTACTTTACCAAACATATGCAATCCAAAATTCACAAGTGCTATAACTCAGATCAAATGTGCCATTCCATAACATGGATGTGATACCACAGTTATAAGCACTACTAATACTGGTGTATGTCCTATTAAATAGACTAGATGTGCTATGACATGTAAAGGCACTACTCCATTCATCGTATGCACTATGTAATTAAATGAATGTGCTACAATAAATAAAAGCACTAGGAAAAATAGCATATACAATACAAAAAATACATCCAACTTGACATTTATCATCATTTTGAATCAACAAACCCTAACTATCAGATGTGTTGTTCTACCAATTATATGCACTAAAATGCCTTGGATATGTGCTAAAAGACTTAAATGAGCTATGCCATCATGCATATGCACTACGGTTTTACAATATCTACTATTTGGAAAACTTGAGTTTCTTATAAAAGTGTTGTTCTGCCTAGTAGGTGTGCTATCCTAAGTCATGGTTGCACTAAAATATTTTAAATGCACCAAAATAAACTTTGAATGCACTAAAATGTTGGATCTAATCATTTATGTGGAAAATTTGCACAAAAATCTAGAAACTCATGCAAAACTTTAAAAAAATTAAATAATAAAGGATCTTGATGACTTACCAAGGTAACATAGTCAGTCAGATGCTCGTATTAGTGACCTTTCTCAAATCTGTGCCCTCATAATGGGACAACCATACTCGTTGGCTCAGAGCTCCAAGACAAAAATGTGAAAAGGGAGTGTAACAATGAAATGGGTAAAAGGTCTTTTGACCTATTTAACCCTCCCTTGGGGCATTTTTATGACATTTTTCAACATTTTATGCCCAAATTCATTCCTTCTAACCCATTTCTTTGACCTGGGTATTATTCCATTTCACTTCAAACAATTTTGTCCACCCTGGTCTCTTGTCAAACTTTATCTTTTTAGAAATTGAATTAGAATCTCCCATATTGCTGATCATTTTTTTTCCAACTTAATTTATGAGGGGTCATTGTAACCTACATCAAACTAAGGTGTCAAAATGTTCAAATATAAAAAATGTTCTACCCTAGCTAAATTTGAACATCAAATCAAAATAAGTTGGGGCATCCAAGCAAGTTATCCTAAATGAAAAATTTCAAACATCACAATAGAAAATTAGACATCAACAATCAGACATCAAATTATCAACAATCAACCATTGTACCCACATCAACTCAGATATCATATCAACATTAGAAATCAAACATCTAATCATTGACAATCAAGCAAGCATCTTTAATTAGACACTCAAACAACAAAATCTGGCTAAAAATAAAAAAATCAAGATAATATTTTGAACTAATATGCTTCACATGTTAGGTCTAAGAGGGACATTTGTAGATACCTTAAAATTGGAAAAGACCTAAGACAACAAGAATTTTGATCAAGTAATGAAAATTAAGGACAAAATTAGATAGTAGGCTTTCAGATCAATGGTAACATCAAGTCATTCAAGAAATTAAATCAATCAATCACTTATCAAATCTAAAAGGACCAAAATCACTTTTAAAAGAGGAAAAACAATTCATAAAATCATAAAACAAAATAATAAAGGAAAAAGGTAAAGACACAAGTTGAAAGTAAATGCAACATTTTAATAAATCAGCAAAATCCATTTATCCTCACAAAAGTGAAAATCCTCCTTTTTGAAATTAAAAGGATTGAAAAATCCTCATTTATCCTCACAAACTAAGTTTTTTGGACTTTTCCTCTTGGTGCCTTATGAGATATTTTCAGTTTTACCATTACCCTCTGGTGAAAAGTAATATCCTAATCCTTACCCAAACCCACTCTTAAAATATTATAAATAGGGGGGAAAATCAAGAGCAAAAGGACCCAAGTTTGTAGGCATCCATACTATAGGCATTTAGAGTAAACATTTTGAATCATTGTTATTGAGAATTAATGTCATGTTAGCTCCATTTTAGCATCATTTTGATATCTATTTAGCATTGTTTAGCATTTCTTTAGTCTCATGCATGCACATATCATAGCATTTTAGTATTATTATCTTCATATAACTGACATTTCATATAGATCTTCTATAGACTTACCTAGATTTGCATTAATAGCATACTCCTTTCTAGAACTATCACTAAGATGTTGGTCTAAGAGAAATTTTAGTAGTTGTAGTTAGGGAAAAATGATATGTTCATGGAGTCTTTATTTTACATTGATTTCTTGGGTCTAGATTAGTTCATTGTTATTTTGATTGCACTCTGCACTAAGGTCTCATGAATACATGATTCCCCCATGTACAACAGTAATATTTTATTATCTTAGAAAATTTTCTTATTTAATCAAATCTATAACTAAAATTTAACTTTATTTCATGTTCAACTAGTAATACTTAATAAACCTAAGATAACTATATAAGGATATCCTCAATCAATTTTGTCTCAAACTCCTAATAGAACTATCATCACTATTAAGGGTTATCCATAATCTACCCCTCAAATGTTTACTACACTAGTTATTATGGTTAAAGGATGTCATCAAAACATTTCTTTTTAAACTCTAAACACCCCTATTATAAGTGTGAAAGGAAAACCTAGAAATCCTTTGGAGTTCTTTCATGACTACAAATTTGTGGCTTACACTTATTGAACAAGAAATGGTCCTTTAACTAGTAATATAATTATTCCTAACTATTTCCGATCTTCTCACCCTATGCTTCCTCCTTCACCCTACATTCATCAAAATATTGGAAAGAATTGTAATTTGGTAGAGAATTAATACCCCTAAAAAGATCTACTATTTGGAGCTTCTTCAAACTTCTCTTACATATCATGAAGCCTTAAAAATAGCTTTAACTACTCATCAAGATAACATCAATTCCTTTTTGTAAAGTATGCATGCTACCCCTATCCCACCTCAAATGGTGTTTACTGAAGATAATTTACCTACTAATGGAGTTTAACATTAATATGATGATCTTTTGTATCCATCCTCATCAATATTAATCTCATTTTTAGGACCTTAGTTGATAATTTGGTGTGTGCTTAATAATTTTAGAATGGACGTGCTCAAAGAAATCAAGGCTAATATTTCAATGATTAAACCTAACTACATAATATTAATAAGAAAATATCGAGCATCATCACTTAACCTTTTAAAGTAGGTTCAATTATTCTAGATACTCTTATGCATGTGATTCCATGTCCTCCTAGTTCTAATCTTCTTTAGGTAGACCTTGGTTACATAATATACATTTTGTTTCTTCAACTCTTCATAAAAAAATTGAATTCATCTATGACAATGTGATGTACACTCCTATAATAGATGATAGACCAAATCATTTTTTAAATGTTGAATCAAGCAATACTCTTGTATTTACCAAAGAAAAAAATGACCCTCATTCTAAATTTGATTCTCAACCTAAAGATAGTCATGTATTTCCTCTAATTCTCTTTCAAATGATGATAGACGATCCTTAGATTTCACACCAACTTAAATTGGAGAGTAGAAAGTTTTAGACCTTTAGTTATGCAAAATAACTCTTTCTCAAGAGCTTAGTATAAATTTGGTTGCTTCTTCCACTCCTAATAAATGTCTAGAAACTATCAAACTTGATTGTGATGACATAGTGACTAACAAGGCTACATTGTCTCTTTTTTATGTGGCTTCTTGTTATGGTCTTGGTTATCATTTATTAATGAAACAAAAATTAAATGGGAATAGATGTGGTAAAAATAAACAAGTAATTTATGTTCCATTAGGAAATGGGGAGGGGGGGGCGAAGGGGAGAGCGGGGCATGATCATTCTTATGACTGAGTCTTTAATCCTTATAAGAAACCATAACTAGTTACCTTTAACACTATCATAAATAATGATTCTAACATAGTTTAAGATATGCACAAAAATATTTTGAGAATCATGAGATACATATGAAAGAGTTTGGTTTTGAGTCTCCTTTGTCTACATCCTCACCTTCATCATCAAACACTTCATCTACATATGCCCTTAATCAAGAAATGCTTTTTCCTATTCTTCTTTGGGATATGGTGATTATAGGCTTAAAAGGAAAAGCAACATAGTCAACATCTTGTGACTCTTCCTTTTTGCATGTATCACTTCTGGCATGACCAATCTACTAATAAATATCGATATTTACATTATAAAATTAAATAATACATTGATAATACTATTGTTTGTACACATCATCTCACAATGAGTCACTTTTCAATACTATTTTTTCTAAACAATATCCACTTTCCTGTTATGTTTCTTCATACCATGTAACATTGTTAGCCTGTTCCTTGGGCACTCATTTTCTTGCATAATGTAGTATATTTCATCAACAACATAAGAGGTCCCCTTCATGCTTCTCTCCACACTTGGGGAAAAAATGTTCTATCAATCTCTCCTCTTCTCTCAAGGATCCACTTTTCCCTTGGTTAAATTTTATTTGTTTGTCAAGTGACATCCAATCATACATATAAATAGTCATTTACATTATGGATATGCATATTTGATCATAACCTTATTAATTTTTTTCAATTAGGTTTCCATGATAAATAAATTCCCTATCTTGGAGACTAGACAACGTTTCCTCTTTCACAAGGATCTCTTTTATATTTCTTGCATGGTATCTCTTGTATTTTTCCCTTCCATGAACTCATAATACTTGTGACCTCTTTGGCTTATAGTGGGTGTTTCTTGTGGATACTATTTTAAAAAAAAAAGTGATTCATCCTTGTTCTTCTTCTCCTTAAGATTATAAAGTAATACCTTTTTTACATCTGAAGTGGGGTCATACATATGGCATCCCTGGCACAACTTTAGACTATATTTAAATGAATACCCATGGTATAAGAGATTCATATCTATCTATGTTTTTCACATATATAAACCAACCCTAATGACTATAAGTGATATATATCCATGCATGGGGTGCACAAAAAAATATAATCTTCATGATAGAATTGATCTCTATCCATCTATTAAGTACACATATACAAATAAACCTTCATGATATAAGTGATTTGTATCCATTTATGAAGTGAAGATATACACACAAATATGCCATTACACACAAACCTCTCAAGGTGGAGCTTACTATCATTACACAATCTTCTAGACCATCAACTCTTCTTTCTCTTCTCTCTTCTATTTATCTCTCATGGATTTCCTAAAACATCATAAAATTTCCTATCTCATGCCATCCATAATTTTATTTATCTCTCCTCCGTGGTTCCATAGACTATCTTTCTTTTTTTCCTATCTTAACCAACATTAATTTTTACTATATTTCAAGGTTAATTCCTATACAAGGCCTTGACCAAAGGAAGTTCCTTCCCCCAAAAATTTCCCCTTCTCTCTTGTGTATAGGTGCGAGTTTAAATATAAACATGGCTATGGGTGAGTGCACCAAGATGGTGTATAAAAAGGGGGGTATATGTGGATACCTTTTTTTTGAAATTAGGTAAATCTAAACTTGGAGGAGACATTTGAGGTTCATCCACTCAAAATGACAATATGTGTTAAATATATAAATTTTAGTTCTTTGAATCTACTTTCTAAACTATTAGAGTTTGTACAAAATGGATAAAATTAGGTGGGTCAAACCCTGCGCATAGGAAAAATACTTCCTAATTTTTTTAGAAAACATAACATAGTTGTTTTCGTGTGCAACACAAAAAACATATTTATATTTAGTATTTTTCATAACCCTTTGGTAGGATGACAGTTAAGATTCATATCTAGAATTTGTATATTTTTTTGTAAGTTTCTGATGAGTACTTTATTTTTTATGAATTATTGAACTGACTACATCCTAAAATTTTGGTACATGTTCATGTGTTGAGCATAACTTGCTCCAAACCAATCGAAAATGGATTTTTTTTTAAAGTGTATAGAATCAAGTGTAGAACAATAATATATAGTTTATTTTGAATTTGGTTATGTATATCAAAAGTTTTTAAAAAAATGGTGGACATATGGTTGTGAGGAATGTCAAGGCATTGGTAAAATTAATTAAAGTTTACATTGCTTATATTGTCCAAAAATGGAAAAAATTATGGGGTTAGAAAGCTAAGAAGACGTGTAATATTATGGTACTAATTTTAGTGATACCCAGTTCATGATTAGAAAACCTAATGAAGGAAAAGATGATAATTCATTTGAGAAGATAAAAAAACATCTAAAGGGAAAAAACATTGGAGTCAAAACAATCTCCCAAGCCTTAGGACTGTTTCCCTATGCTATCACCAAGCCATAACCCAATCGTGTTATAAAAATAAAAAAGTGAATTCAAAACCCAATTGGGTTACTCAAAAGTTGATCAAGGTATTCAAAACTTGATCGGGTCATTGAAAACCTGATCAAGTTTTGAAGAACTAAAAGTAGGCTTTACTCCGAAGGCCATAACTTTCACATACGAAGTTCAATTATCCCATTCAAAATGCATTGTAAATATATTAAAGAGATCTACAACATCATGTAGATAAATTGATCCTATGTCATTAGAATTTTATTTTCCATCAATTTGAATTAAGTATAATTTAAAACAAGTAGTCATTATTTTCTAAATTCGTAATTGTTGGTGTAATTAAATATTTACTAATTACACATTACTTAAGTTTTTTTAGGATAATGCATATTCATATTATTTTTCATGTAGACACCTAGGATTTTGCATATTTATACGAGTTATCATGTAGACAACATAGTAGTTTGCACTCCAGTTGAGAACATGTTGTCTACTACATCTCTTTATGAGATACACCTTTGCATTCTTATCCTCTCATTGTTATATGTACATTCATGCACAATGGAGGATAATAAACTATTGGTGGACATGTTCTTAGTTGTTATGCTTATCTCTTTGCTGACCCCTAGTCATATCAGTTGCCTTTATATACAAAGCACTTCTATAATGTATTCATCCAATTATCTGATATCCAATCATCTGATATCCATTCTCATTTGATCATCATTTATTTTTCTTGTGCTATCTACTGAGACTCTTGATCTTGGCATTGAATTATTGCCTTAGAAAAATTTCTTACATGGTATTAGAGCTATACCAAATTCTTACATGGTACCAAAGCCATAGGAGTTTCATTGCATAGCCATTGGAGATTTTTATTTTTTTTCTAGGTCAAGATTGGAGCTTGCTAGTGCAAATTAGATATTGGTATCACTTTCAGAAGGTTAAAAACCCCCAAATCAAACTTTTGTTTCATCAAAATTGGACATCTAAGGTGAAATCTAGAGTCATTTGATTTTTGGAGGTGCGACAGCGGCGATTTAGGAAAAGTAATTATAGAGGTGATTCCAAATAGCGATATCTCCCTCATATGGACTCATTTTTTCAAGCAATTATTTTTTTATTTTTATTTTTTTTTTTGGGTAGAATTTTGTGATCTACACATTGGTGTAGGTTGTTTGTGATCTCTATTCCTAAATTTTTTTGAAAATTGCCAATCCCAATTTTTAGAACTTCTGAGGCTTTGTTTTGGCTCATATGGACACATATTCAAGTGCTATTTTTTTTGAAAGTGCATAATTTTTTGTCTACTTTATGGATCTTGTATCAGTTTGGAGTAACTTTGGGTAGACATAGTACTTTTAGAATTTGGTCTTTTTGGCCTATATTTGCACTTGCAATTTGTCATGCCATTAACTTTTCTAGATAACAACACAACAAGTTTTTTTTTTTTTTGCTTTCTAATCTGTAGTGAAGAAAGGACTTAGTCTACTTGTAACCTAAAATGATTGAAGTAAGATAAGGGGACAAAGCTTTCATACTTGGAATCTAATTGTAAGTTTCCTAGAGAGGGTACATGGTTCCTCGTGACTATGTGTAGAACTTCATTGAAGTGCTAAGGAGTGAGTCGAGAGGGAACTTATCAAGACATAACATTTCTACTACTATTAAGTAGTATTGTTAATAGTTAATCATCTTATTTGATACTAACTAGGACACCTATATCTATTGTACTAATATGCTTCTTCTAATTTAATTGCTAACATTATTGACATTGAATATTAAAATTAAGATTACCTTCATTTGGTGGATGGTGTATGATCTTTCAAACCAATTATCATATAACCAAGTGCCAACTCACATTTTCATTAACTAGAATTGATAGGATTATCGACCAAGCACTTATCTACCATATCAATGGAGGGTAAATTGTTTCCCTCTACGACACTCTCTGAAGTTATTGTGTATATATATATATATATATATATATATATATATATATATATAATACTCCCTTTAGTATCTTTATCAATTTAAGTCAAATTATAGATAAATTACCCAAGAATTATTTAATACCTAAAATTAATTTCTAAGATTAACATACTTTTCTAAGATTAACTTATTAATGTTGGACATTTTTTTTCTAAGATTAACATATAACATAACTAGTCTTTCTAACCCAATACTATATACTTTTTGAAGTTATTCCCAAGGTTTATTTTATAAACTACTTTAAATGAATTCCCATTTTCTTACTAAATTGCCATACATTAATAACCTAAATAGCAATGGCTATTTTATTACCAATATAATAACCAGTGTACTTCCTATATTACTTTTTTAAAAAGTCCTATCAATAGCTTTGCTACAATGTCCCACTTATGTTTAATAAAGTCTATCTTAAACCTAACTACTAAGTATCCCACATAGCCCCTATTCTCATAGGTTAGGCATGGGTGGAAGGGATTAGAAGAAAATGTTTTTTTTGGTTTTGTATTTGTGGTTATTTCTAGCCCCTAGCTCATGCTTGTGCGCTATCTAAGATAAATGGTGACAAGACATAACTTTATGAAGTCTTTCTCCTTGCATCTTATCAACATAATTGCCCACCTTCCACTTGTACTCCTTTTTACTTGGTCTTGGTGTGCTCATTGTTTGAGAAGACAAGGATAAAGCGTCCAAGCATGTGTCTACGCAGGTCAGAGCATGTGGTTTTTTTCTTGGCAAACTCAACTAAGTTAATTTCAACAAGGATGATGTTGGGAATTACTTCCTTGATTGGGGCAAAATTAAATGGTAGAGAAACATTAAAAGCTAAGACATCTAGGCACCAAAGATGGGGAATGGGGTCTCTGACACATGTTAGGCTGTTGACTTAAAGATTGCTTAGAATTTCTAAAGCATGCAGTGCTTACTAAGTAGGTAGAAGTCTTTTCACAACTTGTTTTCTTTCCTTCCTTATTTAGATTATTATACTTTTTTTCACAAAAGTCTTCCCATGAGGTTTGAATTGGGTCTATCATGTATTTAATAAGGAAGGTTAACATATTCCCCTCTTTATTTAGCTATTTATTTAACTTGTCAGCTCATTCCATTTATTTCTTTATTTATTCAAAGTCTATTTTTTTATTTTCTGTAATACAAAGGATTTTGTTTGTTTTTGCATGCCCATGTATTTTCTAGAATGTATATAGACATTTATAGGTCTTATTTTTTTACTTAGCCAATATGTCTAGTTTTTTTTTGCATGCAAATATTTTTTAAACTATCAAGATTGAATTGGTGGTAAGCCATTGGTTCTCTCTACATTAACTTATTCTACTCTAAATAACAATTGAACATAAAAGAACCATTATACTACCATTATAATCAAATTTACACAAGAAACACACCATCTCTTGGAACTAATTTTCAGAGCTTCTAATATTCATTATGAAAACTTTAGAATCATCCAATCTCCACATTATATTATCTATGATTCCACTCTATCAAAGCATAACTCACATTTAAATTTTATTTTCAAAAGTGAACATCTACCACTAATTTTATCCCCATACAATTATGAGAAGATTAAGTTATCAAAAGGAAGACTCAATTCATTCTCCATGATATTCACAATAAAAATTCTTTACTCTCACATACCAACTTACACAATAATAGAACAATTTCAATACAGCTTCAACTAATCTCAAGGTGGAGGAGACTTTACTCACAAAACACACAACGTTCACAAGAATACTCATCATAAAATGGAGTTCTCTTTTCCACTCGAACATCAACTTCCAAATTCTTCAAGGTGTCTACCTACAAACAAAACAACAAAATGGAACCATGGAGGCTCACCTCCCAACCTAGGCCTGAAGGAGGCCACCCATCGAGCTCGAGAAAACAAGGTATAAATAGTTTCATGCTTCACATTCACATGCCATGCATATGTACAATAAATTGACAGGATTACACAATATAATCTCACACACCCCATCCCAAGGCTTTGCACAAAGATTCAACAAATGAATCAAGAATCGGGTGAAGGTGGGCTCTCATCATGAGGAGGATTGCATAGCCTTCATTCAAAAATTACACATCTTTTCAATATCAGCATGCCCTTTTGGGGCAATTCTTTTCAATATCAAAATGCCCTTTCAGGGAAATGAGCATCTTCCCTTCTACATACCTCCTTATACCTCCCAAGATGCAAGTGAGCAAGATAATTTGCATTCCATAAAACATATACAACTGTCTCCTCACAAGGGAGAATTCCTCAACTCCATGTGTGAGCCCAACTAACCCCTTCACCCCAGGAATTTCTTCCCTCCCAAGGGTGAGTGATGTCTCACACCCAATTCACAAGACTTATAACATGAAACATAAAATTCAAGAGAGACTCACACAACACAACCCACATGCAACATACAACAAGATCCATTCACAAATACACCACAAGACATGACAATCCCATCAATAAATGAAATCACCATTTCTAACCTATATGCAAAAATGAAGAGACTTCATGGATCATGTTACCAGCCTTCCTCCAAGCAAGGAAATGAATACTTGCAGTAGAGCTCCCTCCTCTATTAGTCTGTAAAAGCAGAGAGTTGCCAAGTGAGTTTCAATTTTAGCCTTGCCTCTATTTATAACCCTCTTATTTTCGGATTTAATGAAGAATGTCACTTTCAAGGGGTCTCCTAAGTCCACTAGACACCATAGAGGTCATTAATAACCCCCTACCCTATAGTAATAACATGGGTAAGGTTAATTTTAATCACAATTGGCCTTAAAGTTACTCTATGACCCTCCTAAAGCTAGGTAATTCAAATTTACATTTTTCTTTTAAGGGTGAGAACCTTGTCCTCTCCTAACTAAGAAAATAATCAAATTCCTTAATCGAGGTATATAACATGGAGCAAGGTGGCCACATGATCCATTGACGAATAACATGTCATTTCTCATAACCAGTACAAGTGTCAAGTGACACACACAAAAAGCACTAAAATGTTACCCATAACACATTCAAATCTATACATGAAAACCATAGCACACACATGCATCACATGTTCATGAAATAAACACATCACAATGAGGTTTACAAATCTTACAAAAATTCACCTTGGCAGAGTCATTAAACATGTGTCTATACCTTGTTTCCCCGTTAAGTTTCCATGGTTCAACTTTCCTGCACACTCAACTTAAACATTAGTAACCCAATAAAATAATATAGGATACATACAAACACGTACAACATTGATCCAATACCTCATACTTCTCATTAACATTTACAATTAATTATCATCTAATCATTTTTGTTCTACATACTATCAATAAAACATTGCCATATCATATTCCATTTAAGTGCATATTCAAAATATTGCATTATCATTCTCAAAAAATATTTAAAACATTGAAATATCGAATATGTGTATCAACAGTAATCCTTCTTACTATAAATCATTTTAAATCGGAGTATCATCACAACTCTTTCTCACATAACAATGAAACTCTAAGTCATCTTTAGTGAATCGTAAAAACAATATAAAATGGATCTTAACATATATGTCCTAAGTGAAAATCACTAATGTGCAGACCGATTAACTAGTAACTTTAGGTTGAGTTAAACATAGTGATGTTCCTAGCAATATCCCTTTATCACATTATGAGGGGTTTGCATGATTTTCCAGGTTTAAGTCCACAAACTATCAGAATGTTTCAATCATTATGTCATAATAATTTAGAACCAATTTCAAACATATCCATATACTCGATTATCATCATAACCTATGCTCATAGTTGTTCTTAGTAGGTTGAACGTTATTTTATCCTTCCTAACAGCCTAGTAGATCATCCGTAGTGTCTCAGGGTCAGGTTCTTGTCTTGAACATTTCAAATATCATTTCCATGTGGTCTTATCTTATCGACCTAATGTTATTGGATAGAGTATCAAAATCTACATTAGCCTCCTATAGGATCCCTTAAATCATTATTAGTAAAACCAAAATGTCAATCATAACTCAATTATCTTCCAACCATATTGATTTCATCAAGATCTAGACTAGGGTGTTAGTGTGGGCCTTACACAATTAATTTAGATCCTTGAGAGATCTGGCATCTTATGTACTTGAGTCCACTATAGCTTCATCTTTTCTATTGTAAACATCAAAACTAGACGTCCACTTTGGTCTATTTTGACAAGTGGCCAATTGTACATGCACTATATATAAAGTGCCAGAAGCATCACCTTTGGGGGGGATTCTTTGATTTAGTGAAAAGGAAGGGGGTGCGGGGGGGGGGGGGGGGGGTGGGGGGTGTGTCTTGTGTTCTTGTGTCTCTCTTTCTCTATTGTGCCTTTTTAATTTTTGCATCATGAGTTCACCTAAAACCCCACTTTTAATTTCACACAATTATACTACATGGAAAGATATTGTATGGAGTAGACTAATGGAAAAAGATTTAAATCTATATGTCGATGGTACAATTGTAAAACCCACTGATGTTAATACGCAAGTTGATTGGAAAATTAAAGACAACTAGGATTTAGGAATTATTAGGAGTTGTGTTCATAGAGATATTTTCTTCCACATTTCTAGCTTTAAGGATGCCAAGGGTGCTTGGGACAGACTTGAAGGGTTGTATGGTAAGGTGGATGAAGAAAAGGGATTCCAAATTGAGGATGATCTACTACTGTTGGATCCTAAGAATTTTGACACAATTCAAGACTATCTCAATAAAGCCAATGAATTGAGAGCACTACTTAAGAATTGTGGTAATCCCATGAAGGATGATATATTTATTCATCACATCTTGAAGAGGCTACCTTTAGAGTATGCATCTTTTGTTTCGAGTTACAACGCTCACAAGTTGACATGCATCTTTTGTTTTGAGTTACAAAACTCACAAGTTGACCATGGGAAGTGCCTTCACTAAGCCTTTATTTGATGCATTTTTAGAAATTTTGATGTTGGAACAATCCAAGTTAATAGATCTGGGAATTCTCAAGTCATCAAAGTCTAAAGCATTCATGGCTAGTAATGAGAACCAAATAAATCAAGGCAGAAAAAGTTTCACCAACAACAAAAAAAGTAGTGGAAGCCAAAACCACAATCAAAGACACAACAATCTTCCTCCTCACAACAAGGAAATTCTTCTTCCAACAATAAGGGAAACAACAATAAGAAGGATAAACTATTTTGTTCATATTGCAAGAATCCAAATCGTGATGAGCATCATTGCAAGACTAAGAGAATATATGAGTTGGAAAACTTAGGAAGAACAAAATCAATGTTCCAAATGCTTCCAAGGATTCAAATCCATCCACTTCAAAGGGAAAAGGGAAAGAACTTACAAAAAGTTCAAGTTCTTTAGGGGAATGGATTCTTGACTTAGGTGCCTCACTTTTGATATTCTAGTCATGTTTGTTATTAGTGATATACATTTATTTAAACTGTGAGTTCATACTGAGCATATTGTATAGTTAAGAGTGTTAACCAAGCATTTTAGTTGTTACAAAGTTCTGCAGTTGCTATTGAGTCCTTTGGACAAATTCTAGTGTATGCCAAGCAATTCCAACTATCATGAAGATTAGCAGTGTAAACTGAGCATTTTAGGGTATGTCGAGTTTACTAATGTAAACCAAGTTGTGCAGTCTTTACTGAGTTCACAGTTGATGTAATGTGAGTTCACAGTTACTCAGTGGTAACCAAGTGACTCAATTTATACTGAGCTCAAAGTGATAGTGTTTACTGAGCTATGTAGTGGTAACCAAGAGTCTCAGTTTATATAACGAGTTTCATAGTATTCGTCGAGTCACTAGTGCAGACCAACTTCAAGACTACTTGGAAGTGATCAATATGGACCAAGCTTCTACATCTACTAAGTGCATGATGATGTTGAGTAGTGGTAGTGGATGTCGAGGATCAAAACCTCACCAAGTCAATCTTCAGAGCCTAAGTTACTACACTTTGGCCGACTTTGTAATATATTGTGTAAACTTTTATTATAGCTGACTTTGTAATTGTGTAATTGGATTGATATATATGTAATGTATTGTATCACATCCAAAGTATGTATGGTATCAAAAATTAATCATCATAAAAGAATAGAAGTGTGAATTACAAAGGCTACAATAGTATAAGGAGCAAGAAAGATTCATCTATCACAACAAGGTGATTTGTACACTTAGAAGAATTTCATTTAGTAAACTAAGTTGTAGATCCAAGATTAGCTACTGCTTCATCCTAATAGGTTGATCAATAAAATCCTTTAACAAGGTAGACCTAACAGTCTTATGCAAATCTCTTTACTAAGTGCATACTTCATTGTATGTTTGTAAATCCTTTTGCAAGGTGGACCTAGTAGTCCTTATTGCTCCTAATAGGGTAGATCATCATAAGTGATCAATGTAAGCCTTAACCGGCCAAATTTATAATGCAGTACTAAAGCTTGTGGGTATCATCCCCACCCCTATTTGACTTTCTATTTGGAAGGTCTTTGGGTCACCAAATCTATGTGTCAAAGTGTTATGTATGCTTTCATGTTTTCTCAGTTTCTCATGCATGAAGTTAGATCAAAATTCATATAAAGGATTAATTGATAATTGGGACAAAAGTTTTAGAAATTATTGATTCACCCCTCCTCTCTCAATAAGTTAGCTTGTCATAATATTTCCAACAATTAGTATTAGAGCACTGTGGTTCTTAGAGAAATTTTTAACAACTTGAGAAAAGATCAAAGGCCATGGAGATATTCAGACTTGACAAAGCCATTGAGAATGAGAAGCTAGATTTGGAAATGGCTATTTCCCAACTCAAGAAAGAAAAGGAGAAACTCTCTCAATCCCTAAAAAGAAAAAAATATCTTGCAATTCAAATGAATGATCATCTCCACATTGAAGACCTTCATTCAAACAACCCAGATGAAGCCAATGAAGCAATCAAGGAACTCCTAAAAAAGAATGGTTCACTACAAGAAGAAGTAATAAAACTAACAAGAGAACAATAAATTTAGTCAGTAAGATTGTGTGAAGTGGAAGAAAAAAACAAGATAAGAGAAGAGATAGAAGGAAAGAATAATGAAATTCAACACCTATCCCTTTAGTATGCAAGCTTCATTGATCAACTCACCAATGCAAATGAAAAAATCATGAACCTGAGATCAAAAAATGAAAGATTGTAGAATGATCTAAACTCTAAAAGACAAACCAATGAAAGAATGTTGAAATCCCAAGTAGACATGAATTAGTTGAATGAGAAAAATCTCTACAGACAAAAAGGAAAGGTAGGAATTGGATATATAGAAGAAGGTGAAACATTCAAGCAAGGAGCTCAAAAAAATAAAAAACCTACTTACAATCACTATGGTAAGATAGGTTACACATCAAACAAATGTTGGAGCAATGGGAAGGAAAAATTCAATGGAAAGTGCTATAATTGCAATCAGCATGGTCATAAGGCTAATGAATGCAAAGAAAAATGAAGATTTGAAGGCAAATGTCACAAATGTAAGAAATATAGACACAAGTCATCAGAATGCAAAACCAAGATATTGAATTCAGTAGAAAAAATTGTGAAAGTTATATTTGGTTGGGACTACAAAACCTAGTATAGATGTCATTACTGTGGAGAATTTGGAAACATTGGAATGAATTGCATAAAACATCACATGAGGAAAAGAGATACTACCAAAAGATGTCTCATTTGTACAAAACTTGGTCTTCTCGGCAAGAACTGTATGAACATTGGAAAAATAGAAGATGGAAAGAAGAAAAAAGTTGATAACATCATAAAACAAATGAGACAACAATGGGTTCCAAAGTTTACTGAGAATGCAAGTCCAAGTGATGATGAGCAAGTCACTCAAGAATTGAGTGACTCCACCATTTCTACTTGATCTCTCAAAGGAGTGCTAGAATTGTGATACTAAATGAGACATCAAATATCAATTCCACTCAAGTAGGACGAAAGATCCAAACTAGCATTCAAGATGCAAAAGGGATCACTGAGTAATAAATGAAAGTTATCATTGAGCAAGGTCGGGTTACTATCTTATCGAGCAAGGATGGGTTATAGACTCTACCGAGCAAGGTCAAGAGTAACTAAGATGCGTATGGTTAATGTGTCATGAAGACTTTTCTTAATCTTTAATAAAAGGAAGTGGATAACAATTTGTCAATTCAATCTCACATTCGTACCAAGAATTTATGTAAAAATTTGATAAAAGGAATGAAATCAAAGTCATTTTTACCATGAAATTTTGAAAGAAAATTGTGTAGAGCAATCTTCAAGAGAATTCAAGCAATTTGAACAAATAGTTACCAAAGATTTTGAATTCTCTCAAACCTTACCAAGTGAAGGTGGTATCCACCAGCAACAAGGCAAAGCGAGGTTTAGATATGCTAGTTCATGGTGTAGAATGGAAGGCACTAGACTTCAAGCTCACTCTTGTAATCATTGAAACCCTAGACCTGAGTGGAGTGCAATCTCAAATCCCTTCCAAGGTGTTGTTAATCAGTAACATCTATTCTCATTTTAAATGTGCGATTAAAGAAATTGGTACACTAGAAATGGACAAAACCCTAGAAAGGTTATGTGTGAGTGGCATTTTGAAACTTGAACATCAACATCTTTAGGCTAAAGGATTAACCAATATTCCTCACATGCCCCATGAATTCCAAGTGAAATGGATCAGGTTTATTCTTATTCAGATGCACAATCAACAACTATGGTTGGAGCAACCAATTTTGATTACAAAGAAGATGATTCATAGGATCATCGATCTCCCCATGCTGGCAAAAGCTAAGATGACCAAAACCCTAGGTTGGGCTGAATTGGAAAAGAAAACCCTAGCATAGTGGGATGGAAGAGGTATGAACATAAATAGTGTAATTGATATGAAATTGAAGTTTTGCATCTATATCATTTTACACAAGATCTATAGTTCAAGAAAGTTGAATAGTGTATCATGTGAGGCACTAGACTTGGCATACAAGATAGTCAAGAACAATTTATCTCTTGAACTTGCCGAGTGGCTGTTGAATCAATTCAACAAGAACATGGAGAGAAACAGAACATCAAAGAACAATCCTTGTAAGTTTGGCTCTCTATTGACATACTTATTCTTTTATGTTAAAAAATTCTTCCCTTCAAAAGGCACTATTGTATGGAGAAAAGATGTGCCTTTACTCTATCAAATTAATGAGTACATTGCTGAGATGGGTGAAAATTATAAGAGTATTATGGATAATTATTTTGATGCATTCAAGGAGAAAATGAATAATAGATTCTAAATCCTCAAGAAACTAGTTGAGGATCACAAGAATGATATATGTTTTTATGGTAGATAGTGATAAAGTATACATTCAAGCAGTTAGGCTTAGAATTGCATGGGTGAAACCTCTTGGATATGAGATTAATATTGATGAAATGAAAGATATTATTGAGACAATGATAAATGAACTAATTGATCCTAAGGAAACCTATTTTGGTACGTATGATGAAGCCAAGGCCAAGATAAAATTGGAGATCAAACTCCCTTAGGAAGTAAATAAAGGCAAGAAGAGAATTGCCAAATTGAAAACAAGTTCTACTCTTTTGTTAACCAAGTGGAAAGGTGAGGATGAAGAAGCAAATGATGAAGAAAATTCAGAGGAGGAAGAGCCACTAAATAAAAAGGGCAAGGTAATCATTACCAAGTCTACTAAGCCATCCACTGCAGTGTTCACTAGGAGATCCTCTAGGAAGAAATCAGACAAGGAATGAGAAGACATAATATTTAAGAAACCTCCACCCACCTTCCAGGATAGATTGAAGGATTTACAGTCAGGAGCCAACATAACCAACTTCAAGGCATTGAAGTATGGGATTAGGATTGAAGCATAATAGAAGTAAATTGAAGATTTGGTGATGGATAAAATGGGTAAGTGGAAATACTCACCTGATCAGCTTACACTTCAAGTCCTAGTGTTTTGATGGATAAGATCAAGCCAAGATGGGAATTTGCAAAACAAACTGCTAAAGATATATATGAACAAACCCTAAGGTAGCTTATGCCAAGCCTAATTGACAAAGAGCTAAAGGAATCCATGAAGAAGAATGAAGAAAAACTAACCTTGAAATTCAACACTTGCCTTGTATTGATGAAAGACATGGAGCATGTTGTGAATAATGCAACATATACATGGAAGAATGTATATCTTCTTCATA
This sequence comes from Cupressus sempervirens, assembly GCA_028749045.1. Taxonomy (NCBI): domain Eukaryota; kingdom Viridiplantae; phylum Streptophyta; class Pinopsida; order Cupressales; family Cupressaceae; genus Cupressus; species Cupressus sempervirens. The sequence continues at coordinate 138,624,492 of CM053793.1, read as the reverse complement.
AATTGGGTAATTTTCTAGTTAGCAAAAGTGACAAAGAACAAGAAGAAGATGATGATGATAAAGAAGTGAAAGACGAAGAGGAAAATGATGAAGAGATAACACATTTTGATAATATTGATAATGAAGAGGAACAAGAGCAAGAGGCTACCAAGGAAGAAATTTAGGATACAGAGGAAACCAACTTAGTTCAGATTATTACAGCAGTTATAGCCTCACTTCCTCATTCTCCAAGAAAATTATTAACAACATCAAGCATAGAGATAGCCTTTGTAGGATTGATTGTGTCCAACACTCCAAGAACAAATAGCCAATCAATCTTTGCACCAGTATATCTCAAAACATCATTGACTAAAGTGTTAACTACTTCATCTATCAAGCTATAGACTTTGCCCTCTTCAACATTTTTGGATACATCAATTTTGACTTTAACAGGTACTTATACTAGTATTTCTACAATAAGTGTAGTATCAATTTTTGCAGCAAGCCCCACTATTTCTACTATTGTTTCCATTCCAAGTACACAAGAAATAAGTGCAAGAAAAGTTGAGACTAAGCCTCAGTTAAGCACACAATTTTTGGGTAAAGGTAAAGAAAAGGAGGATGATGTTGATCTTGATGAGGAAATTATGATTCCAAATTGGGATACTTCAAAACTTACTTTTGATCAAATGTAAACCTTTGGAGAATTACTCCCAAAGAAACCCAAGCCAAAAAGAGTAAGAGAAGAAAGAGATAAACAATTTAAAATTGTTGAGGATGCCAAGAATATTTTAGCAGAGGTTTTAGGTATAGAGATTGATTCTTCTCATCCAATTTTGTTTCAGTCGGTAGAAGCAGTTTATAAGTATAATGAAGATCTAGATGGAAAATATAAATTATTATAGAAAGTAGAGAAAAAGTTTGAAAATAAAGTGTTAGAGCACATTGCTCAACAAATTTCTATTTACCAAGTAGAATTATCTACTATTTTGGGTTCTCTGGAAACTTCTTGTACAAATGTAACTTTACTTTTTGGTAAAATGTGTGATATTCAAAGCTTTACTATGAAAATAAAGGAAAAATTGTCCAAGATTGATATAGATCTCAAAGCAAGTGCTCAACAATTGCAACTTGACCGAAGTTCAAGCTCTGCACATTTCTAGAAGATTAGATTTTTCATAGACATGCAGGCAAAATTGCTCAAAGAAGAGGCCAGGATCAGATCTACATTGGTAGATATTCAAAATATGATACTCCCTAGCATGGATGCACTACAAAAGCATATTTCTTATTCAAAAAATCTCATCCATGACAATAATTTCTCTATTGCAGACCATTTGATTAAACTTTTAGTAGAAGTGCAGGTGGCATTGCAAACAAATAGGTTCTTGCAAGAGAACTATGACAAGACTTTGGAAATCATAATAAAGGTACATTTAGACTTCTTATCTCATTTTGACGTTACTATGTAAATACATATATCATAGATCTTTGGCATTAATGTCAAAAAAGGGGAAGAAGATATTAGAGGAGATATAAGAATATAGGATGATCCACTACTACATCTGAGGCCATTTTTCGACCATTATTGGTCAAAATTTTGACCTACATTTTGACCAAAATTCGACCAACATCGACCAACGCATTGGTCAGAATTTTTTCAGTTGAAAGTCCGACCAACATTCTGGTTGGTCAAAATTTTGACCAATATGTTGGTCGAAAAACCTCTATAACCATAGTGCAAGTTTTGCCTAGGATTGGTCAAAATTTTGACCATTGAAGATTTCCATTTCGACCAATATAAGTAGAAATTTTGACCAACGATGGTAGAAAGTATTGGCCATGAAAGCTGGAAAGTTTGACCAATGAAGGTAGAAATTTCAACCAATATAGGTAGAAATTTTGACCAATAAAGGTCGAAAAGTTTGACCAACAAAGGTGAAAATGTTGACCAGGAAAGGTAGAAATTTTGACCAATGATGGTCAAAAAGTTTGACAAATGATGGTCAAAAAGTTTGACCAATGAAGGTAGAAATTTTGACCAATGATGGTCGAAAAGTTTGACCATTGAAGGTAGGAAATATTGACCAAGAAGGTAGAACTTTCGACCAATGAAGGTCGATAATTTTGACCGCTAAAGGTAGAAATTTTGACCAATGAAGGTAGAAATTTCTACCAATGCTTCGGTGTAAAATTTTTTTAGGCATTCTATAAAACAGTTCACATGCTTTCCCTATGATATGACATTTTGCATGCATCCTGCAGTGTCTCATCCGACTGATGATGGATTACGGAGAGTGATCTGAAATGATGACGCTTAAAAACATCACAATCAAATCCAAAATGAACTTGCATTACAAATGGATTGTGGAAATATGATATTGTTGATTTTGCATGCATGTCTACCAGGACAATGTGATTTTCCTGGTAGACATGCATGCAAAATCAACAATATCAGATTTCCACAATCCATTTGTAATGCAAGTTCATTTTGGATTTGATTGTGATGTTTTTTAGTGTCATCGTTTCAGATCACTCTCCATAATCCATCATCAGCTGGATGAGACACTGTAGGATGCATGCAAAATGTCATATCATATAGAAGGCATATGAACTATTTTATAGAATGCCTGAAAAATATCGACAATAACTAATCAAATTGTCGTAATCACCGACAATAACTAAAATGCTTCTTCATTAATATGCTCGATACAATAACCAAACTTGGCAACTATGCACAACAACTTATACACTAAAAGGAAATCATTTAGGAGATACAAAATTTGAACAACCATATGTTAAGATTCTACAATAAAACATCACTTGCTTGAGTCTGACAGTTGAGATTAAGTTCGTCATCCTCCCTACAGTATGTTCTGATGGCCTACAAATCCACAAAAGTTCTAGCAACTTGAATTTGTAGAATAAGAATTGTTTCATAGTGAATGGACATGATTGACAATAAATCATCATATAAAAAGACTCTCGTGTGAAGCATGAATAGAAAAGGAAATGAATATGGGTGATAGGGAAGAGAATTCAATAATAGAGGCTTTTAACTTTAGTTATATATAGTCATGATATGGGTAATGCACAAATGCCTCTTGGATTCATGTTCCATCCCACAAATTAAGAGCTCATAACACATTATCTCATTAGAAAAGTTTTAGACAACAATTTCATAGGAAGGGCCATTACTGAAGTGAACCTCAACAAGTGTGAGCGTCAGGGTGGGCTCAATTCCCTCCTTTATTATTTACTATGCGTATAATCCCACACACCCATTTGATCTCAAATGATATGTAATGAATGCTGAGTGTTTGTGCTGAGTGCTGAGTAAGGCTTATTTGTTTGGCACAAAAGAAAACTTTAAGTCTTGTACCAAGGAAGCAACTGAGCCAATCTCTTTGTCAATAAGGGTGCAATTTTGCTAGTGTATCCTTCACAATTTTTGTATCTACAAATTTTGAGGAATGATCCTTGATCTTCCTCTTACAATAAGACATAAATTTGAGATCTACCATAAGAGTGGGGACCAATGTGAAAATCTAAGTCTAAGTTGATGATAATTTCCTATAAATGTTGTTCTATCCAATTTTTGTTACAGGATATCAAACAATCAGCCCTTATTCAAGATGGGATGTGTTTCTTGTTATAATGGAATTTCAAGGCCTTCACCTACTTTGATGCTTTTGATGTATGATTTTGAATAAATATATTAAATACAACATTAAAATATATAGCCTTAAATGTATGTTTTCCATGGGTGTTTAAATATTGAAATAATATTCACTTTATATGTTGTATGCGAGGAATTTTTGTTTTTTTGTTATTTCAAAGCCTTTCATATGAAATGGTGGTTCCTTGATTGTTTTGCTCACTATCATGATATTTTCCAAATGGTAAAATTAAACTACCATCTTTGGAACTTATCAATGAAAAATTCTTGGAAAGTAAAATGCATAGTAAATATCACTATAAATCCACAATTTACAAAGGTGTTGAAGCTTCCATTGTGTACCCATGAAGCAAGCTAAACAGACTTATAGTAATAGAGATCAAATACTGCATAATTGCCTTTTTTTGTTCAGTCATCTTGATGTAGCACTTCATTTCTGTGGATATTTAGTGCTAAGGTTTTTGGTACCTCTTCTGCATCTCCTGCTTGTAGTTGCTTCCAGTCTTTTTGATCTTAATAATTTTAGTCATCTAGCTTGTCTTTTTGCTAGTTTTCTGATGGCATGTTTTTCTTGCAAACTTTGGGTTACAATTTCAATTACCTTGATCTTATTTATTACTTATAATTTCTACAAACTACAATGTTGGATGTTACTGTTTACCAGTTAAGTCTTCCTAGTAGTAATAACAGTATCATGACAAAGTTGATTAAAATGTACAGTATGATGATGTGTGGCACAATATGTTCATGTCTTTTCATGTATGTTCATTTCTTGACATCTCTGTTTCTCAGGCTTCTCTAACATTCTCATCTTACTCCAAAAATCAATGCAGCAGGCCTTCCTAAAATGATGCTTGCCCTCATGAATAACCATAAAGTGACTGTGTGCTTTAGTTAAATTGAACAGTGGATAGACATCCGTTTCTGAAAATTACCCATGCATGGGTAAACTCCAAATCGAAAAAGAACGATACAACTTTGAGAAGTAACATTGATTAAAGCTCACACTAATGGTTCCTTAAATTACAATATGATAATGTCTAGGAAAAGAACTAAACAATGTTATGGATCTTTAGTAGACAATTGTGAAACATGAATGATGTTTTCTCTTCCTAAGTATTTCTACGGTAACACCTTAACCAAATCATAATGATTGTAGCTATTAGATCTCAATGACTGATCTATATCACCAATTCTGATGGATCTAATTGGTAGGAGTTACTTTTTGATGGCATAAAAAGAAGAGTCAACTCAAGGGAGAATCTTCTCATGATTTTCATAAAAATAAGCTGATTTATGTTGGACTGCAATTAGAGAAGGAAGAAAAAGAGAAACTAGATAGATAGAAATAGAAGAGTTCACAATGCAATCTAATAGAGCAATAGAGAAGAAGAGCTCAATCAACTTCATACACGTTGCAAGTAAGAGAAGAAAAATAGTAGAGCCAGAAGAAAAAATTTAAAAGAGCCTATGTATAAGTTTGAAGAACAAGACACCTATTGTAAAAGAAATTCTAAAATCTGGCCTCTTCTTCCTTTCTTTTCTTGACACCTATTGTATATCCAGTCTAATACATCTTAACACTTTCCTCAACAGATTTTACACTGTTGTCTGCTATACATATATTAGATTACAATAGTAACATCATAGAACAAACTGCATATAATAAGACACCAGATACTTAAATAGTCCACACAAGAAGGCATCAAACGCAATAAAAGACAATTTAGAGAGGTTGACAATGATGAGTTAACGTGCATGGTTTTCCTATACAAAATATTGCACTAATTGTTCACAGTAGACAAAACATATGTGCATTGTTAGGCAGCTTCTGCCTAACAAAGCCTACTCTTAAGTTCCCATAATCAAAAATTGTATGATATGCACTCATGAAAATATCTCCGAGAATCCTAAAAAAAAATCAGTGTTTACAAAAACTTACTCTAAATCTATGTTTGCAAATAGAAAAGGAAAAATTACATGGCACAACATACCATGTCAGACCCAATTGGTGGAGGAACATCCACGCCCACAAATCCGCTTAGGCACCTAGCAACAGCACCTTCACCAACTTTCAGAATATATGCTTCCTGCAACACCCACATGGAATGGATTAAAATATTTCTTAAAATAGTGAAAATTAAATATGATACAATACATCCATTTAGAAAAATGAAACATATACTGTGAAAATTAAATAGAGATCCTAGTGCACTTTTCAATTGTCTTAGCATTGAGACATCTATTGGCAATGAGTATGTGACTGGGTCATATAATTTCAATCTTATTTCTAAGAGTAAAAATGCAAGGGAATGTTAACTTCCAATTTATGGATAGAAGGACAACCTGTCAATAGAGTTCTAGGATAGATTTGGAGAACAGTATACAAATATGATTTATGGATAGTAGAAAGGATTTGTAAATGGAGTTTAAGGTTATATTTGGATCATAATAAATAAGCATGAAGTATTAGCCATTGATATATTGACACATAATCTTTATGATATTCATTGACTTGTACATAGGGATGTTATTCAAAGGTGTGCATCTATGTATTCATAACAATCTTGGGAGTTCTTGCATGTGTGGCTGGCAGGATCTGTGCTGCCCGTTTGTTAAGTGCAAACACAAAATATGACTGTGTTGGGTGGATGGAAAAAACTTGTGTTGCTTGTCTCGATGGAGATCTCCAGACAGTTGAAGAAATCCCAGTTGCCAAGCTTGCTTGAGATTATCAGATTTGTTGCACATTGTAAAAGTAGAGAAATTGTTTGGGAGATTTGGAGATTGGGATTTTATGATTGTACTTTATTTTTATCATGGGTCTGAAGGATTTTTTGTTCCAAATTGAGTACTTGGATTGAAGAATTTCTTTTCTTTGAGTTACTATGTTCCCATGAAAACATGACACTGTGCTAAATAACTCCAAGTGCTGAATTGCTCTGTGGAAATGTTGGACTTGTCTCTTGGCAGCAAAAGATTTCCTCTCAAATTTTAAGAGGAGACTTTTATGTTGGAATCTGGAATTAAAAATCTACCTATTACAAGTTCATAGAATATAGAGAAGATTGAATGCTAAGCTTTTTAAAGAGATACAAAAAACACAAAACACTATTATATGCTGCTATGTACAAGATTACTTTCTATAATTATATGTTTTTGTAGATCTATACTTTTATAAACTTAGTTTTATTATATAAAGCTTTAGTTATGCTTTCAAATCAAACATCTATCGGCGTCTCCTTGCACCTCCTTTTGGTGCAAGTGCTAGTTATATATGAATTTTAATGAGAACCTTTTGAAATCACACACTGATTATTCTTTCGTAATGATAAGTCACTCTATGCTATTAAAAAATTTCAATAATAATAATAATTCATAAGCAGTTATATCCAAAAGCTATCACTGTGAAAAAATCTTACCCTCTTATCCTTACTTTCTCAATCTCAAGTCACCATAAATTATTTGTGGTGGAGAGTACACAAAAGTTTCCTAAATGCCCAATTGGGAAATATGGTCTGATGAAAAGTCATTATCAAGAATGAAGAATGAATATAAATGTGGCAACAAAACAAGACCGCAAGGCGACAGTTAATGACTGGCTATAATGCCAAGTGTTTCTTTCTCTTCTCTGCAATTGCTACTTGAGTAGATTTTGATTTATCCCTTGTGATGAACTCATAAATTCAGTATTCATCAACTTCTTATTATGTGATTAGCGAGGTTTATCTATTGATACATCTAATATTTCTTCTTCCTTTACCTCCTGCACATTGAATCTACCTTGAAGTTTCCAAAGCCCTTCTAAAAACTCCATTTTGTGCATATCCCATGGTTTATAGCTTTGAATAAGACCACATTTTGGTTAGCTCCCATTTTGCCACCGACATAGAAATTGCTGGCAAAGGGTACAAAATTTGGCTTTGCCTCTGCCATTGGTACTGGTATGAAAAGTTCTAAACCTATTTCAGTGAATCTATAAATGTATCTATTAGACGAATCTACCCTTGTCTCTAACAAAAGTTTTCCCATCTAACAAATTTTCTACATATCTAAAATAAATGAGAATGATGAAGGTGAAGAGGGAACAGAGGATCCCTGGTATTGGTATTTAGCTGTCTGGCTTCCTTTCCTGTTGGATTTTGGGGATTGTTTGCCCTTGTTTGTGCAAGGAAAGCGTGGCAAAGAAGATATGTCAACATGGTGGATGAAGCTTCTGTTAACTTTTGTGATTTGTTTTCAAGGAGTTAAAAGGTTACCCAAAGCCAAATCATAGATTTCAGCTCAAGATAGTGCTTCTACTTCATGAACAATAAAATAGGAGATGCATTTCTAAATCTAGATTTTGTAATAGTAGGAAGACCTTGCAAAACTAGTGGCAAATCACATTCAATATTGTAGAAGAAGAGTATTGTAGCAGCATCATTTGCATCTTCAAACTATGTATGCATAAACTATCTATATAGAAGATTAGAATTTTGAGAAAGAACATACATATTTTAATTATAGATATTTCTCACCACTTACTTCTAATTGTTAATTGTTAGTATAACACATTACCTTGTTAATAAATTTATTATACTAATTAGACTAAACAATTAGAAAAGCAGTTGCCTAGTAAAGGAGAATACGAATCTACTCTTGTCTTTGACAAAAGTTTTCCCATCTAACAAAAGTGTCAACATGGTGCTCAAGAATGTACAATATAACTAGGAAAACATGGTCCTCAAGAATGTTAGATTTGTTAAAGTTCATAAAAATGCTTGGGTAGAGGAAAGCAAAGAGATGCCACTATTTATCATTGTGAATGATGAACTTGTCAATATCATCAAATTGATTGAATATGGACTTCATCATCAAAAGAGATAGAAGAACCAACAAGTGTGTGATCATGATAGAACATAATCATCAAAAGAGATAGAACTTGAGCATGATCAAAACCATTGATGTAAAAAATTGTACAATTAATTTAGAAGTATTTGCACTATACCTATGGATTGTGGAAAGCTGATAGATCAAGTATTGGTATCTATTTTGTTAAAATCTTTAAGATACTAAAAATATATTCTGAAATGTTCTTACGAACAAAATCATCCAATAAAATATAGAAGCAAAACAATAAAATATGTCATATTTTAAACAATAGTAGAAAGAATTAAATTATATCATCCTTGTTTTCTCTTTTGTCATCCTGATGATAGATCATAGAACATGATCCCAAATATTAATAGAGAAAAACCCAAAAAATCAAATACAATATAAACCATTTTGACACTTTTCCCCTTTACTAGGCTATTCTCTTCTTTGGATCAGCAGACCCTATTTTCTTGATTTTTCTCTTAAACTTTCCAAAACACCAAGAAAATAAATAGGCTTTTCAGATACCCTTTTAGGATTTCTATAACATAATCAAAACTTAATATGGACTCCTTTGGAAAAATATGCCAAAAATCATGATTGTCACTGTTTTTCAAGGGTAAAACATGAGGTTTTACAAAGAAACTATAAAATATACTTATCCCAACTCCACCAAATTAATAGATTAATCATATTTTGTGCCTAATTAGACAAATCCATCGTCAATTTCATCCTATGAGAACTTTTGATATGAAACCCCCAAATTCAAGCCTTAAAACCCTCAAAATCAAGGGTATCACCAATCTAGGTCAAGCACACACTTCCAGGATCTAAAACTTAGGATTCACCATCCAATCATCATGTCTTCAAAGAATATCAAATAAAAAGTATACCTTGTTAAGCCAGATGTACGACTGCATAACACCTAGCACTCATTTGGGTACCCAAATTAGTCCTTCCAACACTCAACTTTGCATTTCTTTCACAATAGCCTGAAAATATTCACTTTTCTTGCATATTAGAGGTTATTTGGGCATGTTAGTGCTATGGGTTCCATCCCAAGAAGTAGTTAAGAGTACACATTGGATGGAACCCTCATTTCTTCATGTTAAACTAGACAAAACTGTGACTTTCAGCATGACGGCAGCAATAAAGATTTAAACCTGTTAATAAATGTATTAAATCTGATTCAAAGTCTCTTAATAAAAATTTCCCAACATGAATGAAAGATTACACCACCAAAATATGCTTCAAATGTGCAAGAAAACTCAGAAATTTTATTCAATTCTTGGTTGTTCGTACAATTTCTATACTATTCCGTACATACCAATATAGACACTAGTCATATTAAAAGTAATTTACTTCAGGATTGAAGATGTTTGGTGATCAAATGCATATGGGGGGATCAGTTATGAAGTGTTTATGCAATTATTTTGTTATGGTGATATGGTTAGAGGTCCTGTTGAACATGCCCTAGATTAGTGACCCCAAAACCAAGGGTTTGGTGGAAAATGTGTTGTGTAAAGGGTAGAACCTTAAAATCTTGAAAATCTATTATTTCTCAACCCCTAGAAGGACTGTTTCACCCTTTGGAATTGTAGTGTTTAGTGGAGTTGTGGGTTGCTGTGTAAAATTGGAGAATTAGGCCTAGTGTGGATAGGCTAGGGGTATCGGATCTTGGGTATGGTCCAAAAGGGTTGATATTGAAACTTAGGGAGGATGTATAGATCCCAAAAGGGTATCTTAATCAGATTTTAGTTTCTATAGTTGTTTGGGAACTATTGGAGAGAAATCCAAATTAGTGACTGGTGAGGGCTACTAGCTTTAAGGCTAGATATGAATGTTGGGTAAGAGATTAGTTGTCCAAAATGAATGGATGGATGGAACATGGTGGAAAGGCCACGAGGATATGATTCACAAAGGAAGAATGAAGGTTGAAGCCTTGGAAGAAGTTATGGTGTTTGGGAAACTCTAAGTGCACTTGGGGTAGCCTGGAAGGTAAGTCCTTGAGGGGACATTGGAGTAAAGAGTTGTTGCTAAATGAATGGATTTGTTATCTCATATGAAGAAGATGGATACCACATAGCACAAAAATGAGTTAACCTAGGGGCATCATGTATTGTCCATACAAGCATTGCATGGAATTGAAATTATCGATGTCCTATCGGTCTAGAGATGTCATACATAGTGATGCCATTCCATAACTTCAACAACTCATCAATCAAGGGCTCAATATACACGTTCATATCTTTCACTTGGTACTTACCTAGAAATTGAATGAACATAAACATTACATTATTATTATGACCATTTTCATGCACTATTTATAAATTAATTTAGATAACTATAAAATGATAAAAATACCTGGCACAATCATTGACAACATTATGTGCTCCCTCTTTATGGACATCCAAGGAGGAATGTTATTATTAATAACAAAAATAAGCCACACTAAGTAAACAGATCTCATATCTCCATATGGATTGAAACCGTCCGCTGCCAATGAAAACTTCAAATTACGAGGTTCTTCTTTAAAGTGTGACCATGTTACTTCTATCTCTTTAAATGCAAAACCATCAGTAGGCATTCACATAATGTCATCCTAACTTCTATTGCATGCATGCTAATCCATAAATTGTGCCAAGGTAGTGCACCTGAATAGCCGTTGAAGATGTGGAATAATTGGAATGTACCGAAGAACCTTGTGAGGTACTTTTTTTGTTATTTGATCTAATCGATATCTACTACTATGACAATTAGGGCATTCTGCTACAAATTCATATTGTTTATGATATAGAATGTGATCATTGGGACATGCATGTATTGTTTGATACTTCATCCCAATCTGATCCATAATGTTAGATAATTCTCAGTATGAACAAGGCAAAATGTTTGATGGTGGTAACAAAAACTCACTAATCAACCTACAACAACAAATATGCATTGTTAATATAATGAATAGTAATTGTATGCTAACATTGAAGATGACAAAAATGACATACCTTAGCATACGTGACATTGCTACATTGGATATACCATTCATAACCTTTAAGTTCACCAACAACACTATAGCCGAGAGTAGAATTGTTTGGGAGCCTTTGTATAAGGGCTCGTGTGCCTTCTCAAGTAAAGGTATATCAAGACCATCTTCATCATCATTATCAGATTCATTGGTACCATCATTGTGAGCCTCTTCATCACCTGCCCCAGTACCATCTTCTTCAATCATGTCCTCTGGCACATTATCATCTTCTTCCATGAGAGTGTTATCCTCAGCTTGGATATTCATACCTCCATGTTCCTCTAGTAGGAAATCCACATTCAGCAATGGAAGAAAATTGTGGCCCCCTTCAACATGACCATGTTGCCTACAATGACTCTGGGTTGTTGTGATTAGAATTCTTTGAGTCTTTAAGCCTTTACACTTCTTGCAAGGACAATAACATTTATTAGGTTTTCCTCAGAACTGAGCCCACAATGCAACCATTGTCTCATTTTTTTCAGTGTTCATATATTCAGGTGTGGTCTTTCTTCATAGGAAAATATATCTGCAAATAAATTGGACATGTTGTGATTAATGTTTATATCTGCACATATGGTTTTTCTTGATTAATGTTTTCAAATGTAACCAAAATGATCCTATAATTTCTAGAAGGCGTAGATGATTGCAAAATGTGCAGTACCACCCTTCTACCAAAAAAACACACCTAGTATAGAATAATGGATAAGATCAAGACAACAATAATACTGGTCCTTCTATTGATACACCTTTTGAAGGTTGAATAAGGTCCTAATTTTGCTAACCCACTCTGTTTTATCTGCTATACTTTTTGCTTTAAGCACAATTGTACTATGTGTTGGAATAGAAAGCCATGCAACAAAGATCAGCAACCATTTGAGCATAGAAGGTGCCAATTTAATATACAAATATGTGCACTTGCAGTTTGAAACTTGAACCCCAAAAAGACACACACCTTTTAGTACTATTCTATATGAAACCTTGTTGTTGATTTTGAATATAAGACTTATAGCTACAGCATCAGGACCATTTTCCTTTTTTGAGTTTTTAGAACTTGATTTAGCTAGAGCTGGAGAATCAGAAGTACCATCATTAATTCATTTATTCAAAGACATTAATTCATTAAAAAGTTTTGTGGTTCTTGCTAGATAATCAAGAAAACCAAATACTCCATATAAAATTACACAATGGATAAACAGATAGAAATAGTCAATCTCATTTTTCCATTACTTGATTTAGAAGTTTAAAGGTTCCAATTACAAAACAATTTTTGTATCCTTCGGGGAACTTTTGAAAAATACCAAAAGCCTTTACAATCACAAGAGATCAACTTATAGTATACTTAAATGTTAGTAAAGATCTGCATTGTAAAGTTTCCTGGAAGTGACTAGCGCACATTACAATTACTATGCCACTTAGGCACCACGATATTGCCACATAGGCACTACGATAAACTTAACCATTTCTATTGGTTGGAGAGGCTATGGTGAATTAAAGTAGTATCTGGAGTATCTAGGAATCAAGACCTTTATTAACATGCAACAAAGCAGAGTTCTTTGCTAAAGTAAAACTATGTATTCTCATGCTTCTCCATAGTTGTAGAGGCATGTTTGTTACCATCCTCCTAAGGCATGGATGCAGATAACATTTACTCTTCCCAAAAAATTGAACATAAAGCATTTCAAAACAAAAATCACAAAGAATTTCTATCTTGACTGGATTCTTATTTCAAGTGAATTCTCAATACAGCTAGACACTCTGTTATGGCATAATGATTCAAGTTAGCAATCCTTTGCAGCAACTTTACAATCCTATCTGTAAATACTAGTTCTTTACACTTTTTTGAAAATGATTCTTTACACAATGATATTGGCAATATATTGTTGGCTGACAAATTTTTCCTCTTACCAGATATTGGAATAAGGGTGATACTCTTGCTCAAGGTTGTTATCACCTTTTATTACTTCCAAGGTACAACCCCCTACATAACAGCCAACTTGGCAAAAGGGTCAGACGCTAGGGGGAAGTTATCCACCCTCTAACTTCACCATCCAACCTAATGTTTTACATTAAACAATGGAAATCAAGGGAAGGAAGCCCTTCAAACGTGTTCCCCCATCTTTGGATTCCAAAAGCAAAATTTTTTATCATTCATAAGGATGCCAAGGCAAGGGATCAACAAAAAGGTTGAACAAGAAGCTTAAAATGACCTCAAAAGACAAAAAGTGAAAATTTCCATAAGCTACACAATACTAATCTCCCCTCAAACCCATAATAAGTTTGTTCAAAAAAAATCACAAGAACTGCCTCCTTGGCAAAAGGGTCCTCAGGCTCTAGGGAAAAAGTTATCCACCCTCTAACTTCACCACCCAACCTAATGTTTTGCATTAAATAGTGAATAGCAAGGGAAGGAAGCCCTTCAAATGAGCTCCCCCATCTTTTTTGGATTCCAAAAGCAGAGATTTTTATCATTCATAAGGATACCAAGGCAAGGGATCAACAAAAAGGTTGAACAAGAAGCTCAAATAACCTCACATGACAAAAAAATGAAAACTTCCATATGTTGCACAATACTAATCTTCTCTCAAACCCAGAATAATTTTGTTTAGAAAAGATGGCAAGAACAGATCTGAAAGAAGCAGGGAAGACATTAGCATTGTGTAAAAATGAGGACAAAATCATCCCTAACTCTGTTAGGGAAGCTTATTTAAGTAAATAAAAATGATTATTATGAAAGAAAAAATTGCATCTTCCATTTATATTATTTGAAAGATAGGCATGCAGGGTTGTGTGTCATGATTAGTGCTGAAAATTATAGTAACATGTGTCTCAGTGATAGCAATCAGTCACTACCTGTGCAATATTCTACATTAATGTAAACCTGGACCGAACACCACCAAAAGGAAGGAAATAGAGCTGAATTTGCATAGTTTACTCACAACACCCACCTGTAGACACTTGGACTATTCTTGGCTCAATTTGTAAATCTCATTAAGAATGGTTCCAATTTTTTCCATTGCTAGATAACAAAGAGGGATGTCAGAGTCATTGCCAGTTTTTTCACCATTCTTTATGTTGAAACAAAGATTCAGAAACGCCTGTATTGAAATCTATCAGATCGCACGTGTAAAATTCAAAATAATATACATCCACTATTCATGTCACGTCATCCCCAAACTTCATCAATAATCTGGGTCCCAAGATATTTCCATGGGACAACCCTCTAGACTGAGAGAATCTAAACAAGATATATAGAGATGAATTGTTTACAATTAAACAGATAGTGTCAAAGAGAAAAGACATTAGAATGAACATGAAATCTCAAAAGTTGGTGTTTTGTACATGGAACTCTTGAGAAAGACATGAATATCTTTGGCCATATCAACTCTGGGATAGCTATCACACACACACACACACACACACACACACACACACACACACACACACACACAGATCTGAAAAACTATGAATTTTGTATGTAGCAATCTTGAGAAAGACATGAATATCTTTCTTCTAGTCACATTAATTCTTAGATAGCCTACACAAACACACACTAGATAGAGGCTAGAAAACCATTATGAAAGTTGAAACATTTGAGCTGAGTTGTGACTTCACATGTCAATGTTTTGAATGAATAGTGTCAAATATAATAGTCAATTTTGACTCGATCTCCAAAAGAACAAAGGTAACAACTATATCCCTTGGTGATATATTTTGTGAGACAACTTTCACAATTTAGTTGGTAGATGTTCGGAGCCCTGAGAAAGCTAATGATGAAGATCATGCATATTTTTGTTGAATGCTTGGGTAAGATCATATCTGATTTATGAGGATGGCTTGTACCACTACAAAAGAGTACATGGAATTTAATAATTATGGGTTGCTAAACTTGGAAATAATATATAATTGGACAAAATTATGATTCATTTGATAGGATAGTTTTAATTTTTATGTTTACTAACAATTCATTTAAGAGACTTAAATGTAGATCAATCATTTGTCATTCGTAATGGCTACTTGCACAAGTGCTGAGATTAATGAAGATGCATAAAATAAATGCAACAATACTAATAAAAAGAGGATCAGGATAAACTAAACGTAGAAAAATGCTTCTAAATTGGACATGTTGTGATTAATGTTTATATCTGCACATATGTTTTTTCTTGATTAATGTTTTCAAATGTAACTAAAATGATCCTATAATTTCTAGAAGGCATAGATGTTTGCAAAATGTGCAGTACCACCCTTCTACCAAAAAAACACACCTAGTATAGAATAATGGATAAGATCAAGACAACAATAATACTGGTCCTTCTATTGATATGCCTTGTGAAGGTTGAATAAGGTTCTAATTTTGCTAAACCACTCTGTTTTATCTGCTATACTTTCTGCTTTCAGCATTCTAGAACATGTCAATGTCCTATTGAAATTTTTTTGTGTTTGGCTGTTTGATGGGCCATGGTATCTAATAATAGATAAATAAAATCTCAAAGTGATATCCAAGTGCATCTTGGCATGTTTTCTAAGTCAAAATTCAAAAGTTGTGGAAAAAGATGTAAAGTTGCATTCCTTAGGTAAAAAGTTGTCAATGGGTCCAATTGTCTCTAGGAGTATAGTATATGATCCAAGGCCTAGAATGGATTGGAATAGAGTCTAGACTCATGTGAGATTGGAGAACCATTTGGTAAGGTTCTACACACCTAGGTTGAAAGGAACCAAACATTTCCAAAAGTTGTCAAGAAATTGAAAAGTTGTCAAGTTGCAAGTTTGACAACTTTATGTGAAACTTTTGTAACTTGGTTCAATATTTTACCAATTAGTCACCCACTCCCAGAATTCAGTTTGGGGAAGGTTTAGGAAGGCTATTTAAACCCATCCAAACTAGTTTGTATGGTTGGATGTTTTGTTTTTCAAATAGAAGCAATTGAATGCTAACCAGTTTTGACTGTACAACTATGCAATGGTGAACATCCACAATCATATTGTTTGAAATTTGAGTTATTTTACATTTAGTAGTTAGAGTATGTGGTCTTGATATTTTGTACATAATTGTGTGTATTCTTGATTAGTTTTTTTGGGTTAATACTTATTATTTTGTACTCTGCTAGTCACTGGACAAACCCAAGCAGTTTCAAAAGAATGGAGTCTAGATTCATTTCTTTTGGTTAAAAATGCATGGAATTATGGGAAATGAAAGAAGACTCTATATACATTATGTCATTTTTTATTGGAATGGAGGAGTTGCAGTTTTCTATTGTTACCAGCCATCCCTAGGTGTGAGAATATATTTTGTATTTCCAAACACCAACTTTAGCTGTAGGCTCCATTCATTGCTTATCTTTTGGACAATTGAAGATAAAATAGGGCTACACCACAAGGAAATTGATGTAGTACATATCATATGCCAGATTGTATAGAGTAGCAAAATTCTATCCTCCATTACAATGGCATGCTACAAATCCTATTTATCTTAAGTGTGTCTCTATGGACTATTGATCAGCTCTAGAAATAATCAACATATGCTCAAATATTTGATAATTGTAATTAATATGTTTATAAGCTATACAACTATCAAGAAGACAAATTATAATTAAAATTCTTAAATTTGATCAAAACACTGAGTTAAACATGCTACAATGATCTCGTGGGAATACATAGGCATTCCAGTGCTATAAGGATAGATTAACATAATTCTAAAGCATGTTCTACTAAATGTGGTTTAATATTGGTTCACTTCAATTATCAGGTTATCTGATCACCTAAGAGACACTAGTGCCCCATATGCATGTAATGCTGAAACATATAAATATTCCTTCACAAGTATCCACCTTAATGGATTTAGAAAAGATGAAGAATTATTTTTTTAAACTCGCCTTTGTGCATTGCTCAACTTATGGTTCCAGAGGAAACAATAGTGTTCTTGTTTTAGGAAAAAATTTACCAATAGCCTATTGTTTAAGAAGGGATACTTTCTTCTTGACCTTAACACTTTTTGACATTATTTTATTTGGTATATCTTTGTCATAAATTTTTGTATAGAATAGTGCGCTAAAATAAGCATAAAATTGTGGAGCTGAAATTAGAACTTTCTTAAAGAAAGACAAGGTTTTGTCTAGACTCTGAAATTTAACTTTTGACCAACAGATTGAGAGGACTTACCCATAATTTTGGCACTATGCTTCATCATTTGTTTGAGATTATATCTGTGTCTTCAATCTGTGAGCAAAGAGCAAGTTTGATTATTAATTTTAACTGTTTCATAGGGCTCTAATGTTCTCTATTTTACAGCTGACCAACTATTGAAGAATTCATCTACCTTTGATTTTGCTTTGCAAAAGAGACCACTTCTATAGCTTACCATTAGCCTGTTACAAGTCGAATCATCCCAGTCGTCACTCTTTAAAACATGTTGATGCCCCTTATCATTTGTCTTGTATAGCCTTAGAATAAATATCAGTTATGCTTATTACACTATCTAGATTCTCATTAAGACTTACAAATGGCATTTGAGTGCCTTCTTGCCTCTTTGATCTATTACTCATTGACTACATTACACAATGCAAAAGATATCCTTCTCTAGTGACATTTTTTGGATTATTGGTAGGCCATTTCCCACCAAAGTGAACATTGTCCAATATCTCATATGTAACAGCATTGTGAATAAAAAATATTTTCATAAGTTTACCCAGCCACATCATAGCTTGA
Organism: Cupressus sempervirens; assembly: GCA_028749045.1. Classification (NCBI taxonomy): domain Eukaryota; kingdom Viridiplantae; phylum Streptophyta; class Pinopsida; order Cupressales; family Cupressaceae; genus Cupressus; species Cupressus sempervirens. The sequence continues at coordinate 138,606,253 of CM053793.1, read as the reverse complement.
TTCAGCATTCCAAGGCTAAAAAAATGATTAAGCAGTGTACTATAGGACACTGTATCTGGGACAAAACCCATTTAAAAAAGTTTTTCTAACAAAGTAACAACCAGACCAAGGGAATCCTTGCAGAGCCCATCCAAAATTGTAATGAAAGTGAATGTGTCTAGAGAAAATCCAGTGGAAACAACGCTCTCAAGGAGATTAAAAGCTAGCTGAGTCATTTTTGTAATGCAAAGACCATTTATCAAAGTATTGTAGGTAATAACATCAGGAGCACAACCACTACATGATATCATGTTCATGATCTCCAAAGATCGCTTCATATCAGCTGCCTTACAGTGAGCATTAATTAAAATATTGTAGGTAAAAATATCATGGGACAAGCCATTGCTTGGCATGAGGGTACAAAGCTGATTTGTTGTACTTATCATTTCTTGTTTACAAAATCCATTAATGAGAGTATTAAAAATAACGACATTAGGTGCAAGCACAATTTTTAATCATTTCCTTTTCTAGCCCAATGTCCATCAATCAATGAGCTATAAGTGAAATTGTCAGGAAAAATGTGTTGATTTACCATTTTCGTAAGGAGTCTATGTGCCTACTTTATGTAGCTTATCTTGCAAAGCCGATTCCTAAAAGGAGTGTAAGTAATAACATCAGGTGGAATTTCTTTCTTGTCCATTTGTGCCCACAGTTTAAAAGCTTGTTCTACATTACCATTCTTGAGATGTTTATCAATCAATACACTGTGTACAGTTTTGTCATGAATCAAACCTTCTCCAAACGTTTCCCTCAAAAGAAAATGTGCCTCCTGTATATTACCTTCCTTGCATAACCCCATTGTAAGAGTAGTATAAGTAATCACATGAGGCAAAAGACCACTCTTTACCATATTATCAAATAGTTTGAATGCAACACTTGTGCAGGCAACCCTGCAGTGTCCATCAATAATGATATTATACGTAAAGTTTTTTGAAGCCAGACCATTTAGAATTAGTTGGTTTAAGAGTTTGGCTGCTTCTTCTAGCCTACCAGCTCTACAATGACCTGAAATGAGCTGTAAGTGCACATATTAGGAGGTATGTTCCTTTCAAGTATGTAATGTAATATTTGATTGCCTCACTTTTCTCTGCCAAACTTGAAATAACAAGCAATGAGTGTGTTGATCCCTAGAGAAACCTAGCTAATGTTGATAGAGAAATGTTCTTGGACATTGCAGGAGTGGATTGAACTTCAAGAAATTAATTTGGATTGTGTTAGGGATTGAACTGTAGGAGTCCATTGATTAGATTTTGATAGTTTTGTGTTCTATTTTTTGACTCATCAAATTTGTTTTCCTTGCTTTTGGATTACTGGTATTTATGAATATCTTAGGAGGTTGTTATAAGCACTAGTTTGAAAACTCTAGTTAGGGAACAAAGCAAATGAGAAATGTCTAGTCCAAAAAAAGGCAAACAATGTATAGGGTGCATATAAATATATTCAAAATAAGGCAAGAAATGTCAATCTATAAAACAAAACTTCAACTCTCCTTTGTAACGCTGGGAAGGAGACTCTTCAATGTTTCCAGCTATTATTTGATCCTTTCATGCCACCTTCTTTCTAAAATCTCTTTCAATGGATCAACTTGAAAGCATTCACGAGCTCTCCTCTCCTACAATCAACCACCAAAGAACCCAAGATGTCAAAACCTACTGGTGCTGACGTTGTTAAACCCTTTTGCCGTGTACTCCTAGCCACAAATCATAGTTGTAGAAAATGGTTCAGTGCACGAGTCTTCTGGGTCACATAACAATAAGATTAGGGCGAAAAACATAACTTTTTTCAATTTTTGGTTAAAGATGGCCCGTGTTGGTCAAAATTTTGACCAACATGGGCTCATCTTTAACAAAACTCATCACAATTCGACCAAATTGACCCCAAATTATAAGATGGTTAAAAGTTTTGGTCAAAAATTTGAGTCAAATGTACTAGTGATCTATAGAAGCCATGAGGAGAAAGATGTAAGAAGATAGGGGGAGAAGTTTGTAAGAAAAGTGTAAAGCAAGTGTATATTGTATGTATAGTATACTATATATTATCTTTGGAGGAAGCATTACCATAGAAATGTATCATTTACAAAAATAATATACTCTACCAAGTTGGAGATATAAGGTGATGAATAATTCAATTTTGATTGATAAGTGTTTTTGTCACTAATGCCAAAGGGGGATATTGTTGACATTCTAGTCATGTTTTTTATTAGTGGCATACACTTATTTGAATTATGAGTTCATACCAAGCATATGCATTTTAGTTGTTACTAAGTTCTACAGTTTCTACCAAGTCCTTTGGACAAATTCTAGTGTATGCCGAGTAGTTACAACTATTGTGAAGATCAGCAGTGTAAACTGAGCATTTTAGTGTATGCCAAGTTTACTTAAACCAAGTTGTGCAGTGTTTATGAAGTTCACATTTGATGCAATGTGAGTCCAACATTAACCGAGCTACTCACTGTTAACCAAGTGACTCAGTTTATAGTGAGCTCAAGGGGATAGTGTTTATCGAGCTATGTAGTGGTAACCAAGAGACTTAGTTTATATGATGAGTTTCATAGTATTCATCAAGTCACTACTACAGTCTGAGTTCAAGACTACTTGGAAGTGATCAGTATGGATTGAGCTTCTATGTATACCAAGTGCATGATGACGCTAAGCAGTGACAATAGATGCCAACTATTAGAACCTCACTGAGTCAATCTTTAGAGCTCGAGTTACTACACTTTGGCTGAATTTGTAATATTTTGTGTAAACTTTTATTTTGGCCAATTTTGTAATTGTGTAATTGGATTGATATGTATGTAATGTATTGTATCACATCCAAAGTATGTATGGTATTGAAAAGTAATCATCATAAAAGAATATAAGTGTGAATTATAAAGGCTACAATAGTATAAGGAGTAACAAAGATTCATCTATCACAAGGTGATTTGTACACTTAGAGGAATCTCATTCAGCAAACCAAGTTACAAATCCAAGATCAGCTATTGCTTCATCCTAATAGGTGGATCAATCAAATCCTTTAACAAGGTAGACCTAATAGTCTTATGTAAATCTCTTTACTGAGTGCATACTTCATTGTATGTTTGTAAATCCTTTTGCAAGGTGGACCTAGTAGTCCTTATTGCTCCTAACAGGGCAGATCATTAGAAGTGATCAATGTAAGTCTTAACCGACCAAATTTATACTATAGTACTAAAGCTTGTGGGTATCAACCCCACCCAAGTTTTACTTCCTATTTGGAAGGTTTCTAGGTCACCAAATCTATGTGTCAAAGTGTTATGTATGATTTCATGTTTTCTTAGTTTCTCATACATGAAGTTAGATCAAAATTCATATAAAGAATTAATTGATAATTGGGATAAAGTTTTTAGAAGTTATTGATTCACCCCTCTGCTCTCAGTAACTTATCTTGTCATAATATTTCCAACACTCACATAATATGGGTTTTTCAAAAGGACACTTTTCTTCATTGGAGAAATCTAAGGTACCTCACATCTTTGTGTGGACTGATACACAAGTGAAAGTTGAAGGGAAAGGACAAGTTGAGATGGAAAATGGAGAGTTCAATGATGTTCTCTATGCTCCTCACCTTAGCACTAATCTCCTTTCAATTTACCAAATCACTCACTATGGAGGTGGAAATAAAGTTGAGTTCCTTCTTGATTCAGTAATGGTGCAAAATATTAAGGATGATTCATTGGTTGCTATGGGTAAAGTTAATCATGGCACAAGACTTTATTATTTCTCCTTCTTTGTGCCTAACTCTCCTACACATGCCTTGTTGACACATTCACAATCACAAAGTAAATTATGGCATGAGTAGTATGGAAATCTTGCCTTCCACTATCTTCATCAACTTAGCTCAATAAATATGGTCAAAGGTCTAGTTGCAATCAACTTTTCTAAGGGTAAATATTCAAATTGTTTAATGGATATGCATCTAGAAGAGAAGTTTGACAAAGGGAAGTCTTGAAGAGCATCAGTTGTTCTTAAGTTGGTTCACATGATTCTAGTAGGCCCTTTTTCAGTGACATCAATTTTCACACTACACATGGGTCTACTTTCTTGATCACAAGAATGAAGTGTTTAATAAGTTTCTATCCTTCAAGAGTCATGTTCAGAAGAAATCAAGTAAAGCCATCAAGATTCTTCATATGGACAATGAAAGTAGATATGTGAACTCAAGACTTAAAGACTTTTGTGAACTTGAGGGTATTGATCTTAAGAATCATGTAGCATTTTGTCCACAAAAGACAAGTGTTGCAACAATGAGGATTAGAACTCTTAAGTCAATGGCAAGTTACATGATTCAAGATAAGTCTCTTGATCCATCACTTAAGGTAGAAGCTATTGTAAGGAAACTTGCAACAAAGAATATAACTATTTTCACATAACCCATAATAGATCCAAAAATGTGACACAAGATATACCTTGGGAAACCATCATTGAGGGGAAAACCTAGCCTCCAAAAGCATCCATCACCATGTATTATTCAGCAAAAACACCATTGCAATACAACCATGGAAACGTTCAAATCCATGTAGCCACAACCGAGCAATCCATGTGAACAAGCATGAATCCATACATCCCATGCCATGCTTTCAACCTTCACAAATGCTCCCTTGGCTAACTTGTTAAGCCTTGTCTTGCTCAACCCTTTCCCTTTCTCACTCTCACACACAACAACTACCCTTGTGGCTGCTTATATAGGAGCAAGTCCCACAAAACTAAAAAGTGGTATTACATAAACCATGTGCTACCTAACCCACTGAACCCACATTTAATATTGAAATTTTAATTCTTTCCCTAATATTAAATAATTACATGAAATATTATCACAAAGTTACAATATAGCTCATCAAGTATATCTCAAGGGAATCTTTCCATATGCACGTCCATCTAGATGCTCCTAGATACAACATACATAATAAAATAAAATAATACAATATAACAATATTATACAATGTGTGCAACATCCATTATCTCAACAATCTCTTAGTTGTTGTATGCATTGCATAGGATCAATTTGTAGCCACATAAATGAATAAGGGAAAAAAAATCCCTCCCTACACATCCATCATCATAGATCAAAGTACACAAAGTGCTCCATCCTGGCACCTATGACAAAATCAAAGTATCCAACATCTCAAACATGAATGATCTCACCTCCTATTACGCCAATGCCATTGGACATATATAGAAGCCATCTAAAGAGAAAGCCACCTAACCTATCACATTAGAAGATCATAAAATCATGTACCAACTTAAATTCCAAGCACACAAAACTTAATCCAAAGGTGGGTAAAAGCATAAACCCGTGTCACCCTTTTGTAAAGGAAAAGGCTAACAAAAGTATAACTATTCACCTTCAATGACATAAAATTGGTATTATTATTTTGAGTTTGAAAATGAAGTAAACTAATTAAATGTGTAGAAATGGATGAAGTTTAGGAATATAACTTTTAATAATTATTTGGAATAAGAATTGATATATTTTACTAATTTTTATAGATAATTTTTAAACTGTTGAAAAAATTGAAAATTATGGGTCTAGTTCCCACCACAAAACTAAATGGAAATAAACTTATTTCTCTTTGATCTCAGTCTATGTTATAGATAACATATATATTTAAAACAATAAAAAATAAAAATAATCTTTAGACCTATATTTTCTCTTTAATAATGATTTAAATTTCAAGTCACCTGAAATTGATAGTTTTCATCTCCCATGACATTTTTCAAAATAATTCTATTCTAACTAAGAGAAAAATTATATGTTCTAGAAGGGATTCTCTCTTCTAGAACATCATATAATTTTAATTTTTTTTCGATATGATTTAATATTTATTTCTTTCTCAATATCAACATCTTTTTTAGTGTTAAAATATGTGCTCGTAGAATTTTTAAATTAAAATATACTATATTTAATTAAAACACTACAAACTCTATTTGAGAATATTCTTGACTCTGAGCTCTATCAAATTGTGTTTATATGTTATTAAAAAAAATCATAAAAAATAGTAACAGTTATTGCAATGCCACTTTTCTGAAATATTTTTATTTATGTAGTAATTGGATATTAACTAGTATAAAATATGCATTTAATAGACATTTCCAATTGGAAAAGTGTGAGACCATATATAAGTTAGCTAGAATGAATTTATCTAAGATCATATGTTTGGAAAAAAAAAAAAAGATAGAAATACTTAAATTCAATCATTTTGATAAGTCAGCCTAAAAGGTGACACAACTTTGTAATTTTACCTAGGTAATCATATGTATTCGTAGTTGTGAAAATATCCATAGCTGAAATAACACCCATAACAAGTGCCAAACCCATCCAACTATCCATACCTCCAAAGGTATACCAAATGAATCTCACATCATCAACATATTCAATCTGTAACCTACAATTACAAGCCTCAAGAGCAATACCTGACACATATATACCAAGAAGCTCCCATTGCAAAAAGATAATGTCAATTCTATAACCAATCCACTCACAACATCTCAAATAAATGAATCCATGTAGTATCAAGGATATCCACAATACATAAACCAATAAACTGCAAGAACAACTCTCATAACAAGTCTCCACTACTCACCCAAGTTCTCCACAACCAACAGAGGAAAGAGATAAATTAACCATGACATCTCTCACATGACGTACATGAGCACAAACTAGTGATCACAATATCTAACCAATCTCAAATCCAATGTAAGCAAAACCAAACATTCAGGAAAATAATGAAGACCAAAGATAAACCATTCAAATCATAACTTGTATCATGTCCTTCTACACACACCCCTAGATGTAAACTGTGCAAGTATGATCTCCTCTATAAAATTCCAAAAAGAAGCTTCAACAACACCCAAACCATACCAAATAACTAATCATGGATGTAAGCCTCTCACAAGAAGTTCAAACTCATAAACCATTCCTAACTCAAGGAATAATTATTCCTAAACCAAGGAATATGCCTAATATAAAACCATCTCCCAAACTTAATCAACATAACAACATATGCAAACAAAGATAACCAATGCTAAACCATCTCTCAAATGAACCCTCTAGAACTAACTCATGTACCATAGCTCAAGATCCATATCCATGAGAGACAAGCATAAATATAATGCACCTAAGAAAAAATTATGGGCTTTACCTCTCATGTAGCAAACCGCCGAGTAGACCAAGAGTGAGGAATGAGAATGCTCATCAAGACATCCAAGTCTCCAACCATGACTCATCTATGAACAATCTCCTCTAAAGTCCATATCAGGTGACTACCCCTTAGTCTTCCTTCTGAAACCATCAACCGTTTGAATAGAAAGTGCTCTAATCTAAGAGAAGTCAACATCACCACTATCTCTAAGTATCCATTAGTACCTATAACTAATTAATCCATGCCAACTCCAAATGAAACATAGTAATATCATGAAATATCCAGCTTATGATCAATGTACTCAATACCAAGAAACTAAACCAAGATCAATATCAAAGTTCCAACCATGGCCTCAAAAACATAAACATGACAACATGATCTAACCATCTCAACCAAAGAGATAACATGCTCCATATGAATAATGAAACCATTCTCTCACCAAGGATAACATGTCAAATGAAAGCATAAACCACACCTTTTTCAAGAAATCAAGTCCTCAAGATGCAACCATCTCCACGCACCATGAAGAAACTATCTCCACATACCATGAAGAACCATCACCACACATGACGAAGATAACCAAGAACCCCATGAGTCCTCAAGATCTAACCATCTTCACACACCATGAAGATAACCAAGTGCACCATGCAAATGTCAAAGATGCTTCTGTAGAAATAGGATCTAAGACAGACCTCCAACATCTACAAGCACTCAATAAATATATCAATGCCAAAAAATCACACTCAAACATGGTACCAAGTCACATATGACATCATAAAATCCATCTCCTACATAAAGATCCTCCAGGTCTACATCCACACAACCAAAGTGTTAAAACTAAGTGAAACCAAGATCTTAAAACCTAACAAAATGTAAAAATCATAGAACAAAATCTATACCAAGTTGTAGTTCCTTGAATCAGCTTTACAATGCCTATAAGAAGTCTAAAATCTAATATCCTAAGAGAAAATTATGGTCGTTTTACTAAGACAGGCTTTTTACTATTTTCACTACAATTTTTTTTTGTGATGAAAATTCCAATGGGATTTAATTTAACGACCATCATGGACTAAAACTAAAAATATCTTTCATTTTCTCTGAACATGGCCAAACTAGGGCATATTATATATCATAATTTATGGAAAAATCAACCCAGATCAAATGGTGAGGTCCATTTTTACCCAAGAGGTCATTTCTGCAAGCCACCCCCTAAAACCCTCATTTAAATGAAACATCCAAAAAATTCTTTTGTCCAACAACTTCACATGCCCAAAATCTACCAACATCCCATCATAATAGAAAATCCAAAACCCTAGATCTACAATAAATCACTCATATATCTTTCCCTTTTTCTTTTACCCTCTCATGCATTCCCATGGATTCAATCTAGGGTTACAACAACACAACCATAACTTTGATACCACTTGTAAGGAAACTTGAAACAAATAATATAACCATTTCCACATAACCCATAATAGATCCATAAAATGTGACACAAGATATATACTGGGAAAGCCTCATTGAGGAAAAAACCCAGCCTCTAAAAGCATCCATCACCATGTATTATTTAGCAAAAACACCATTGCAATACAACTATGGAAGCCTTCAAAGCCATAACCACAACTGAGCAATCCATGTGAACAAGCATGAATCCATATATCCCATGCCATGCTTCCAACCTTCACAAATGATCCCTTAGCTAACTTGTCAAGCCTTGTCCCGCTTGACTCTTTCCCTTTCTCACTCTCACACACAACAACTACCCTTTTGGTTGCTTATATAGTAGCAAGTCCCACAAAACCACCAAGTGGTATTACATAAACCATGTGCTAAAACTATGTGCTACCTAACCCACTGACCCCACATTTAATATTAAAATTTTAATTCTTTTTCCCAATATTAAATAATTACATGAAATATTATCACAATTGTACAATACAACTCATGAAGAATATCTCATGGGAATCTTTACATATTGCACGTCCATCTAGATGCTCCTAGATACGACATACATAATAAAATAAAATAATACAATATAGCAATATTATGCAATGTGTGCAACATCCATTATCTCAATAGCTATAAGTAGTGCTAATCACATCCTTAATAGGTCTCCTAATAATGTATTGGAATGACTCCTTTTGAGGCATGGTGTAGAAGAAAACCAATTGTGAACCACTTTAGAGTTTTTGGTTGTCTAGCATGGGCACACATATCTTCAAGGGAATGCAAGGCAACACCACCAAGGCCTTGTACTTTCATTGGATATGAAGAAAGTGTTAAGGTATAGACTTATGGATCTTGAAACTCATGAGATATTTATAGAGAGGAGTGTTCACTTTGAGGAAAGTTCACTGAGCTTATTCTCTAATCCTCTCCATACTTCATACATTGTGGAAACTGATAGTGACAATTTTGATAGTGATTCAAAAGGATCACTTATGGGGGATCCTTTTGATAGATGTAGAATGAGGTCACAACATCGGCAAATTCCACATGCATACATTGCTACAATGATAGGTCTATGCAATTTGGTATAGTTGGGTACACCTTGTCTTCCAGTTCTAGAATTAGGGGATGACTACATGACAAATATATCAAGTTTGTTTGTGGAGTCCTACATAGTAGATCTGGGAGACATTATTCTTCTCTTTGATGAAGAAGATCCTTCTTCAATTGTTATGAGGGAACACTTTGACCCTCTTGTCCATTCTCTACATGATTAGTCTTACAAGATTGATATGATTGTGGATCCTTATGTACAATAGTTGCAGGAGGTCTCTTTATCATTTGAGGAGATAGTTGGTTCAAAGGGATATGTTCTACATCCATCCTTGCTAGATCCAAAATTATTCTTTTCAACAGTGTTGGAAGGGGTGACCGCCAGTATCGACATAGGGACAATTGAGCAGTTTTTAGAGACACCATTCATCTTTAGGATTCTTTCTACACATTGGGGAAGCATCTCCTGTGTACCTATGGGGAGGAAAATTATTCAACAGCCATGGTGATGACATGTAGAAATAGAAGTCTTATTAGCCCTTTTTGTGAACATTTGTCTATAACATGCTAAACTTTATCATCTTTTAGTATATATGCTTTTGAACTTTTGATGTATAAAGTATGGACATAGGGCATAAAAATGACAATCGGAATTATATCTAAAAAGGGGATCATTTTGTGGTAAAAATCTTTCTTCATGAATGTTTGATATGGGTAGATCTTCCTACAGTTGAAGAGATTGAAAAAATTGTTTGTTGAATAATTAATGCCTTTTCTTTATAAGCTAATAAATGAAAATAAATATTTGCGAGAAGTCTTGTGTGTATTCAACATTGATCATAGGGATACAAGCTGAGTGGGAGTTAAACAAACTATGAAGGAATAACACTAAGGCATTAATGATATTAAGGAGAAGTGTTATGACATCGTTGCAGCTAGAAGACTTGGCGGCAAAGTCAGAAGGGACCTGTTTTAATGAATAACAAAGTGGGACCTGATAAAGTAGTTGAGCAAGGAAGCAAGCATCAAAGCAATCAGTTAAACATGCAATGCACAATACTTGGATTCCTGAAAGCTATTTGAAACTAGATAAATGAGCAGATCTAGCATTTTCTATGATCTCTATATTTGTGGGGAATTTAAGGGAGAATTAATGTCTTTCCAATTGCATGTTTGCAGTCTTAAGTTGTAACTGACTTTCCTTCATGAGAAAGTCATAGTTTTAGGAGCTTTTTGTTCTTCCTTCCCTTTAAATAAGACCTCGTCTATATCTATGAGGTTAAGTAGTCAATAGACAGACAAAGTTGATAGACATCTTATTGTTTTTCCCAAGTTATTGTAATATTGCATATTTGATGAATACATGCTTTTACTGGGTTTCTACACTTTTATCTGAGCTTATCTTTCCTTCATTCTTCCATGGGGGCCCATGTGGAAGGTGGAGTTTACTTTAGTAAGTAGGAGTTAGAATCAGTTTTCTAAGTTAAGATAGAACTGCTATTCTTGCAGCCACTAGAAACAGAACCAGTCACTGTTCCTGCAGCAGTAGGTGCATAGATGTATGGCTAAATAATTAGAATTTCCTTCCAAGTATTTGATAGTTGTCTCTCCTTTGGATAAATTAGATTTCATTAATGGTTATTGCATTCAAGGTAGTGATGACTTTTAGTGAAAACTAGAGCATATACTTTGCAAACATCATCTCAAGTTCACGCTCCCAGATTGACATTTAATGAAAATCAGCATAGTACTTTGGTAGTAAGGGATGTCCAATCCTATAACTAAAAATGTGTCATATTGATTAGACAAATGGATCAACTTCTATATTTATCTTGGAGAAATTATCACTGATGAGCATGCTACATTGAGGGGGGGCTACCTTGTCTCCTTTCTTCTTCTACTTCTTCTTCTCTCTTATGGGGGGACCTTTCCTCTTAGGGGCTTTTGTCCTCATACTTCTCTATCATATATGCATGATCTATGTTGCAAGGGGGGGGGGTGTGGGGTGTTCCCATGAGGTTTTCTCTCTTTCTCCATTTATGAGAGCTTGCATTCTTTTTTAAATTATGTACTTGGGTACCTAACATGGCCTAGTAGCTGGGACCCATATTGCATTATCATCTAGCTTTTGTGAGCTTAAGTGCATTCCCCTAAGTTGCACTTAAGGGGGGGGGGAGGGGGTGTTGGTGTAATTAAGTATTTACTAATTACACTTTACTTAAGTTTATTTAGGATAATGCATATTCATATTAGTTTTCATGTAGACCCCTAAGAGTTTGCATATTCATTTGAGTTCTCATGTAGACAACACAGTAGTTTGCACTCCAATTGAGCACATGTTGTCTACTACATCTCTTTATGAGATACACCTTTTCATTCTTATCCTCTCATTGTTGCACGTACATTCATGCACAATAGAGGATAATCCACTCTTGGTGGACATATTCTTAGTTGTTATGCTTATCTCTTTGCTGAGTCCTAGTCATATTAGTTACCTTTATATACAAGGAACTTCTATAATGTATTCATCCAATTATCTAATATCCAATTATCTGATATTCATTCTCATTTGATCATCATTTGTCTCTCTTGTGCTATCTACTGAGCTTCTTGATCTTGGCATTGAATTATTGCCTTAGGAAAATCCCTACATGGTATGAGAGCTATACCAAATTCTTATAGTAATCAATAGGTAAACACGAATGATAACATAATGTTAATTATCTCTCTCAAACACACATAAATACACTCACAAACTAACTAACTAAATCCTAAGATATCTCTCTTACTAACTCCTAACCTCTCACATTCCTTAACTAACTCCTAACATCTCTCTCTTTGTCTAACTTGTTACCCTTAAGTGTTGTCTCTCTTTGAGTAATCCCTAATCCCCCCCTCTCTCTCCTTCTCACACACACATCACCCCCCTTCTCTCCATGCTATCTCATTCTCTCCATATTTCTCTTAGTCTCTCCATCCTATCCCCTAATCTCTCTCTCTCTCTCTCTCTCTCTCTCTCCATCTCTCTCTCTCTCTCTCTCTCTCTCTCTCTCTCTCTCCTATGTCCCTCTCTCTCTCCATCATTTTATCTCTCTCACTCTCTCCATCTGTCTCTCACTCCCTCTTATCCTATCCCCTCTCCCTCTTCCTATCCCTCTCTCTCTCTCTCTCTTCCTATCCCCTACTGATCTCTCTTTCTCAGTCTCTCTCTCCATATTTCTCACTCTCTTTATCCATGTAGAGAGAGAGAGGGTGAGAGAGGATGAGAGAGAGAGAGGGAGATGGGGTAGAGAGAGAGAGATTAGGGGATGAGATGAAGAGAGCGAGAGAAATATGGATTGAATGGGATAACATGGAGAGAGAGAGAGAGAGAGAGAGAGAGAGAGAGAGAGAGAGAGAGAGAGAGAGAGGTGGTGTGTGTGTGTGAGAGAGAGGGGGGGATTAAGGATTATAGAGAGAGACAATGCTTAAGGGTAACGAGTTAGATAAAGAGAGATAGATTTTAGGAGTTAGTTAAAGAATGCAAGAGGTTAGGAGTTAGTAAGAGAGATATCTTACGATTTAGTTAGTTAGTTAATGAGTGTTTTTATGTGTGTTTGAGAGGGAGATAATTAACAATATATTAGCATTCGTGTTTACCTATTGATTACACATTTAGAAAACAATGACTACCTGTTTTAGATTATACTTGATTCAAATTGATGGAAAATGAAATTTTGATGACATTGGATTAATTTATCTACATGATATTTTAGATCTCTTCAATAGTTTTATAACACATTTTGAATGGAGTCAATCAGACTCCATATGTGAAAGTTATGGCCTCCGGAGTAAAGCTTGCCTTTAGTTTGTCAAAACCCGATCGGGTTTTGAATAACTCGATTAGGTTTTGCATAACTCGATCGAGTTTTGAAGAGTCTTTTCATCCTAGAAACCTGATCGGGCTTTGTTTTATATATATTTTTGCTAGGCTTGGTAACCAAGCCTAGCTGCTTTTTGAAATTTTATATAACCCGATTGGGTTATTCATAACCTAATTGGGTTATTGACATTTTTCATTTTTTTTGGATGACGGGTGATCCCACAATAATGGGTTTCACATTTTGACCAATTTTGACACTGAAATCAATATTTTTGCAACAAACGTCACGTTCAAGTGACTATATCTCCAAAACTATAAATAATTTCAAGATGACATAAACTAGTGATTTTGAGTACTTTGTTCCTACTTTGTACCCATATTTTTTAATCTTAAAAAAAAAATTATTTATGTCAATTTTTTTTATCTCCTCCAAAAAGTGGTACATAATAAAATTCAATATTTTAAAAAGTGACAGTCCGTTTGACACACATAAACTTTTTTTCTAGAAATGATAATGAAGTAATTCTTTCGGCGTTGGATTTGTAACATCAATATCCAGTGTCTACATTTGGTTTGATTTATTTTTGTTCAATATTGTATAGTTTATGAAGTTTTGAAGTGACATGAACCATAATTCAAACATACATTCCGTTTGACACAGATAATTTGAAGTCAATTTATCATAAACCATTTTTTTTTTTGAATAGAAAGGTATCTCAATAAGCCAGTGCCTCCATATTTTCCAAAATTTTTTTGACCTAATTTACTAATTTTCCCAAGGTGTCAAAGTCGGTTGATGTTCAATCGGTAATGAACCTATAATGAGTTAAACTCATATTTGAAAGTCTTAATGATTAAATTATGTAATAAAATTATAGTCGTTGGAAAGCTTTCTCCGAGCAGCACATTTTGACAGTTTTTATTTTATAGTAGGAGATCATTCTCCTACAATTATGGCAGTCAAAAGAGCAAAAAAAAAGAAAAAAGAAAAAAAGTTTAAAATTTTTGTGATTTTGCATGTTCGTGCGAACATGGCGTTCGTGCGAACACGTTTACCATGTTCGCGTGAACGTATGTTCGCACGAACATGCAAATCATGTTTGCGCAAACATATATATCACATATGTTCATGCGAACATACGAAATATGTTCGCGCGAACATGATTAAAAAAAAGTTTGCGCGAACACAATAAGTGTGTTCGCGCGAACATATGGTAAACTCAATTTCTCATTTTGCAATTTTTTTCATTTTTGTTCATCCCACTAAAGTGGAACCCATTATTGTGGGTTCACCCTGACCTATTCACTAAATTGTACACCATCTTGGTGCACACACCCCTATAGATTTGGGAACCTATTCAAGAGAACTTTTGATATCAATTTTTCTATTTCAGATTTTGATAATTTTGGGTATATATTGTGAATTTTACCTATACCTAGATATTTGGAGTTTAGATCTTATAGCAAAGTGAGAAGGGCAATCATAAGACTTTCCTACATTAAGTTTACTAGTTTTTATTTTGTATGTTTTGGGTATATATGTTGTAAACTTGACCTATACCTAGGTCTATGTCACACTAACTTGACCTATACCTAGGTACATGCCACACTAAATTGACCTATACCTAGGTACATGCCACACTAACTTGACCTATACGTGGAGCATAACATTGAGTTGCAAATCTCATGTTTGTGATGTGAATATTTTCTAGTTCATATATTAGAATATTCTTGGACTATGTTAGACAAAAAAATTAGCCTTCATGTGCATTCTTCCTCTTTCATTTTTAGGTTCACACATTCCTACTTGTAGATTTCACATTTACTTTGATATATTAGGTCAAAAAACCTGCTATTGTGTCTTGTCCTTGGTCATTATCATATAAGTCTTACAATTTTCTTTTCCTATCCACATTAGGAATACCCTAAAGCCCCTTTGGCAAGACCTTGGATTTGTATCTCTTCATCCTTTTCAGTTGTAAAAATCAGATTTGATCTAATGATTTTCTTTTGTATTCCAATGTATGAAAAAAAGGGGTTTCTACCATTGATAACTAGTTTCTACTGTACATGAGTCCTTTGTGCAATCATTAAGAAATGTTGAATAGGGTCAATATATATATATATATATATATATATATATATATATATATATATATATCATTTCATGTTAGTGCTTTATATTTATTCTCTTGAACTAGTTCCCTCTTATCTTCATAGGCATATTCAACCATTTCCAATATTTTACAGAAATCTAATACTAAATGAATGAAAGATCCTATAAATAGGGTACCAAGGGTATTGCATATCCAAGAAAGTTGACTTTTTTTTAGTAGGCTTAGAGTTAAAACTTTCCCCAAGTTATAATGGAAAATTGAATCATCCAGACCTAATAGGAAAAAAAGATAGTCCAAACATTTAAAAGAATAAATCATATAATGTGAGTTAAGATAGGAAATTATTGAAAATTAGAATACCATAAAAGTACTAGCCAAAACATGTAAACTCAACATGTTCAAATAAATAATTCTTACATAACATAGACCTTATACCAAATTAATATGAATACTACTTTTGTTAGATAACATATAAGTACACATACATGACCACTTAAAACAAAACACGATTTGATTAAATTACCATTCATAAAAGAATTTAGACCTATTGATGAATGTGGAGTTACAATTAAATCTTGACATTACAAATGTTTTCATTCTCTCTTAGTGCTTATGATTAAATAAGCCCAATATTTGTGGGCATTTAATGGACATAAGAAGTAAACTTTAGCATCTCACATTCTCCCAGTAAAACTATCAAAACAATATATATAAACACTCATCTAGGATACCATTCAATTTCATTTCTAATTTGCACGATTAGAACAAGAAGATGCAATACATATTCTAGTGGATGAAGTTTTCATTATAGAAGACACACTTTTCAAGATTGTTGATATATTTAATGTGGAATTTAATCCTTTGAATTATCAAATATCGCCTAGTGCTTTTAGATTTGAATATGTTTATATTTATTTAAATATTTTGATCACATTCTATGATTCATCATTAAGATGTACACATATAATAAGATGTAAAAATTTAAAGTCAACCTAAATAGATTGTTATATAGATACCAAACTATAAATTTTCTTGATGAAATTATTATACATTATCATCAAAATGAAAGTAAAGACTATATATTTTAAACATGTAAAATTTGCCTCATATTTTGCGAGTATCTTGGAAGACCTTGTGTTCTGAATTCATGTATTGTGAAAACTGTAAATTGCAAATTACATAGCTACTTTAAATATTTATTAATTGTGAGAAATTTAATGTGGAAGCGCAGAGAAGGCTCGATACATTGTAAGCCTTAGACCGAAGGACAGACTTAGAAGCTAAGTTCACGCCTTTGCTAAAATGGGGAGTGTTGATAAATGAATCTTTCACGGCTTTAAATTCTCCTTACAAACTCAACGATCTTCTATCATTTCACTCATATTAATATTTTTGGAATTTTTATTTTTTTATGAAGATCTTTTCAGGTGCATAGCAGGTTGAATCTAATTCAAATGTACTCAGGATTTAAATTTTGGTGATATACTTTTTATAGTTCATGCCATCATTCTTATCAATTATTTTAAGTAATTGTATTCAAACAACACAAAATTTCTTACAGTTATACAAATTCTAAATGTCAATACTACTTGTTCTGTTATAGAAATTGAGAATACGAAGGCGTATTAATGTTAGGGATGGTTATTCCAATAACAGCTATTTTTGGAATGGACATAAGCTTATTTTAAGAGCAAAATAAGAATATGTATTCCTTTTTCCTATTCCAATTAGTGTAAATGGAAAATAGAATCATATTCCTAATTTTCTATTCCTATTCCAACAACCAAACAGATCTGTATTGAAAGGTCTCTTTTTCCAACTATCTATCAAGGCTTGGTTTCAAATACTCTGCTTTTTAGAGAAGTTCAATATTAGAATACTAAAAGATTGCAGTTAAAATAATCTAAATTTATAAGTCTGTTCATCAAATCTGATACAACTAGGACTGCAAGTACACTGTCCCATGCACTATTTTTACAATTTCATCACATACCCTTAAATAGTATTTAGGGTGCATGGGTACATGCTGTAGAAAATCTGAAATTACGAGTCATGACAATAGTTTCAAAACTAGAACAGTGATAAAGTTTGCAAATGTAATGTATTGTTTTCAGCTTCAGATTTGCTATATGTTTGCAATAATAATATATAATAAATGGTTATCAGAGATGCAGACTTTAAACATGAACAAGTAGATCATAAATTATATAACAATAACATATGATAAACTTCTGACTTGAACAGTGATAAGTTAACTGATTACATATTAAACTAAACTTGATAAACGCCAAGCTAATAGACAAACAAAAAATAGAAAAAAATTAGAAATCTTAATCAAGATCTTTAACTATGATGCTCTCCAGTGAATACCCCGTACATCCTATAATTAGATACACATGAAACCTAGTTAAATGCTCTTAATATAACAAACATTGACCAAGTTAATTGCTAATTGATTGCTATTGAACGATCAAATTGGACAGAGGAACAAGAGGAAACAAATGATGAAAAATAATTATTTTCATCTTGATAAATTCCAGTTTTAAAAAGAGTAGTTAACGTGAATAAAAATTAAATATTGCCATGTTTTATAATCAAAATGCTATAGGAAAGAGAAAGTATTGGAAAAACAGAACAACATAACAGACAAAGAAATAACTTCAACTTAATTTTATTGAGTAATAGATGTAAATTTATACAATTGACCCAACAACATTCTTAAATGAGATTGACAACAAACTACTTCATGATTGACAACACACGCATCAACTTGACAACTAACTGAAACTTATGGACACCCTAACTCAACACATCCACAATAAGAACTTAATTTAATCTAAAACTCTTTGACTCACACCTAAACTAAACTCGTGTTGCGATCAACTCAACAAGGTTTGCCACATGTACAACAATTGTTTATTTACTACTATTGCAACATTAACTCCAACAAAAACAACCTAAAAATAAAAATAAACAAATAGAAAGAGAAACTCGTTTTCTGTCATCTTGATTAATTTTATTTTTGAAGAGAGAACACCATAGGTTCAGTGTTAAAAGGCACACGTAATTCAAAACTGTAAACTATGCTATTAACACAAAATTTGAAACACAAGAGACATCATTCTAGACGAGGGTCTTATTAATTTGCATACCACAGTAAATATTTGAAACCTGAAATGCAGCATTCAATCATCTACAGTGTAGATGAGGGTTTCATTATTTTGCAAAACACAAAGTGAAACTTTGAAACCTAAGCGACATGATTCATTGTTTCACATGGCCAAAACCTTCTTCCACACAGGCCTAGAGGAAATATCCTCCCACCATGCATGCACATGTTTTCTATCCCTGATCAGATATCCCTTATCAGTAGCATTAACTATATAATCAGTGAATGGAAGATGAGACAGATCAGCAAGGCTGAAAAAATCCCCTGCCAAGTATTTGCTCTTTGACAGCCTCTCTTCATATACATCCAACACTTCCCCCAACTTTTGGGCACTGTTCTCAATCAAGGCCTTGTCTTGAGGCACATCAATCTTTGGGGCAAATAGCAGCTGATAAACTAATGCAGTGGCATGAGGGCTATAGTACTGCCCTTCAACTTCAAGCCATTGTTCAACCAGTGCTCTCTCCTGCAGGGTTTTACCCAACAAAGGAGTCCCCTGTCCTGCATACTTCTCAGCATAGTATCTTATGATAGCCCTTGATTCTACACATACACAATTCATATAAACTCAGATTTACACTACCCAAATCAGATCTATATGTTTACAGTGATCATATCAATGGTCGATGCACTACCCAGAAAATTTTGCACATATACAAGTAGATGAATCACAAGAAAGCAATTATGTTAGCTACCAACATAAGTTTTGAATTAAAACATTCAGCATACTGCATGTTGGCTAAATCAGAATAAAATGAAATACCCATAAATAAGTACACAATTAATATCTTTACCAAAGAGCGTGAGACTTCCATCCTGGACTACTGGAACTTTTTTAAATGGCTGCATCACACATCATACAAAGACAAATTCAAATCAATAAGCTTAACCTGATAACTGTATAAATTGGGCTGCTATAAAACCAAGAATAGAAGAAAATTATATCATAAGAAACGACCCCTACTTGTAAGGCCAGGAACTCTGGCTTTTTATGCTCCCCCTTAATTATATCAACAGGAACAATTTCGAACTGAATATCTTTCTCTATGAAACATGCAAGAACCCTTCTGCTGCATGCGGCGTAGGCAGGGCCAAGCAGCTTGACAACCATTTTGATTTTCTTCTCAAATGGAGAGATAATTATACCTTTTCCTATCAGAAACCCCAAGAGTTGCTATGCATTTGACAACATTTTGTGATTAAGGAAGTATTTATAGAAGAGAGGAGGTAAGATTTGGGCTCTATAATTTAGTTTTTGTTTGTGTGAATAGAAATAAAAGAGAACAGGTTAGTCAATATATTTCCATTGTAAGGTAGGCTACGTCTGCTCATTAGCTTTATTGATGGAATTATCATGGGAGACTAGAGAAGTATTCGTAAGGAATATGTTTATCTAACTTGGTTTTTGTTTGTGTGGATGGAAAGCGAAGTAAATAAATTCATTGACCTCATTCTAGGTCAATAGAGTTATAAATTTTAACTTTTTAAACTAAAATTTCAAATTTAGTCTATTAACTTGGTCTTTCTATCATATAGATAAAATTTGGAAGAAGGCAGCTTTTTCAATACTTATTATTTCATGTTTTTAAAGAAATCAATAGATCTTTTTCTTCATGAATTTGAAAATTTAGAATATTAATTTTAAACTAGTAGTCTAATATATTTTCATAACTTTTTCAATATATAGAAAATCATGTCTTTAAAGAATTCAATGAAATAATTTTTTAATTGAATTATATAACTTAGAATATTAATTTTAACTCTCTTTTTAAATTAAGTTTTAAAATTTTATCGATTAATTTGGTCATTGTTTCAAATATATAAAATCCGCCTCCTATTTGAAACCTTGGAGTGTAGGGGACAGTTGGTTTTCATACTCCTGATCCTGTCCTTTATTGATTTGAGCGCTGCAAGTGGTGTCGATGATTGCTTAGCCAACCTTATGTCGGTCTCACAACCTAGATGGCCGCGATGAGTATCTTAATAATGGGGAGAAGATTCAGAGGGTCATCTCTCTTGATGACTCCATGTTTGATGCTCCCACATTTTTGCATAATAGTTTCTCCTCTCTTGGAGATGAGGATGACATGCAAGCTGGTTTACCATGAATTTCCTCTCATGGAATGTGCAGGGGCTGATATAACTCCCTAGAAAATATTCTGTTCGTGACACCAAGTATTGGCTTGGTAATCTTGATTGGCTTTGTCTTCAAGAAATTAAAGTTGCTGGATTTCTCTTCACCTCAGCTTGTAAGGTTATTTGGCTGGACAGTGTCATATTTGCTTCTTAGCATGAGGCTGGTCGAGGTGGAGTTGTTACTCTTCTTTCCCCTCATTTACTTTCTTCTATTATTTTGCATGGATTTGACCCTCTGCATAGGGTGGTTTGGATTTTACTGTCATTTTAGAATCATTCTTTTGGTATTGTTAACACTTATGCCCCTAATGATGTTGTTGACTGTTCACACATATGGCACTAGTTGGCAGATCATTTTCCACATGCAACTTGAATTTTTTGTGGGGACTTTAACATGTTTGATTTGGCCACTAACAAGGAAGGGCTTTTGCCTTTTCAATGGGTAGCTGGTGAAATAGAGGCCTAGTTTTACATGTGAAACAAGCTACTTTTAAATCCCAATGCTAGTTGTTGTCACCCAGATGGGGTTTGGCATATATGGTCCAATTTTTGAGCTGGGTCTAACAGAGTCTTAAAGAGACTTGACAAAGCTATGATTTTTGCACAGTCCTTTTTTTCATTTTCTCACAAGTATGCCCTTCCTATCACACCTCTGCCAGATGTGATGCTATCAGATCATTCCCCCATTATCTTTTCTATCACTTGGAAAATAGCTCAACTTTGTCCTTGTAAAACTTAGTTTTATCTCAATACTTCTTTGTTGTCCCATCCATTGACTATTACACACATTCTTCGAGTCTAGAATCTTGACCCTTGACCCCACACCCAGGTTGGGTGGATTCGATGGTGGAATGATAACATCCTCCATACTGCGAGGTTTCTTTGCATTTATGGTAGATAGTTGGCTAACTACCGCAGTAGATCTTAAGCTATAACTAAAGATCTATGTATGGCCTTGGAAGCCCTCATCATGAATCTATTTGATATGGATCTCTAGGTTCGGCTTGCCAATCTTTAGCACTAGAAGCGAGTTGCAGACAATTATGTTGCTCGAGGAGCTCAGATCAAAGCCCATCTCCATTGGTTGGAGGTTGGTGATCAAGCTTCTAAATAAATTTTTACTTTTGTGTAGGTTTGTCATTCTGCAGTTGGCATCAAATGCATTTGAGAAAACCAACAGGTTCTTACTAACCTACTAGACATTCTCCAGGCTTTTGTGTGCCACTATGAGTAGGTTTTTATGGCTTAGGGGCCATTTGAGGTGTGTCATCAAGCTTTACAAGATTACCTTGTTGTTACTCCTAATAGGCTTGCTCCTAAGCAATATGCCTTTTGTGAGAAAAGGTTAACGCTTGCAAACCTAAAGGAAGTTTTTATTTCTATGACCAATGACAAAGCCCCTAGGGGTAAAAGCACAAGCCTGTGTCACCTTTTATAAAGGAAAAGTGATATCAGAATTTAAACTCTTCAACTTTAACGACATAAAAGTGACATTTGTGTTTAGAATTTGAAGTTGATGTAAACTACTGAAATGTGTAAAATTGGATGAAGTTTATGTCTATCATTTTTTTAAAAAAAATTGAGTGAAAATTTTATTTATTTTTGAATTTTTAAAAAATGATGAAAAAATAGAATTTTTTTTCCCGTCAAACAAATATATGCAAATATTCATATTTTGGTCTGATTTTGGAACATGTTAGAGTTGACATGTATACCTAGTGCACCAAAAAAGAAAAATTGAAATTTGGCTAATATTTTTGAAGTCGTAATTGGTCAAAGTCAAAGTTATTAGAAATTGATAGTTTTTTTCTCCCGTCAAACTTTTTCCATCAAATCTATGTATGTTTTAAAACAAATTACATATTCTTGAAGAAGACTCTCTCCTCTAGTGCAACATTAAATTTTTTTTTTTTGAACATGATTTACTATTTTTTCTTATTTTTGAAGAGACATCTTCCTGAATTTCAAAATACCTACTTATTTAGTTTCAAATTATAACATATTATCCATAATCAAAATGATAAAATAAATTATATCATCATAATCGTGACTCTGAGACCTACAAAAGTATATTTTTAGTTTTAAAGAAAAATTCGATAAAGTAGGTCAAATTGGCGTTCAAAGTGAGATGTTTATAGAAGTTCTTATTTTTGCTTGTGTGGCTGCCACCTAGGATGCCACATAGGCAGTTATGACCAAAATTGTTTTGGCTATAACCCTTTTGGTCAGACCGGTTCCGACTGAAACCCCTGTCGGCTGATTAAACTGCAAGCAGTTAATGTCATGGTCTGATATAAAATAAAGTTTAATTTTCTTTTTAAAAATAAATAAATATACAAAACAATGAAAAGTGGAAGAGGATTTTCAGAAGACAACTAATTTTAAAGCAATTTATAGCAACTATTCTATGGATTTAATCAGGATTGCAAAGGATCGAATATTTTAAAGGTGTTTTTTCTCATCTACTTATTTTCATTTTTATGTATTCTATATTGAAGTATTAGCTGATATTTAGTGAAATCTAAATTTTTTTTTTTTTTTTTTATATAGACTAAGATATTCAATGGCCAGTAAAAGGAAAACATCAAGAAAATATGATAGAATAAGAGATGACAAAATGAAAGGTCATACAAAACATAATCAAAACCAACCTACTGAAATTCCTGAACAGGATGAGATTCATGAAGAAAATGAAAGTAATGAACAGGAAGAAATTGGGAGTTCTACTGATAGAGACAAATTAGAAGACATCAAAAATTTGATGGATTTGGATGAGGAACTATTTTTTAACCAAATTCCATCTAAAAATTTGATAAATGATAACACTATTAGAAAGCATTTTCAGAACATGTCGGATGAATATTTTAAGGATAAAAGTATATTTGGACGGGCACAATTATTTGTCAAGTTATTTAGGAGAAAAGATATGAGACCTGTTTTGGAGTTGTTGAGTGTTGATAACAGGAAAAGCCATGTGCATAATATTAATAAAACAATAGTTGAAAACTTGCAAAATGTTATAACAAAATTGACAACACAACTCAAGGAGGTGATTTCAGTAATGCATGTAGAGCATTGATGACTACTATATCTAGTAGAAAATTGACACTTATAAAATAGGTACGCACAATTTATGATGTACGTCATATAGCTAGAAAAACTATCCATAGATACATCAAGAGGAGAAATATGCTAGATGATAACATTGAGAATAATTGGGTGAATATTTGTAGAGTTCCTCGAAAAGATAGAATTTTTGAAGATATAAAAAGACAAGTTATTGAATTTTAGATCACACATTCTCGTGTTTCTTCCAATGGGTGTGATACTATACAAATTAAAGATCAAGAGATAGGGACCAAAAGTGAACATCCAACACATTTTATAGATATAACTCAAAGTGAATTATTTCAAACATTCAAACAAGAATTTTCAAATGTCAAAATATGTCAGAGGATGTTTGAGAGTTTGCGTCCTTCCTTTATATGCATAAATAAGGTGTGTGAAACTTTTTGTTAAAATTATGTTGAATTTGGTCTACACTTGCAATCATATAAAAAATTTATGGTAGTACTTGATCCTAATTTGGTCATCCCTAGCAGTACAACATAATTTGTGAGGTCCATATTATGTGATAAATTAGAAGATTTAGATGAATTCAAAGTGTAATGCATCAAAAATCAATGTGAAGATTGTGGAGATTTACGCAAATTTTTTGAAATTATGCAAGTTGAGAATATTAATGAATCCACACTAGTTTCATGGATGAGATATGAATATGAAACATACCAAAATAAGATAGGAGATGAATCCAGAAAAATTGTATTGAAGGAGAGTGAATTGCATTATGATGAGTACATGACCAAGTTCCATCCATTGATATATCCACATATCCAACATTGTCATGGTGCACGATGACAAGCTAAATAATTTTGTGATTCCAAAAAATGTTTTCCACCTGGTTGTATACTTTCAGTTGTAGATTTTTCTGAGAATTATACATTTGCACCTCAAATAGAGCTTCAAGGGCAATATTATCATTCTAAACAAGTTGCAATATTTGTGCAAGTGACCTATAGACATGCACAATTTGAGGTGGATCAGATAGAAAGGTTGGATGAAAATGAACGCATCATCATCAAAGAGGTTCATTTCTATATTAGTGATGATAGAGTTCATGATAGGAGTTATGTGACTCATTGTTTTGCAATGTTCTTTGAAGATCTCATAAATCATAGAATAAATGTTTTTAGAGCACTGGATTTGGTCTGATGGATGTGCAGATTAGTATACATGAACTTACACATTTATTTAACTTTATTTTAACTTATATTTATTTTGACATGTCTATTTCGATTTGATACATGTACACAGATAATTGTAGATACTTATCATGTTTCATGTTCATAGGACAATTCAAATCTACAAAAGCATTTAATTGGTTAGCAATGCAACATGCTAGAACCAATGTTAGGTTTTTATGAAATTTCTTTGAAAGCGGACATGGAAAAGGGGCACATGATGGAGCAGGAGCATGTATAAAACGTGCACTTTGACAACATGAACTTGTAGGTAAATATATGCATTTTTAATGTGCATGTTTAATACTAGTACCATATATTTTACATTTTATATATATGCATATTGTATGTACATATAGGGAATAGGATAGAGAGAACAAATCAAATTGTTGAATGGTGCAAAGTTCATTTTGTTACTCGAGAGACTAAATATAATAAGTGTTACTTTTGGGAGGTGAAATGTGAATATATATTTATTTTTAATGTATTTTTCAAATCAAGTTGAGTTTTTAATTAATATTTATTTTGAAATATGACAATTATTTTTTGTATTTGTAACGTATATAGATTGATCTAATCCTTACAATTGTCAAACGATTTCTGGCATTAGAAGTTTCTGTCAAGTGATGACTATGGAAAACCATAAACCTCCAGTAATTAAAGTAAGAGAGAAAACATGTTTTTGTGATCACTGCATTAAGGACAATCCATTGAGTGCATATGAAAATATTATGAATGGATATGTTTCACATTGGGATTTGAAGGAGATAGTTAGAAAGCCTTCTTTTGAAGATTTGAAGGAGATAGTTAGAAAGCCTTCTTTTGAGGATGCTGACATTGACATTGACATTCATGATCCTATATATTCAGTTAATTATGAGTGCTTTTTTGATTTAGTTACGGAAGGTTTGTGTGCATATATACATATATATAAATTAATATGCATGTATATTCATTTTAAAAAGAATTGATATTTATCTATATTTTTATATACATGTAGGAGATATTTTTGCAGTTCAAGCCTTACTAGATAATGTGAAAAAATGTGGACTATTATCTTTTAAGATGCACAAAATCAAAACACAAGTTGCTAGAAGGAACTATAGATGCGGATCAACAGTCATATCCAATTGGATCAGTTGTTATTGAAGGAACATATTATCAACAAACAAGAGTAACTGATAATGGTATTGAATTTATTGAATACAAGCTTGGAGGAAAGGTTTTACATTATAGTAACCATGTTATAGCAACCAAATTACAATTTGAAGCAATACAAAGAAGAGGACATCGTGGAAATCAAAAGTGGAAATTGCCTATTGAAGAACATGAAAAACTTCTAGAGATAATAAGAACTAGAGAGAATCCTAACAATACATTGTTTGTGGAGCTCTAGTTTACCTATGTACTTATTGTGGAGCTCTAGTTCAGCTATGTCTATATAGATCTTATAATTTCATATTTAATGTTGACAAGATATTTGTTTTATTAATTTGTATACATTGGATCATTTATCTCAAGGATATGCAAAATTAGACATGTTTTGTTATTTTTATTTAAATTCAACATGGATATCTCATTTAAGACCACCACTTAGGACCTCCACTTAAGACAATCTCTTAGGAGCTCCCCTTAAGACCACCTATTAGAACATCCCCTTAGTACCACCTTTTACCTGACCTCTCCTTAAGACAAACCCTTTATTATGTGCATGTATTTATATGTACATTATTTATGTTTTCTTACATATTATTGTTAATGTTGCTATGTATTTATGTACATATAATCTTTATATGTTCTTATATGATACATTCTTTATGTTTGTATATAATTGTTATGTTCTTGTATGTATTAGCTTTTATTAATTAAATGTTGTAACATGCATTCTTGAGGTCATACTCTTTATAAATTCTTACATGCATATGTTATATTCTACATTACATATTACATGTTATATTTTATTAATTAAATGTTGTTAATTATAGTTAATTAAGACATGTCATCAAATATAGTTAATTATACTTAGATTAAGACATGTCATTAAATAGAGTTAATTAAGACATTAAATATAGTTAATTATAGTTAATTAAGACATGTCATTAAATATAGTTAATTATAATTAGATTAAGGCATCAAAAATAATAAAATATACATAAACATGAATATTGAAAACATATACAAGTATTAACTTTTATTAATTAAATGTTGTAACGTGCACTCTTTAGGTGATAGTCTTTATATGTTCTTATGTACATGTATATGTTATATTCTTACTTATGCATTAATCTAGACATTCTTATAACATATTAATTTTAGGATCTCCCCTTAAGACATGTCATTAAATATAGTTAATTATATACTTAGATTTTAAGGCATCAAAAATAATAACATATACATTTAAACATGATTATTGAAAACATACATGTCTACATTTAACATGAATATATTTACATACATCTATGAAATAAAATATGCATTAATCTACATTCTTATGTATAATTTAGGATCTCCCCTTAAGACATGTCATTAAATATAGTTAATTACACTTAGATAAAGGTATTAAGAGGAATAACATATACAGAAACATGAATAACACATACATAAACATAAAAGATTAAGACATTAAAAGATCAATAAGATACATGTGTACATTAAAAGATCAATAACATACATGTACATATATCTGGAGAATAATATACCCATATCAAATGTATAAAAATATCATGTATCAAATGTTTGGAAATAAAATATATAAAACATCAAAATAGATCCATATAAACATGTATCTAGAAATAAAATATAAAACATCAAAGTGTACATGTAAACATGTATTTGGAAATAACATATAAAACATCAAAGTGTCCATATAAACATGTATCTGAAAATAACATATAAGACATCAAAGTGTCCATATAAACATGTATCTAGAAATAACATATAAAGCATCAAAGTGTCTATATAAACATGTATAGATGGAAATAACATGTGTGTAATAAAATAAAAGGCCATGATGATAATCAGCTAAATCCCCCTCCTGATCCTAGCAATCCCCAAAAGGGTCTATCAGCTACGTCTGAACCCTGTGTCAAATGATAGTGGACCATTTAATTATGCACAGAAAAATTATATCAATATACATGTATATAAATCAAATATATATATTTAAATTGTAACATACTTGAGACTCAAGACATGTAGGATCTATCAGTGTTTGCAAATCAGTAAAACGTAACATACTATCACTCAGACCCTATAACAC
Source organism: Cupressus sempervirens (assembly GCA_028749045.1). NCBI lineage: Eukaryota > Viridiplantae > Streptophyta > Pinopsida > Cupressales > Cupressaceae > Cupressus > Cupressus sempervirens. The sequence goes on along the minus strand of CM053793.1, from coordinate 138,577,706 downwards.
ATACACAAACACACACATACATATGAATTTAAACATATAGACATATTATTTATCATAATTAAAATAAATTTAAACATATAGAGATATTTACTGCAGCAATGTGTAATGCTCTGCCGATTTGACTGATATCTGAATCATGCAATGAAAAAACACTATTAGCTTCCAAGTCAATGGTGTAGTCCTGATCTAAAAGCATGGTGGTAATTAGACCAGGCTATCTAGCAGTGACATCTTGAGTAGGGGGAGGTGTTTTAGGGTCCTAAGTAGTTGGGGCTGGTGCTATAGCCTGGCCCTGTGTAGCAGCAAGAGTAGTAGAAGGTGCAGGAATGTCCTCCTGCCTCTGTGAACTAGGCTTTGATCCTACTATACATGACAAAATATGACTAATCTGAGAGGGGATGTCACAAAGTGGAATCCCTGTGACTATAGATAATGCTTGATATGCATCTAAAATATTAGATTGTAAATATGATCCCAAACGCCACAATGCATCCACCTCTAAGATTGCAGAAACCTCTAGTGGAGAAGGTATGTCTACTACTCCATAATCATCATCAACAAGTGCACTAGATGATGCAGCTATGGGAATGATACCTCAAGAGTGTAGCATATATCTACCACACCAATCAGAATAAATCTCATGCAACTGTGTGGCAATGGTGGCGATGCTTGAATAAATCTTTGTCCTAATTGTGTCATCAGGAACACTCTACCCTACAACAACCATCTGTGGACCTCTCAGCATAACCAAAAGGTTTGGACCCACCATTGCCTATTTGTTAATGGGTGCAAGAATGTCTGTGGTTCTAAATCTATTTGAAAGTCTCCCCAGACCCTACCCAACATGCCATGGATAATCTGTGTAGTCAACATCATAGTGTAAATGAAATTATGCAAACAATTATTTGCAGAAATAGAGAGCGAACTCATCCTTCTGTGGCCATCTATGAGGAGTGGCCAACCAGTGAGGATACATGAATGGTGCGACAAGCTGATTAGTAAACTTTGTCACAGAGTAGCCTCTAACTATACAATGATCTCTATAAAATGGAAACATGGTTTTCACCATGGCAGTGGAAACCTCAGTGTCAATCTGTGTGTACTTCACAATGCCAGTGACACTGTGAGATAGAGAAGAATAAAATTTCTCAATGCTCGTATCATCAAAACAGTTGTATGATTCAATGGTCTGAATCATATCAAACAACTCCTCTCACATCACTATGATCTTCTCCCTATTAGGGAGGGTGGTAGAAGAGGAAAGCGAGGTGTCCAAAACCTCTATAGCACGAGATAATCTCACAATTGAATCTTTGAATAAATACTCTCTATCCTGAGTGGAGGAGGTTGATCTGCATGCTATACCAGACTCAATACTTTGACCCCCTCTGTGGACACTAGCATCCCCTGAGGATGCAGGACCATGATCCCCATAACCAAATGCCATAATGTATATATGTATATAAATACAAGGATATGAATGTGAAGCTACAAGACTGATGAATATCTAGAGATCTGCACATGCATATATATATATAAATATAAACATACAAGTGTATAAATTAAAATAATTAAATGTTAAATTTAATTTGAAACACACGTACATATAAATACACAACATTAAATGTATGGTGTTATTCAATCATGTAACATGTATGTATTTTTAAACAAATTATCTTAGAGACCATATCTAATGTATTGTAACATGCTCATGCAAATGTGAAAAATAAATATTCGTACATGTACATACATATATGCAATAAAAAAAAAAAAAATTTCTTGACTAAATTATAACCAAGTGTACACATGTATATGCAATAAAAAAATAAAATTCTTGACTAAATTCTAGATTTTGATGTAAATTCTTTGACGATTATGGGGAGTGTAGATGAGAGTTCTAGGACATAGGGATAGACAAATTACTAAACTAAAATAATAAATTAAAAGATATATTTATTTTCATATTTGTGAATTTAGTGCAATTTAATTTATAGTTCAGTCTAATTAATATGGGTAAAAATACCTACAAATGTATCATAAGAGATTCTTATGTGTCATATGGTAATGTAAGAATCATTATTACCTAATAAGACCTATTATATCCTAATAATACATATTAAGACTTATTAGAACCTATAAAAAATATTATGACCTATTAGGACTCCTATGTCCCCTTAAGACACGTGCATGTATGGATAACATACCTAAAAATGTATCATAAGTGATCTTAATCTATTTTTTGGTAATGCAAGACTCATTATTACATAAATATACCTATTATGTGCTAGTAAACATATCAATACCTATTAGAATCTATAAAAGACATAATAACCTAGTAGGACTCCCTAGGTCCCCTTAAGACACGTGCATGTATGGATAATGTACCTAAAAATGTATCATAAGTGATCTTAGTGTGTTGTTTGGTAATGTAAGACTCATTATTACCTATAAATACGTATTATGTGCTAGTAAACATATCAATACCTATTAGAACCTATAAAAGACATAATGACCTAGTAGGACTCCCTAGGTCCCCTTAACATATATATGGGTAAAAATACCTACAAATGTATCATAACAGGTCCTTATGTGTCATTTGGTAATGTAAGAATAATTATTACCTAATAAAAATGTAAGAACCTATTATTTTGGGGCATGTGTGTGTGTGTGTGTGTGTGTGTGTGTGTGTGTGTGTGTGTGTGTGTGCACATGTGTATATCTTGTTATAGGTAAATGACTTTATTCAAAGGTATCATTGTATTCCTTCCATGCTTGTCTTTCTTGTTCTCTAACTCATACTAGTAAAAGTTTTTGGGATATCGTTACTATGATTTAAATTGTAAATAAAAATATATGCTTTTTAATTGTGTGAGTTTTACCTCAAAATATTTATTGTTCTACTAATATAGTGCATGATTAATTATATTATCTTACATGCTATAAGATCAAACTAGTTGTTAAAATGAACATTGTGAATATCTAAGTGTGGTTTATTTGGTTAGTAAAGTGCCTATGTTATGGTTAGAATGTGGTATAGGTTATGAAAGAAGGTGTATTTAATGTCAAAATTAATTTCACCATAAGAGATTACTATTTCACCTAGATCCTTCAGGTTATGTTAGAAACTGGACAATGTGCCCTAAAGTTTTTCTACATTTTTAACTAATGTTTTTCTACATTTTTACCTAATGTTTTTCTACATTTTTAAACTAATTTTTTTACATTTTTACCCAATGTTTTTCTATATTTTTACATAATGTTTTTCTATGTAATGCCCCGCCAAGGGATCCAAAGAATTACACTAAGTTTACCTAACAATTTTTTTAAAACATGAAAGATAAACCATTCACAACACTTGCGGAAGCAATAGTAACATCCAACTAATAGTAAACATAACATACATATTAGATTACATTCTTTAAAGATCCCTTAACATTGAATTACATCTAAACTAACTATTCATCTAACATCACATCCTTATGAAATAACAATGATACATACAATGTTCATAAATTACATTTTCAGATTGCTCAATCATCCACTGTACATGTTACAAAGTATGAAAAGCTTAAAAGAATAAACATCCATATAAATAAAGTACATCATCCTATTCTAGTCCATGATACATCAAAGTAGAGATAATCACATGATACATCATCATAGAAGACATATACATCCATCAAAAAAAGATAACCATACATCACAAACATAAATAACTAAGTGCACAGTTCCTCCCAACCGTAAATATCATCATTAGACCATCATGGATCCTAGCCATCCCTCCATGCGTAACATTCCAAAGCACCGAAGAGATCATCGGTATTATCATAGTAGGAATGTCACTCCTAAAACATCCTACTAACATGCAAAGTAAAACATCATCTAACATATGCAAATCATCAATATAAGAAACATACCAATAAATACATCCATCATAAGGTATATCATCTATCATAATGCTCCAAGAAAAAAATAAAGATAAATACCAACCAAGAATACTCCAGCCACGATGTCTCAATGGATCTCAAATGATAAGAGTGGAAAATACACTACCACCCGACCGCGTGGAACCTAAGTGGTCCACTCCCACCATGCTGAGGAGATAATATCAAGTCCCAAATAGGCTATCAAAATCACAAAGTATAAATCTCTATAAGTCCAAGAATCCTAAAAGTATACTAACTCAAAGGTTCCATCACACACAAAATCGACATCTAATTTCCAGAGGCACAACAAAGACATGTAGGAAACCTACTCTGCAAGCAGGAAAGTGTCATCGCATTTATCTCATACAAGTTACCCTGGCAGTTAGCTAAACTCCATGGGTCCATACAGATCTCATGCGGCCACTAGTATCCTCTCATACTGACAAGGCATACTATGGAATGCAAGGTCGCAACCATGAGTTCTCACTACTCCCATCCTAGCCTATACAAGCGCTCAAGGCATGGGTGAGAACATCAAAACAATTATCTTTTTAGGTTCATTTAATCCCCATTTAGTGTGTAAATGTTATCACTTATTAACCAAACTTACAATGAGTTACCTTGGCAGCCACTTAGGGCCCCGACCCCCATTGCAAGCCACTTCCCGACACTACAAGTAGATAACCTACCCTAAGCTCATGGAATCATAAATCACCATAGTCCTGTACAAGCGACTGTAAAGAAAATCCAAAAGATAATCCATAAAAAGAATCATCAAATATCCAAAATATAAGCATCAAATATCCATAATAAGAATCATCAAATCTCCATGAGCATCTGAAAAACATCCATAGAAAATCATGACCACAATAGTTCTCTATTGGTAACTGAAGGCATCACTGATAATCATAAGTATCAATTGGTTCTCAATAACCAAAATATATCTCAAAATAATCACCATATCCATTGGTTCTTCAACAAGAAACCAAGAATATCTCAAAATCATACTAATCGAAGACTCCAAAATGGTTGAGTCAAAATATGTCACAACATGACATCATCAAGAAATAAATCAACATTTCAGTCCCATCATGGCGACTAGAAAAATAATAATCCAAGGATAATTGATCGATGACTCAAAAATTATTAGCTCAAGTATCTCATACACATACATCTCAGCTTCACACATGAAGACTGATGAACAAATACAAACATTTCATAGAGCATACTATCACATAACCATGGTTGGGCTTATAAAGATCGAGACCAAATAAGATCAACATGCCATCACATCTCATAACCCCCGAGCCTCTAGTAACAACCTAGGACTGGTCATCACTAGTTAACCCAAAACCCAAATCAAGAAGCATATAGAATACACAATGCAAACACATGTTTTGGTTTTGCTATATTACATAGTTGAATCAAGTGTAGGGGTTTCCAGTTTCCATTTTCAAGCATATTTCAAGTGTCTAAGTTTCATCATTTGACCTACAAGTCAACCCATTTGTTCCCCCGATAGCATTATCCTTCCATTATTAAGAATTACATTCTAAGAATAACTTAAGGATAAATATTCACTAAACTGATCATCATTGACCTTTAATTAAATTTTCCTTTATATTTAACCATGATCCATATTCTAATTGATTAACCTTTCAACTTTTCTAGGTTCATTATTCGCTATATTATAAGAGGACCAATTATCATTCTTCGAATAAGAGATTATAGCTTAATTAAAATGATCAATTTAATCAATCAATTCTCATAAGTGCATAATCCATGACCTTTCAAAATTCTAATAGTTCTCAATTAGAAACTTAATTAAGTATTACTAAAGCTTGAGTCTTTTAATTTAATCGTTATCATCGTTGACAACCATATAATATCTAAGGTCATAATTCAAGTCATAAGACTTACCAACTTTAATATAGATAATCTACAATCTTGTTAAGAGAATTATATCAAATAAATCTCTATTACATAACCTAACTATTAATTAAATCCAATTAACTCTAGTTAATTAATTTAATATATAATTTCAAAACCAAACCATCAACCCAATGAATATTAATTAACTAATAAGTTCAATAATAATAACTTGTTAATATTTAATGACAAGCTATAATGGGAATCTTATTAAAAGATCACATTCATCATTCCTTATGAATACTAATGTTTCTTTAATTAATCCACATTATCAATAATCATTTAGATCATTAAACTATTATTTATTAATAATTTGCTAAACTCAAAAAACATTAATAAATAATAAACCCATCAAAACTATTATTACTCGTTCTAGAGATCCTTACATAAACTTCATTAGTTAATATTCAACTAGACTTTAAGGTATATCAATAACTAATACATAACATATTAACAAATTTAGATCATGACTAGGTTATTAAATATTATAACAATGATTTTGACCTTTGTCAATTAAATCCAATATCATTTAAAGTCTCTTGATTTACAGTACTATAATAATCATCATTAAACATCTTTATATATTACCATCTCATAATTATTTTATATTAAAAATTAACATTAAAAGTCAACCATTAAACTTCATATTCTAATTCCTCAATACTCAAATTAATAATTCAATATCTCTTTTCTTTTAATAATATCACTCGCAATAGTTTACAGTAACTAGCGTTGCTTAAGAAAAACCTCGTTGAATCCAAGATCAACTTTCGTTAACATTTGAATTAATAGTTTAATATTAACTTATTAACAACTAATAAGAAGTTATATTAAATTAACCCTATTAAATCAATATATTGAGATGTTCCTAAAAGTATATTCGATATTTGAAAAGATCCCTATTGTGTTTCAGAAAGACTTATTGCGAATTCAATATTAACAAATATAATTCCCTCTAAGTTCATTTAGATTAGATCTATAACAATAGATATCAACAGAATAATATATATATATATGTATATATATATATATACATATTATTTAACATTAATATTTAAATCATATATAATAATTATCATTTAAAATTTATTAATAATTAATATCATTATATAAAATGATATAACATATAACCATATCATAAAATTCATATAATAATATTATAACATATAACATTACCACCAAATTCATGTGGTAACGTTATACATTATAATACTACCAACAAATGCTAGTTATATTTCCCACCGTACCCTACGATTATCAACTGTGCAGGCGGGGGTCCCATATCCTATTTATAACCCTGTGAACATAATCAAATTGTACCACCCCCTGCAACTTCAATACCCATGACCATCCGTGGATTGGGTGGAAGTGCCGAAGCAGCCTGCTGACACAGGCCTGTGATAGCACTGCTGTCGCAGTGTCTACGGCAGTAGAGCTGTCGGCTCTCATTTTCTGTGAGAGAGGGTGGGGGTACGGGCTTGTCCCTCCTCGCCTCTCCTTTATTTTATTTATTATAAAATGTTTCGGCAATATATATAAATCAACTCATCAATCGTTTTTCCAAATAAATTTCTTTTATGAACCTTTTTAATTATAATGTTTTCAAAATTATATATATATATATATATTCTAAATTACGAAAGTTGCACAATCATATATGAATTTACATATATAAAGACCGAATCTAAAAATATGAGTGCAATGTATTTCTTCTAAGAAAATTCATTTAACCCTAACACAAATAATTTCTCAGAATGCATGTGGTGTTTAAATATTCATGATTGGAAATGCATACATCTGAAGCATTTATTTCAAATCTTGTTTATCTAATTTCACAATATAAATTCGAACCCAAACCCAACTTAGATCTAATTCCTTCCTTAATTGGATCTAGGGTTTTTCTAATGTTTTCTTCTCAACCAAATAAAATATCTAGATTCCAATTCAATTGCAAATTCTTTCATGGAATATAATCAGACACATATAACAAACATGATGAAGACAGGAAGAGAAATAGTGCAAATAGAGTATGAGATTATCACGAGTGCACCTAGACACTGATGCTAATCCACCATGCCTCAGAAGTTCATAGAAAATCCCTTCCTTCTCTATCATTTGCAATTCCTCCAAGATCCAGCCAATCGAATCCTCCAAGTGACTAGAGGTGCTTATAGAAACATAGAAGCATGTAGGAACTATGAGCGTATGAGCTTCTCCAATGCATGTAAGCTTTGACGCTTCCATTTTAGCTTGTGGCTTGTAGCTTCCATTCCGCTTCTACTTTAGCTTGTCCAAACACACTAGGAGAGCCTCTATTTAAAGGCCTCTAAGATGCATCTAGAGTGTCTCTAGAAACAACTAGAAGATAAGCATGACAACCAAGCATGAGCCTTCTCCAACCTTCTAGATAAGTCTTAAGGTTGTAGACACCATGTGCTCAAATAAAATGCTAACTTCTAAGTGTAGACAACTTGTGCATTCTTAGAGTGCAAACTTCTATGTTGTCTACATGACAACTCTTGAGAATTTGCCAACTTCTATGTGAGCAAATATTAAAATAATATTTAATTTACTCTTTCCAATTTAATTTATTTATTTATTAAATCTCATGCACTAACTTTTATAATTCCACTTTTCAATCTTAATATATTTCTATTTTAATCACATGAAATCTAGAATCTTTTAATAATTTAAAATATATTTTTTTACTTTTAAATTTCATTTTCCAAACTTAATTGCTAAAATATTTATTAGCTTTAATAATAATATTATTTAGTCATTTATTTAAAAATGAACTCAAAATATATTATTATTAAAATAAATATTGTCACATTCCAAATTTAAACTTTTAACTTTTTATTTTCAAATTTAATTATTTAATTTAATTAATTCCCAATTAATTAAATAAAATAAATATTAAAATATCATATTAATTTTCCATTTGATTAAACCATTAATTAAATCTTTTAATTAGGCTTAATTAATAGAAAATACATCAAAGACTCTCAAGGTAAAGATATGAAAACCCATCATAGCCAAAATACATACAAAATCAAACCAAGGGTTTATATCACGAATTATGTCATCCGACATATTTGGAGGGTACTCAACTCGGATACTTGTCCTAATTTTCCAATTAGAACAAATGGCTTAAAAGGGTTGGGATTTGGACTTGAGAATTTATCTCCCCTCTCTTATCATTGAGATAATGTGATAGGGTACGCTCATCCTAGCAATTCAGGGAAGTCGATACCTGGTACCTGCAACCTGCATAAAAATCATGCATGTACAAGCACAATATATGTATTAAACTAAACATGCAATGGAAGGAAGTGGTGCATCGTGCAGATCCCGACTAGCAGGTGACTACGACTCCCTTCCTTAACCACATCAAACACGCCATACAAAAGCAAACACGCAAAACAAACACGCACACCATACACATGCAAGTATGGGGTAAGTATCCATAAGAAAACACACATGATAATAAATCATCTTACTAATCATTATTAATAACTGAAAGCAATGTAATAATCATCATTAATAATTGTGAACACTAAAAATAATCATCATACATACATGAAATGTAGAGTCTAAGTAATCTCATCACATAATAAACTGAATCCATAACACAATATCTGATAATCCCAAAACAATGTTGCTAACCATCAACATAAAACTAGCCCTAAAAGAGTTTAGCAATGATAACAAAATGCAAACTAGGGGTAGGCACTACATTCTACACTTTTAACTAATGTTTTTCTACATTTTTACCTAGTGTTTGACTACATTCTTGCTTATGTTTTAAATAATTTACTCACAAATTAATTTAAGTACCATTCCAAAATAATTTAAAACAATTTGATTCCTAAAAAATTAGTTAATTAAAAAAATTTAAATATATTAAAAAATTAACAATTCTAAATATTTCACTCATAAAATAGGTAAAAAAATAATTAATTTAAGTACCATTAACATTTACTAATAAAAAAGTACATTAGAAAATTTAAAAAATGAAAAAAAAAGCCACTAACCTATTACGGCTGAAACACCTAGACTGCTCTCCAAGAAATCAAGAGCCGTGATAGTCAAAATGATAGCTGTAAAGGGTTTTTTAGCCATTTTATAAAACTTCAGGGTTATGGCCGAAACTATTTCGGGCATAACCTTTCTGGCTGAAATAGTACATGCCACATGGGCATCGGAAACCACCACATATGTACAACTAGAACTATTCGGGCTAGAACTATTTCGATTGAAACTATTTCGGTCGAAATACCTTATGGTATCACCAAAGGTGACACGAGTTTGTGCTTCCACCCCTAGTTGTGATGGTTTTCCTTGTGAATTTTACAAAATCCTATGGGATGATATTGACCCTGATTTGCTTCAGGTGCATCACAAAGATTGCAATTCTAATTCCCTAGGAAACATTATAAACAAGGGTAATAGTAAGTTCATATCTAAAGCTGGTGACCCCAAGGAAATCTACAATTGGAGGCCCATCACTTTGTTGAATGTCTCCTACAAGATCATTGCCAAAGCCCTCTCTCTTAAAATTTGTCACTTGCTCCCTCAAATTGTTCACCCTAAACAAACTAGTTTCATCAAGTCCTGATATATTTTGGATAACATTATTGTTGTTTGGGAAGGTATGGAATGGGCTCGACAATCCAAGAAGCAAGCTTTATTTCTAAAGATTGATTTTTACAAAGCTTATGACTGGATTGAGTGGCCTTTCATCCTGGTCATGCTTCAAGATCTGAGATTTGGCCTAGTCTTTCAGTAGTTTGTGCAAATTCTTTTTGGTGATACCTTTGCTTGCATCATCATTAATAGAAGGAAATTTGAAGCTTTTGGGCTCTTCATATCTATTCATTAAGGTTTCCCTCTGGCACCTTCACTCTATGTGTTAACGGTTGAGAGTTTTGGCTATCTTCTTGCCAATGCCATTTCTTGGGGTCTAGTGCATAGCATCTCTCTTCCTGAGTCCTCCATGCAACTTGTTAATGGGAGTTTTGTAGATGATTCCTTCCTTACTTTGGTGGAAGATGAAAACAATATTTCTAATGCTTTGCAATGTTTGGATACTTTTTGTCTTGCCTTTGGGTTTTCCATTGAATGGCATAAAACCCTCTATTACAAATGATCTTTCTTGCCAGGCCCTCTATGGTTGCAGTAGTATGGGTGGAAATGGGTACAACATGGAGAAATTTTTAAGTTTTTGGGCATTCCCTTTTCTTTTCAAACCTACCCACTGGAGTTGTGGAATGTTGTTCTTGCATGAATTGAGAAGAAGCTAGAATATTGGATCACTAAGCCACTCTCCCTTACGAGCAATTTTTAAATCTATTCTAAAGTGCTTGTTGCTATACATGTCTACTATTCTTCCTATTGGGCCACTTCCAAAGCTTCTTACCTCAATCTCGAGTGTCTCCTCTGAGACTTTCTTTGGGCCTCTGATACTATGCATCGTGGCTTTTAGGGAGTTTTCTAGCATTATTATTGTTTTCCCAAAGATTCTAGTGGACTTGGGATTCTTTCCACTCACAAGTAGGGGATTTCCGTTTATCCTAAGTGGGTCATTTGGGCCCTCACTAAAGATGAGGCTTGGAAAATTTTACTATGACACTGAATTTCTTTATGCATTTTTGTTAACTAGCCTGCCTAGAAGGGGATTGGCTTTCAGAGCCTTCTTGATACCCCAGATTAGGCTTGTAACTAGTCATAGGAGTGGTAGGATACCACTTCCAATCTTTCCACCATGGACAAGATGAGTAAATACCAAGCTTGTTTAACAAACTAGGAGGCATCGAAGAAACTAGAAGATCAGTTATCTATCAATTTGCATGGATAAGCTTAATTTCACCTATAGGTCCTTCCATGAGTGAAGGCTCATAGTAACCTAGGAAAAGAAGTCCTTGGGAGTTTTGATACCCCTTCAAAACAAGTGTAGAGTGCTAGCTCCTTGTATCTTAGCTAAAGAAACACCTTGAGCAGCAAATAAGGGAGACTACCAAAGGTTTTGTTGTTTCATTGAGAGGCCATCTTTGAACCAATTACCTACCAAGCAAAGACAAGGTTTGAGAGATTCCTCGGCTTTCCAAATGCTCTTAACAACAAAAGTGCCATGAATCACCAAAGATAACAAGCTGAGAATCACCAAAGATATCTGGGTAAGTGTACAAAGTTGTGGTGCGAAAAGGGGGGTATAAGTGGACACCTTTTTCCTAAAATCTACAAATTTTGAACTTCAACAAGAATTTGAAGATAGTTACGCTCAAAATTTAAGATATGAAAAAAGGAAAACTCATAGTCCTTTAAATCTAGTTTCTAAACTACTAAATTTTTTTCAAAATGGTTTAGTTTTAGGTCCTCAAAAAAGGGGGCCACAAAAAGTGGCACTGTTTATTCCAAAAAAGCATAACACAATACAAAGTGTGGCCCCCCAAAAAGTTTTACTTTTTTTTTGAAATTCTTTAATCACTCTGGTCAAAAGTTACTTAACACTATGTAGTTTATCCCAAATTTTTCAGGTAATTTTATAATGTGTATTTTTTTTTAATGAATTTTTTAACTAGACACATCCCAAAAATATGAAATATCTGTGTGCTCCCCCTAGAAATAATTGAAAACTAATCTATAATCAATTTTTTTTTTTCAAAGTGTGCAGAATGGAGTCTAGTTTCTAAAAAACTAAGTTGTTGCAAAATTTGATGAACAAGCTAAAATCTATAGCCCAATTAGTACATGGTGGTTTTTGACAAAAAATGAACATACATTCAAAAGAAATTATAGATGAAAGGTTTGAAATAGTTCAAATTAAAAATAAATTATATGGTTAGATAGCTAACATAGAGACCTATAATGCTATGTAACCTGATCTTATCGATACCCAACCACAAGGAATCTTGAAGGGGAGCACACAAGAGAAAAATAATAATTTTTGGTATGTTTGCTAGAAAACACGTCTCAGACCTATTCATAAACTCCAAAACTTTGGGTTGGATCTCCAAGGCAAAATCAAGCCTTAGGCTTGGGTTCAAATAAGCTTTCAATAATGCGTGCACCCTATAGCATGCACACGCTATAGTGCACACGTAATATCTAAAACATAATTTCTCAGTAGCACGTGCGCGGTATAGTGCGTACGCACTATTAAGACCTAAATTGCATAAGAGAACTAGGTGGGGGGGGGGATAAGGGAATAGCCTTGTGTGTGTGAGAGAGAGATAGAGAGAAAGTAGGGGATGAGAGAGGGGAGAGAGAAAGTGAGAAAGAGTAGGGGTGGCAAAGAGAGTATAGGATGGGAGAGAGAGTAGGGGTGGAAAAGAGAGAGCGCAGGATGGGGGAAAGAGATTGAAAGTAGGGGATGGGAGAGAGAGGAAGTGTGAGAGAGAGTACAGGTTGGGAGAGAGAGATTAAGAGTAGGGGATGGGGGAGAGAGAGAGTAGGCGATGGGAGATGGAGTGGGAGAGGAAGATTGAGAGAGAGGAGGATGGAAGTGAATGTGTGTGAAAGAAAGAGAGTATGTCCAATGGGAGAGGGGGAACACAAAGTAGCTCAAGAGAGAGAGTAGGGGATGGAAGAGAAAGTAGGCGATGGGAGAGGGAGTGGGAGAGGGAGAGAAAGGGGGGATAGAAATGTGTGTAAGAGAGAAAGAGAGAGAGAGTAGGGGATAGGAGAGAGAGTGAAAATGTAAGAGAGAGTAGAGAGGGGGGGAGGGGGAGAGAGAAGGAGAGAGAGAGAGAGAGAGAGAGAGAGAGAGAGAGAGAGAGTAGGCAGTGGGAGAGGGAGCAGGAGAGGGAGAGCAAGTGAGAGAAAAAGTAGGGGATGGAAGAGGAGAGAGGGGGGATGGGTGTGTGTGTTTGTGAAAGAGAGAGAGAGAGTAGAGAATGAGAGAAGGGAGAGAGAGAGATAGAGAGAGTAGGAAATGGTAGAGGGATGGGAGAGGGCGAGAGAGAGAGAGAGAGAGAGAGAGAGAGAGAGAGAGTAGGTGGTGGGAGAGGGAGTGGGAGGGAGAGAGAGGTGGAATGGAAGGGTGTAAAAGAGATAGAATAGGGGACGGGAGAGAGTAGGTAGTGGGATAGGGACTGTGAGAGAGAGAGAGGGGGGGATGGGAATTTGTACTTATTTATAAGAGAGATAGAGTAAGGGATGGGAGAGAGTGTGAGAGTTTGAGAGAAAGTAGGAGGTGGCAGAGAGAGCTCGTAAGGGATGGGGGGGGGAGAGAGAGAGAGAGAGAGAGAGAGAGAGAGAGAGAGAGAGAGAGAGTAGGGGATGGGAGAGAGTGTGTGAGAGAGTAGGGGATGGAAGAGAGAGAGTGAGAGTAGGGGATTGGAGAGATAAAGTAGAGAGGGAGAGAGAGTACTTGAGAGAGAGAGAGAGATAGTAGGTGGTGCAAGAGGGAGTGGGAGAGGGAGAGAGAGGGGGATGGGAGTGTGTGACAAATCTAGAGAGTAGGGAATGGGAGAGGAGAGAGGGAGGGAGGATAGGAGTGTGCATGTAAGAGAGACAGAGTAGGGGATGGGAGGGAGCATGAGAGTGTGAGAGAGAGTAGGTGGTGGCAAAGAGAGCTTGTAGAGGATGGGAGAGAGAGAGAGAGAGTGAGATTACGGGATGGGAGAGTGTGAGAGAGAATAGGGGATGGGAGAGAGAGAGTGATAGTACGGGATGGGAGAGAGAGAGTAGAGAGGAAGAAAGAGAACTTGAGAGAGAGAGAGAGAGAGAGAGAGAGAGAGAGAGAGATAGATAGATAGATAGATAGATAGAGAGAGAGAGAGAGAGAGAGAGAGAGAGAGAGAGAGAGAGAGAGAGCAGGCACTAGGAGAGGGAGTGGGAGTGGGAGAGGGAGAGAGTAGGGGGGATGGGAGTGTGTGTGAAAAATTTAGAGAGTAGGGGATGGGAGAGAAGAAGAGTGGGGGGATAAGAGTGTGTGTATCTCTAAAAGAGAGAGAGTAGGGGATGGGAGATAGTGTGAGAGTAGGGCGTGGCAGAGAGAGAGTATGACAATGGGGGAGAGAAAGTAGGTAATGGGAGAGGGAAAGAGAGAGGGGGGATGAGAGTGTGTGTGTGAGAGAGAGAGAAATAGTTTAGGGTATGGGAGAGAGTGTGAATGTGAGAGAGTATGAGATGGGAAAGGAGAGAGAGAGAAGGGGATGGGGGAGAGAAAGTAGGCGATGGGAGAGGGAGAGAGAGACGGGATGGGAGTGTGTGTGTGAGACAGACAGAGTAGGGGATGGAAGAGAGTGTGAGTGTGAGAGAGTAGGGGATGGGAGAGGAGAGAGAGAGCAGGGGATGGGGAAGAGAAACTAGGCAGTGGGAGAGGGAGAGAGAGAGGGGGAATGGGAGTGTGTGTTTGTGAAAGAGAGAGAGAGTAGAGAATGAGAGAAAGGAGAGAGAGATAGAGAGAGTAGACAATGGCAGAGGGATGGGAGAGGGAGGGAGAGAGTGAGAGAGAGAGATAATAGGCAGTGGGAGAGGGAGTGGGAGGGAGAGAGAGGTGAAATGTAAGTGTGTAAGAGAGATAGAGTAGGGGATAGGAGAGAGTAGGTAGTGGGATAGGGACTGCGAGAGAGAGAGGGGGGTGAATGGGAATGTGTACTTATTTATAAGAGAGATAGAGTAAGGGATATGAGAGAGTGTGAGAGTTTGAGAGAAATTAGGAGGTGGCAGAGAGAGCTCATACGGGATGGGGGTGAGAGAGAGAGAGAGTATGGGACTAGAGAGAGTGTGAGAGAGAGTAGGGGATGGAAGAGAGAGAGAGTGAGAGTAGGGGATTGGAGAGATAAAGTAGAGAGGGAGAGAGAGTACTTGAGAGAGAGAGAGATATAGTAGGTGGTGCAAGAGGGAGTGGGAGAGGGGGGATGGGAGTGTGTGATAAATCTAGAGAGTAGGGAATGGGAGAGGAGAGAGGGAGGGAGGATGGGAGTGTGCATGTAAGAGAGATAGAGTAGGGGATGGGAGAGAGTGTGAGAGTTTGAGAGAGAGTAGGTGGTGGCAAAGAGAGCTTGTACAAGATGGGAGAGAGAGAGAGAGTGAGATTACGAGATGGGAGAGCATGAGAGAGAGAGAGAGAGAGAGAGAGAGAGAGAACTTGAGAGAGAGAGATAGTAGGTGGTAGGAGAGGGAGTGGGAGAGGGGAGGGGGAGAGATAGGGGGGATGGGAGTGTGTGTGACAAATGTAGAGAGTAGGGGATGGGAGAGAAGAAGAGTGGGGGGATAAGAATGTGTGTATCTCTTAAAGAGAGAGAGAGAGAGTAGGGGATGGGAGAAAGTGTGAGAGTAGGGGGTGGTAGAGAGAGAGTATGACGATGGGGGAGAGAAAGTAGGCGGTGGGAGAGGGAAAGAGAGAGGGGGGATGGGAGTGTGTGTGTGTGAGAGAGAGAGAGAGACAGAGTAGGGGATGGGAGAGAGTGTGAGTGTGAGAGAGTAGGGGATGGGAGAGGAGAGAGAGTAGGGGATGGGGGAGAGAAAGTAGGTGGTGGGAGAGGGAGAGAGAGGGGGGATGGGAGTGTGTGTGTGAGAGAGACAGAGTAGGGTATGGAAGAGTGTGAATGTGAGAGAGTAGGGGATGGGAGAGAGGAGAGAGAGCAAGGGATGGGGGAGAGAAAGTAGGTGGTGGGAGAGGGAGAGAGAGAGGGGGAATGGGAGTGTGTGTGTAAGAGAGACAGTGTAGGGAATGGGAGAGAGTGTGAGAGTGAGTAGGTGGTGGTAGAGAGAGCTCATACAAGATGGGAGAGAGAGAGAGTATAGAGGGAGAGAGAGAGATAGTAGGCAGTAGGAGAGGGAGAGGGAGAGGGAGAGAGATAGGAGGAATGGGAATGTGTGTAAGAGAGACAAAGTAGGGGATGGGAGAGGAGAGAGAGAGTAGGCAATAGGAGAGGGAGAGGGAGAGAGATAGGGGGGATAAGAGTGTGTGTGAGAGATCTAAAGAGTCGAGGATGGGAGAGGAGAGAGGGTGAGAGAGTAGGTGTTGGGAGAAGGAGAGTGAGAGAGAGTAAAGCATGGGAGAGGGGAGAGAGAGTAGGGAAGATGGGTAGTAGGGAGGATGGGGAGTGATGTGATTTCACATAGTGCATACGCACTATAGTGCGTATGCGATTTATAGTGCGTACGCACTATCTCAAATCACCTAAAAATGGTAAAAAACCAACCTTGGGGCCCATTTCATCCATTTCTTTCTTTTGGTATGTTATGCACTCTGTTATTTTGACAGAAATCATGGGTTTCAACATAACAAACACCATTTCAACACTTTTGGAAGTTAGCAAACACCAAATTCAATCATTGGATACATGATTTGAAGACTTTTTGAATATTACTTGTATAGAAAAGGTTAGTGAAATCCATTTTAAATATTGTTTGTCAATATATAGATACAAATTTGATTATAATTTGACATGTTATTTAATATATAATGAATTCATTGAAAATTGTATGTTTGAATGAAATGTTGTTTCGGAATGGTTAGAAATTTGACAAGTCATTTGATATATATTATGTATTCATTTAAATAATTATAATTTTTATATGTAATTGAATAATTTTTAATTTACACATTTTAAGTAATTCGGATGTTTAAATAATTTGACATGTAGAAATCATCATCATGCCAAGGAAGAAACCAAAGATTAAAAAGAATGAAGATAGGGAGAGAGATTTGGAAATTAAAAGAGATAAAATGAAATTACTATGTGAACAAAGAAAATTACAAAGCAATAATGAAGAATTGACTTTCGAAGAGGATCAAGAACCACCAGTACAAAGAAACAAAGAGGAAGAATTAGAAAGACAAAGAGAATGAATGAGATTGTTATGCTCAAGAAGAAAATTGAATTGTGAAGCTACACCATCCTCCAATGTTGGAGTCATATCGTCTGCTACACCATCTTCCAATATTGAAGGCATATCATCCTCTCATGTAGAAGAGACACTTATTTGTAGATCCGACAATATACACACTCCATCATGTCATGTTGAAAGCACAACATCAACACATCAAGTAGGTGATATTCCATCTTTTACATCTTATTTCCAAGGCACATCATCTTTGGTTCAAGGTACGCAATACACTCAACCTTCTATTGATGTTCAAAATGTTGAGAGAATTGAATAGATTAGAACACCTTCTAGAATTCATTTTAGAAGACCAAAATATTTTATTGATATTGATACTAACATTTTGAAATCAATGTCTGACAAGATTAGCAAGCGTACTTGTCAAAGAAAAGTTAATAGTATGTGGAGATTATTTTTTGAAGAATTAAATATTATAGGTTAATGCCAATTATTTGTTGAAATGATGAAAAATTTGAAATTTAGGCCTATCATGAAGATTCTTTTGCTAAGAACGACGGATGATTCAAATGAAAGAAATATTGTAAAGAATTTAATGAGTTCTTATGACAAAGTGGGTTCTAAATAATGCACCAAAGATAGTAATATCACAAGATGAGTACTCACATCGACAATAGTAAGTAGCCAAATGAAGAAAGCTCGACTCATGAGAAAGACAAGAAAAATATTAAAAATTGGTAAAGGTACCCTAAGGAGAGCCATGCTAAGGCGTGAGAGATTAGAAGATCCAACAAAAATTGAGTTATGGACATTCAGCTGTAGACTACCACAAAAGGATAAAGAAATTAGTGAAGCCTTGAAATCATTGATCGAAGATTTTTGAAAAAATAATATACGTGTTTCTCCTAATCAAAGAGATGTTGTAAGAAGGAGGATTGGTAGCCAAAATCATGAGCCACATGCGAAACATTTTTTGGACTCAACTTAGACACAATTTTTTGCAAAATTTATTGGTATGTATCCTCAAATTCGAATAAGTCAAAGATTTTTTGAGATGGGTAAACCTTTTTATGTGAAGATAAATCACACATGCACAACTTGTTGTTGTAGGATACATATTGAATTTTCTAACCATTTTGATGTTTTTAGGCATATATGCGTAGTTTTGCATTCTCAGTTTGTTTTGTAGGATTGTGACATAAAAGAGCCACTAAGATCTTCAAGGGAATTCATATCCAAATTTTTATGTGAAATAGGAGACAACCAACAATTTTACAAGACATCATGTTTGGATGGTACATGCTTATTTTATGATTCTTTGCAACTTTTATCAACTTGTCAACATATGGATAGTACGCATGCAATTGGAAATGAAATAGTAGATTACGAAAAATTCAAGACAGTGACATATGCTCTAAAAGATGGGAAACATGGTAAAAGATGTGATCTAGTCATTGAAAAGATTCCAGTGTATGAGTTCATGAAGATTTTTTGTGAAAAGATTATTTACGAGTATGCAAGGCATATCCATAGAGCTCGATGGTTGGATTTGCAATTCAAGTTGTGCAAGGATACATTTCTATTGGATACCATTGTTTCAGTTGTAGATTTTGCAAAGAACTACACACTACAACCACAAAATGAGGTGCAAGCAAAGTATTATACATCTCAACAGGTTTCCATATTTGTTCACATAACATTCATGCATTCACCTACAAGTACAGAGGATGATAGGAAGATTTTGAGGGAGTACCATTTTTACATCAGCGATGATCAATCACATTCTATGGAGTTTGTACATGGTTGTCTTCAACTATTTTATGGAGATTTGGCTAACAGGGGCATATCATATCATCAGCACATTATTTGGTCAGACAATTGTGCAGCTCAATTTAAGAATGCATGAATGTTCTATTGGTTGAGTAGGATGCATAGGTTGTGTAGAATTCAATATATGTGGAATTTCATAGAGGCTGGTCATGGTAAGGGAGAGCACGATGGTGCAGACGTATGCATTAAAAGATCCTTGGCTCATGAAAAACTAAAGTACAAAGATGGAGAAAAATTGATAGATGCAAAATCCATCATCCAATGGTGTAATGCTATAATGGGTCCAGGTACGGAAGGTGATTCTACAGTTCGTAGATTTTTTTGGTTGATAGATAATACTAACATTGCACTATATCAAGATTGTTGAACACTAACAGGATTTAGTGAGTTACACTCTTTTAGAAGCTCTGATGCAGGTTCATGGAGTATCCCCACACGAAAAATGGCATGTTATTGTCCATCATGTGCAGAGGAAAATTGGGATGACTGTGAGTCAACTGAATGGGTGGATAAATGGGATATACGGGTGTTGGATCCAATTGACCCCTATCATCCCTTCCAAGCACTGGAAATGGTAGAGATGGATTTGTCTATTGACTTTGACCACTTGTTAGGTCTAGTGCAACCTGGTAATATATATATATATATATTTATATATCTTTGTAATTTCAATATGTAACTTTATAACTTTTACCCAAGTATTTTCTGAATTAATGGCCGCATTTTGTACATTTGTCACTGTAGGCCATGTGTTTGCTGTTATTGTACCTGAAGACAATGAAGAAGGGATATATTATTATTTTTGTCGTTGTGTTGAAGCCAAATGAAAATTGGATCACTCAATTATAGATGGTGAAGGTTTAGAGTACCATGTCAGTGCAATGGTTGTAATAGGCACATGGCTTAGACGATATCCTATAAAGAATCCTAACTTTTGGTTATTTAAGGATTGGCAAACAAAGAGGAAGATTCTTGATTATTCAAACCTTGTTGTCGCATCAAATGTACACTTGATAAAATATGGTGGAAAACCACATAATAAGATTCTTTGAAAAGTTCACGAGTCAAACCATGAGGCAATACTTGAGACATTAAAATGTCAAGCAGATCTAGTTGGCTCATTAGATTGAATAGGGAGAGAGGGAGAGAGATAAAAAGTGATCAATTGGATCCAAATACAATATTACAACCTCTTCCCCAAGACTATCACATGACTAAGGTGGACTGTATTGTTATGATGTGTAAGTGATGAGATTTAGTTTTTATTTGTTCAGAATCTAGATACATTATTTGAATTTATATTAGATTCTTTAATAGGACCCATTTTTAAAATCTTATCTTATATTTTTTACTATGCTAATTCTTCATTTGTAGGTCACCAAAGAAGAGGGCTAATAAAGTTGATGCACAAGTGATAAAGGGTGAGATGCCAAAATCATTTGCGAAATGGTATTATCAATTCACATCCTCAATATTTATTATCAATTCTATTATATTTAGAATTGCTCTAGCAGTTCATACACATGTTAATAATAACTTATTTCCAAACCCAATTGAATTCAACCTGCAATATGGTTAAATAATGTCAATGCTAAGGTTTGTAGCATTAATTGGTCACATTCCTAATATTGACACACAACTGAATTGGGACCAACAATTCCTCATAGGTTTACACCAGCAAACATATTTTAATGGAGATGTATATTAGAAGATTCAACACAATGGTGATGCATTTGGGTCATAGTTTTCATGAAGAGTTTGACATAGTTTAAAATAGTTATAAGTACATACTTCTGGGAAGTCACATTCTAATGACTTGAAACAGATTTACAATGCTTAGAACTTCCATTTGTTTAAAGTAGAGCACAATCATATAGAACTAGATTCCAATCAATTCCTATAGGATGTCATTAAATTCAGGATAGTCACCTCATAGTCATCTATCTTTTAAGAAAATCATCACTACTTACATATGATGCTCTATATGGCCTATTGTGTGGTGACCATTTCAAATATAAAATTTTCACCATTTCATATGAAACTAAACTATCATTGGAACCTAGATGAATTCTTGTCATTCACAGCTTATCTTGTCTCTAATATTGTGCTCTAAAAATTAATAGCTTTGGTTTCATTTTTTTGTTTTCCCCTTATAAAAATCAACATTTATCCTTTAGTCTCTAAAATTAGTTAAACATAAGGATCTAAACTGAGCTATGTGCTCTAACTTCTTGACCCTCTTCTTAATCTTCCTTTCGCCTTGATCATTTAATTGACACTTAATTGATGTGTTCCCTACCCTTCCTATAAACATCCATGTTCCTCTACCTAAAAAAAATCTACCTCCAACTCTATAGCCTCCTCTTTGATAAGAAAAAAAGGTTCATTACCCTTGTCATTTCTTCCTTGTCCTATTCCTATATTATTGGTTTTTCTTCCCCTTCCTTGGTTTCCATTTCCTCTACCGCCTTCTTGTCTCTCTTTCTTCCTATTGACCATATCTTATGCACTTATAGCCAATTGGAAACTATCTCTAAGAATCTTAGGAAAAAACAAGGTAATCCCATTTTGCAAGTTTTATATGAGCCAATTAATCTATACTTTGCAAAATTTTCATATTTATGCTCTAATCCACCTCTTATGCTCAACTTGTGAAATTCCTCTATGTAGCTCATCAAACTCATCTCCTTTTCTTTCAAGTTATTCCTTATCCTCTATTTTTGGATTGTATTATTTGATGGAAGAGGCACATCCTTCACCATTTGGTCATGTTTGTTCCACCCTTACAAAACCTTTTTTCCATTACACTACTCCACCATGTCAATGTTGTCCCTCTTAGCTATGTTTTGTATAGCTTTAACTTATTTTACTTCACTTATATCTCCATAATTATAATAGTTCTCTTGGGAATCTATCAACCCTAAAACCTCTTCATTATCTATCTTGCCATGATAGATATGGAAATAAATTATTGTCCTTCTTCTACCACATTGAAATATCTTCAAAAACCTTATCATCCATCTTTCTTCAAGATCTAAGTCCCCTCCATCCTCTCCATGAGGATTCTCAAGTGCTTAAGCATCACTTTCTTGTTCTTCATGCACATCCCTTGTAGGAATCCTTTCCAAAGCTTCCAAGATTTCCAAGATGGTTGCATTTTACTTTCTTACTTTTCTCAATTATCTTTACCTTATTTTATCTTAGTCTCTTTGTTTCCTCAACTCTCTATCCATTATTTTTGTAGCTTATATCAGCTCTTGTATCTCCTTCTATATATATATATATATATTGGAGGCATCTTCTCAATATAACAATCTACAACACAAGTAACTAATTTTGCACCCCTCAATAGATCTACTAGATTTGATACCAATGATTTGAGGAGTCAAAATAGATCCCCAAGAAGTAATAAACATTCAGCAAATGACTTGTTTCAAGAATAGATTCAAACCATTAAACTAAATACCTACCCTTCTCGACAAGGGTCCCTCCAAATGTTCAAATTGGGTTACCAAATTTATTGGCTTGTCCCAAGTCTTTCTAAGGTCTTCAAATATCTCAATTAGGTTGTCCCAATAGTCTAAATTCATATCTTTAATAGGTTTATTCAAAACCCCTTACTTGGACATTATCTAGGCTTGATCTTAGTATCGCGATGAATTAGGTAATTCCTTATTTTCACCAATTTCTCGCAAACCCCATACAAGTAAATTATAGTTACAAATACTAATATTGGAGTATAAAAACATATAGAAATCTCATTTGTAGTTCCTTTGGGCCAATTATTTGATCCAACACTATGGATTCAACAAAATAGTCCTAATTACCCTTCACTTACAAAGAAATTCTCAATATTTCTAACCCAAGGCCCTATACGAGCTATGGTAATATTCTATCATGATCTAAAACAATATATTTTCACACCCATCTACCTAGCCATGGGCATTTGATAGGCTAACTACCAAACCCTCAGTCTTATGCCCTCAAAACTAGGGCTTTCTCAAAGTGCCTTCTCCAACCACTTCCAAATTCAAACAAAGGTTACTTCACCTTACGTGACATATTATAAAGGAAAATATCACCTACAAATGAACAATTTCCATTTTGAAGAAAGAAAGCATTTCCCATTTATCTCTAGTCATCTTAGTTTCTTGCACCAAAATCACATCCTATTTATGCTACCAAACCACATTCTACAAAATATCCTTCTTATGAGAAGCATTCAATCCTCTAATATTCTATGATATGATATTCCTTTATAAATTTTGTTACAACTCTCCTAGATGGTGAATTGTCTCCCATTTACTATATCAACTTTACTTGCTAATTCTCTTATTTCTTTATTATTCTTCCTACCCAAACAATAATTCTTACCTTCCACATTAGGTTTTTACTTTCTCTTAGTAACCATGTTAAAAAGGGGCTAGTAGTCGAGAACTTCTTCTTCCTACTATTGACTTCTACCCATTGACTTTGATCTTTGTTGGTGCAGGAGCACCTAGGAAATATGCCAAGTTTCCTAAATCATTTTTGGCTTGTAGTGGTCTTGGTCAAACCGCATGAATAAGGGCTATGTGATAAAGCCCCAAGTGTGTGAGTTGTGTTTGTAAATAGGTTTTTTTTGTGTTTGAGTTCCCAAGTTGCTTCTATGTTGGCAAAATTGCTTAAATTGCTTGTTAGAGCCTAGAATGGTCAAACATTGACCAAGATCCCAGGAGGATGGGAAAGATGGAAAAAATATTAAAAGTTGTAATTACATGGAAATAGGTTCAATTAACCATGTTTGAGGTCATGGAGCCATTAAATGCACAATAGTGCAAAAGTTGCACTTGGCAACTTTGCAAGTTTGCAAAGTTGCTTGACAACATTAAAAAAAAGTGCTAAATCTTTATAAGGGCTTCAAGAATCAGTTGGAAACTATGAGATCTATTGATTCACGTGGGTAAGAGGTATTTAAGACCAAGCCAAGTCAGTTTGAGGGTTGGCACATGCTTTTGTACAAATTTTGGCATTGGAATGAAGAGCAAACTAAGCATTTTGATGACAGTTTTTTGATTTCACCCTTCATCCACACCTTTAATGGATTGATAGGGTTGCTGTTTTCATGTAGTTTGATATTGTATGGAATGTAGATGCTTTGGTAAAGATTAGGATTTTTTTTGATCAGTTTCGTTACTAGTTTGAAAGATCTTTTTAAAGTTGCTAGTTCGCTGGTCTATACAAAACAATCAACAAAGAAACCTCTATAACTTGAATTCCAATAGTGGAACCATGATGACCTTTTGGAATCAAGTAATAGATTGTATAAAAAATGTAAATATGTATTTTGGTCTTGTTTTGCAGAGGTTTTTTTTTTTTTTTCCCAATAGGCCCTAGGCGAGTTTGCATACCCAGCTAGGCAATGAAATCATCAAATAAGTGTTTGAAAGGAGCATAGAATATAGCCAAGAGTGCACTCTTGGAAGCCAGTTGTGAAGAACGGTGCAATGAGAGCACTAGGGAGACCCCATGGTGAAATAGAGTTTTGAGTTGATTGGTGAGGATTAGTGTAATAAGGGAATAGAGAGAAGATTCCCTTAGACTAGGGTATAGGAGAAATACCCCAAGAGGCTAGGAGAAAGCCTAGAGTGAGTTCTAGTAGTTGAGGCTAGAACCTTGTTCAAGATCATTTGTCCTCCAACTCCAAACTATTTCCAATACCAAACTAAAACTGATTTTCTAGAACAATCAAAATTGAAAACACCAAAAGGCTAGATTACCATGCACCATCCACCTAGTACATACCAACTATTATAAAGACTCAAAACTAGCTATTTCAGTCTGCCAACTAGGCCTAGTTTAAGGCCATTTACAAAGAAACTCACAATCCCTTGACTTTTGGAACTTCGATGACCCAAAACAGTTTTAAGAGATGACTCAAATGCAAGGATTCTTTTTTTTTTTGGTCTCATGATCAACTTTACAATGGTTTTTACAAAACCCTCCTTTCTAGCACCTTTACCCTACGGCTTTCTAGAAATCTTACTTTGCAATGTCTCTAGAATCCCAAAATGGTTCAAACACCTTCACTTTGGTCATATTAGATGACTTCCAATCTAAAATTAAAATCTTGTTTAGAGAAAACACTAAATCCACCTTTGGAGAAATCAATTTTGACTACCCAAACTTGTCTCCCACACATGGGAATGAGGTTTTAAACTCATTTAGACTCTCAAAACCAAATGAAACCTCCCTTTGGACCCTTTACATGACTTGATTAAGCCCATTTTGGCTTATATTGCCAATGTTGGCAATTTTACAAAATATTGCACTTTCAGTGCCTTTTATGTCTTTTAGAGGCTTCGATAGCCTTATTACATTATTTAATACCTTTATAGGTCTTTTTTATCCACCCCTAACCTAGGATCAATCCTGATGTAGAGGATAGGGTGATGGACCCAAGTAACAACCTAATAATGAGAAAATTTGTAACAATGTGCCAAGTGGCCCTTCTAGGTCCTGATGGGAAAATCCTACAAACAGTCAACTCTAAGATGTTTTTAGGCTTTAATAGGTTTTTTCTACCCTATCTAGCATGTTCCCATCAACACCTTTCACTTTCCATACCCTCCAAGCCAAAATGCATAATTCACCCAAATGTTGTCAATGCAAAAATTGCAAAGTTGCATTAGCAACTTTTGCAACAATTTAGCAACTTTTAGGAAATAACCATAAAACTTTCTATATTCCTATTCCTTTGAGGTTTTACTATTGCTGAACCTTTTCTAATTCATAGAATTGGAATCAAGTGAAAAATGTAAAAATTGCACTTTTTGTGCAAAGTTGCATTGTTGAAAGTTGTAAAAGTTGCTCAAATTTACAACTTAGTGGAAAAAAGGTCATGGGATCGAACTATATACTCCATTAGCTTTGAGTGGCTAGGTAAACCCTATTCTCAACCTCATCATGTCCCTTTTAGTGCTTGAACATTCTTGGGCACGCCGAACTGGAATGTCCGCAAGGGTCACTAAATCCCACAGGGCTGTGATCTTTGATGAGGCATATCTCAGAGCTTGTGTGAGGTATTCATGTGATTCTAGTTCCTATAGGAACATGTTGTAGAGACCTAAATTAACCTCTCTCACTTTTTGGAGATCACATTCCATTTTCATTTTACAACGCCATCTTGGGTGATGCTAAATCTTGCAGTGTTGGCTACTACAAAGTTGCCAATTGCCAAATCTCTCTCACCTTTCGTCGTGGGATCAAACTGTCTACTCTGTTAGCTTCGAGTGATTGAGTAAAACCTATCCTCAACCTCATCATGTCCCCTTAAGTGATCAAACATTCTTGGGCACGCCGAACCAAAATGTCTCCAAGGGTCACTAAATCCCACAAGGCTATGATCTTTGATGGGGTATATCTCGGAGTTCGTGTGAGGTATGGATGTGATTCTAGTTCCTACAAGACCATGTTGTAAAGACCTACAATAACCTCTCTCACTTTTTGGAGATCACATTTTTTTTTCATTTTACAATGCCATCTCAGGTGATGCTGAAACTTGTAGTGTTGGCTAGTACAAAGTTGGCAACTGCCAAATCTCTCTCACCTTTCATCTTGGGATCAAACTGTCTACTCCACTAGCTCTGGGTAGTCGAGTAAACCCTATCCTCAACCTCATCATGTCCCCTTCAGCACTCAAACATTCTTGTGCATGCCAAACAAAAATTTGCCCAAGGGTCACTAAATCCCATAGGACTGCAATCTTTGATGGGGTATATCTCGGAGCTTGTGTGAGGTATTGATGCAATTCTAGTTCATCCAGGACTATGTTGTAGAGACCTACAATAACCTCTCTAACTTTTTGGAGATCACATTTCATTTTCATTTTATAACGCCATCTTGGGTGATGCTAAAACTTGCAGTGTTGGCTAGTACAAAGTTGCCAACTGCCAAATCTCTCTCACATTTTGTCGTGGAATTGAACTATTTGCTCTGTTAGCTTTGGGTGGCAAGGTAAACCCTATCCTCAACCTCATCATGTCCCCTTCAATGCTCAAACATTCTTGAGCACACCAAATTGGAATGTCCCCAAGGGTCACTAAATCCCACAGGGCTACAATCTTTGACAGGGCATATTTCAGAGCTTGTGTAAGGTATGGATGCGAATCTAATTCCTAAAAGACCATGTTGAAGAGACCTAAAATAACCTCTCTCACTTTTTGGAGATCACATTCCATTTTTAATTTACAATTCCATCTCAGGTGATGCTGAAACTTGCAGTGTTGGTTAGTACAAAGTTTCCAACTGCCAAATCTCTCTCACCTTTCGTTGTGGGATCAAACTGTCTACTCTATTAGGTCCGGGTAAACCCTATCCTCAACCTCATCATGTCCCCTTCAGCGCTTCAACATTCTCAGGAACACCGAATTGAAATGTCCCCAAGGGTCACTAAATCCCACAGGGCTGCGATCTTTAATGGGGTATATCTTGGATCTCGTGTGAGGTAAGGATGCAATTCTAGTTCCTAGAGGACCATGTTGCAGAGACCTACAATAAACTCTCTCTCTTTTTTGAGATCACATTCCATTTTCATTTTACAATGCCATCTCAAGTGATGCTAAAACTTTTAGCGTTGGCTAGTACAAAGTTGCCAACTGCCAAATCTCTCTCACCTTTTGTCATGGGATCGAACTATCTACTCTGTTAGATCTGGGTGGCTGGGTAAACCCTATCCTCTACCTCATCATGTCCCCTTTAGTGCTCAAACATTCTCAGGCATGTCAAACCGGAATGTCCCCAAGGGTCACTAAATCCCATAGGGCTACAATCTTTGACGGGGCATATCTCAGAGCTTGTGTGAGGTATGGATGTGATTCTAGTTCCTATAGGACCATGTTGAAGAGACCTACAATAACCTCTCTCTCTTTTTGGAGATCACATTTTGTTTTCATTTTATAATGCCATCTGGGGTGATGTTGAAACTTGTAGTGTTGGCTAGTACAAAGTTGCCAATTGCCAAATCTCTCTCACCTTTCATCGTGGGATTGAACTGTCTACTCTGTTAGCTTAGGGTGGTTGGGTAAACCCTATCCTCAACCTCATCATGTCCCCTTTAGTGCTCAAACATTCTCAAGCATGCCGAACTAGAATGTCCCCAAGGGTCACTAAATCCCACAGGGTTGCGATCATTGACGAGGCATACTCGGAGCTCGTGTGAGGTATGGATGCAATTCTAGTTCCTATAGGACCATGTTGCATGGACCTACAATAATCTCTCTCACTTTTTGGAGATTACATTTCGTTTTCATTTTACAATGCCATCTTGGGTGATGCTGACACTTGTAGTGTTGGCTAGTACAAAGTTGCCAACTGCCAAATCTCTCTCACCTTTCATCGTGGGATCAAATTGTTTGCTCTATTAGCTCAAGGTGGCTAGGTAAATCCTACCCTCAACCTCATCATGTCCCCTTTAGTGCTCAAACATTCTCGAGAATGCCGAATCAGAATGTCCCCAAGGTTCACTAAATCCCATAGGGCTGCAATCTTTGACAGGGCATATCTCAGAGCTCGTGTGAAGTATAGATGCAATTCTAGTTCCTACAGGACCCTGTTGCAGAGACCTAGAATAACCTCTCTCATTTTTTGCAGATCACATTCCATTTTCATTTTACCATGCCATCTTGGGTGATGCTGAAACTTGCAGTGTTGGCTAGTACAAAGTTGCCAAGTGCCAAATCCTCTCACCTTTTATTGTGGGATCAAACTATCTGCTCCATTAGCTCAGAGTGGCTAGGTAAACCCTATCATCAACCTTTTCATGTCCCCTTTAGCACTCAAACATTCTCGAGCATTTCGAACCGAAATGTCCCCAAGGGTCACTAAATCTCACAAGGCTGCGATCTTTGATGGTGCATATCTCGGAGCTCATGTGAGGTATGGATGCAGTTCTAGTTCCTAAAAGACCATGTTTCATAGACCTACAATAATATCTCTCTCTTTTTGGAGATCACATTTCATTTTTATTTTACAATGCCATCTTGGGTGATGCTGAAACTTGCAGTATTGGCTAGTACAAAGTTACCAACTGCCAAATCTCTCTCACCTTTCATCATGGGATCAAACTGTCTACTCTGTTAGCTCTAGGTGGCTAGGTAAACCCTATCCTCAACCTCGTCATGTCCTCTTCAGCGCTTGAACATTCTCGGGCATTCCGAACTGGAATGTCCCCAAGGGTCACTAAATCCCACAGGACTGCGATCTTTGATGAGGTATATCTCGGAGATCATGTGAGATATGGATGCAATTCTAGTTCCTAAAAGACCATGTTATAGAGACCTACAATAACCTCTCTCACTTTTTGGAGATCACATTCCATTTTCATTTTACAATGCCATCTCGCGTGATGCTGAACCATGCAGTGTTGGCTAGTACAAAGTTGCCAACTGCCAAATCTCTCTCACCTTTCGTGGTGGGATCAAACTGTCTACTCCATTAGCTCTGAGTGGCTGGTTAAACCCTATCCTCAACCTCATCATGTCCCCTTCAATGCTCGAACATTCTCGGGCACGCTGAACCGGAATGTCCCCAAGGGTCACTAAATCCCACAGGGCTACGATCTTTGACGGGGCATATCTCGGAGCTTGTGTGAGGTATTGATGCGATTCCAATTCCTACAAGACTGTGTTGTAGAGACCTACAATAACCTCTCTCCCTTTTTAGATATCACATTCCATTTTCATTTTACAATGCTTTCTCGGGTGATGCTAAAACTTGTAGTGTTTGCTAGTACAAGGTTGCCAACTGCCAAATCTCTCTCACCTTTCATCGTGGGATTGAACTGTCTACTATTTTAGCTCTGAGTGGTCAGGTAAACAATATCCTCAACCTCATCATGTCCCCTTTAGTACTTGAACATTCTCGGGCACGCCGAACCAAAATGTCCCCAAGGGTCACTAAATCCCATAGGGCTGCAATCTTTGACAGGGCATATCTCAGAGCTCATGTGAGCTATGGATGTGATTCTAGTTCCTACAGGACCATATTGTAGAGATATATAATAACCTCTCTAACTTTTTGGAGATCACATTCCATTTTCATTTTATAACGCCATTTCGGGTGATGCTGAAACTTGCAATGTTGGCTAGTACAAAGTTGCCAACTGCCAAATCTCTCTCACCTTTCATCATGGGATCGAATTTTCTACTCCATTAGCTCTAGGTGGCTAAGTAAACCCTATCGTCAACCTCATCATTTCCCCTTTAGTGCTTGAACATTCTCGGGCACACCGAATCAGAATGTCCCAAAGGGTCACTATATCCCATAAGGCTGTGATCTTTGACGGGGTATACCTCGAATCTCGTGTGAGGTATGGATGTGATTCCAATTCCTACAAGACCATGTTGTAGATACCTAAAATAACCTCTCTCTCTTTTGGAGATCACATTTCATTTTCATTTTACAATGCCATCTCAGGTGATGCTAAAACTTGCAGTGTTGGCTAGTACAAAGTTGCCAACTGCCAAATCTCTCTCACCTTTCGTTGTGGGATCGAACTATCTACTCTGTTAGCTCTGGGTGGCTGGGTAAACCCTATCCTTTAACTCATCATGTCCCTTTTAGTGCTCAAACATTCTCGGGCATGCCAAACTGGAATGTCCCCAAGGGTGACTAAATCCCACAGGGCTGCAATCTTTGATGGGGCATGTCTCAGAGTTCATGTGAGGTATGGATGCAATTCTAGTTCCTACAGGATCGTGTTGTAGATACCTACAATAACCTTTCTCACTTTTTGGAGATCATATTATATTTTTATTTTACAATGCCATCTCGAGTGATGCTAAAACTTGCAGTGTTGGCTAGTACAAAGTTGCCAACTGCCAAATCTCTCTCACCTTTCGTCGTGGGATCCAACTATCTACTCTATTAGCTCTGGGTGGTTGGGTAAACCCTATCCTCAACTTCATCATGTCCCCTTTAGCACTCAAACATTCTTGAGCATGCCGAACCGAAATGTCCCCAAGGGTCACTAAATCCCATAGGGCTGCAATCTTTGATGGGGCATATCTCAGAGCTTGTGTGAGGTATGGATGTGATTCTAGTTCATAGAGGACCATGTTGTAGAGACCTACAATAACATCTCTCACTTTTTGGATATCACATTCCATTTTCATTTTACAGTGCCATCTCGGGTGATGCTGAAACTTGTAGTGTTGGCTAGTACAAAGTTGCCAACTGCCAAATCTCTCTCACCTTTCATCGTGGGATCGAACTATTTGCTCCGTTAGCTCTGAGTGGCTGTATAAACCCTATCCTCAACATATTAAACAAATATTTGTAGTCTACTATTAAGTCTATATCTCTAATGACTTGTTGAATGTCTTTTGTTGCATGAAAATGATCACCAATTGAACCATTGATAATTACAAAAAATCTTGCACCCTCTAAAAAAGACATATTCCATTTACATCATTTCTTAACGAAACCAAATTTTATCATAACTTTGTGCAAGAAATCCCTTTGAAGCCTATCATAAGCTTTCATCATATTTAGGTTAATGACACATGAGAGAAGGGAGTTTTTTTTAATGGAATGCAATACTTCATGAAAAACTAATGCACCATCTGTAGTTTCTCTTCCAAAAATAAAACCCCTTCTATTTATAAACAATCGAAGGGGGAATACACCTTCAATTTTCTCATCCCGAGATAGAATGCCATTGAAAGCCCCAAGCACAATAAATTTATCATCTTTAATGCTAGAAATAGCCTAAGAATAGGAATCCAAAAGTTCTATCTTATCATCACATGTAGAAGTAGCACCATATATATTGAGCACTGTGAATGACATACCAAAATTAGTAACAACTACTTGCCACTAGTTAGGAAAAGACTAAATATATAGTAGTACAAGATTTATGGTTCCAAAGAATACATGAACCATCCGAAGCATGTGCAACATGAACATGAAATGAGTTCCACTTAGTCAACTTTGCAATAATAGAAGAATATGATTATTGAGACAATTTTGTTTTTTGAAGCAAAATTACATGAGCACCACTCACATCAAGTTAGATTAGAGAGCAGATCTTTTGTCTAACATTTCACAAAAGGTCCCTCATTCTTCTAAGGAGTCCCTTTTTCACTCCTTTTCCTTTTTCTATGTATCAAATTTTTATCCAGAGTAGCTTGAATACCAAGGTCAATTTTCTCATTAATGTTTTAAGCATTAGGTTTTCTTTGTTGTCTCTTACAAGTAGACACTTGAATTGAATCAGGCATGGGAGTTTGATGTGGAGAATAGCTTTGCAAAGGATCAAAATTCTTCTTAGAATCCTTATTCGCAAAATATGACTTACTAATAGGCACCTTATGCACAACCAAGTCAAAATTAGTTAAATCCTTATATAAATTATCAACTATTATAGGAATGTAATGAATAAAAGGAAACATTATTGGGGTTACATGGATTAGTAACTATCACTATTCCCTTAAATAATAATGAACACTGTTTTATACGCATAGCGAAAACTAAACAAAATTGTTGTTTCAAATGTTGTTATAGGGACACTAGCTAAATAGCATAATATTTGCACAACAAAAAGTGAGCAAAGTAAGAAAAACCTTTAATTGATGAGAAAAATAAGAAATCTAAGGAGGAGATGGCTTTAGTGCAACCAATTATAACACCAAGTACAAGATCAATCACATTACAAGACAAGAAAAAGATGAAAAAGAGTAGAAGAGATCATGTAATATTAGATGAAGCTATCATACTTTCAATCTATGATCATACAAAATTGGATTCTGATGCTATGATAAATTATGGAGAATTATGAAGGGGAAAGATGCAAAAGAGAAAGATAGGAAGTGAAGTACAAACAAGTATTATAAGATGTAAAGGACATCTTATTAAAAATTGTTCTAGATGCACTAGCCAATGACAAACCTCCAATGATTGATCAATTAAGTTTACTTGTAAAATAGGTAAATGCACCTAATATTGATGTTAATGAAAATTTGATACAATTAAGAGAAAAAAATAGAGAAGAAGATTATGGAGAAACTAAATGAGTCCATTACTGCTCAACAAGTTGAACTTGGTGGTATTACAACTGAGCTAGAAAATATTCTTAAGGAGATAATCCAGCTACTCCAATAGTTATGTGATGTACTAAATTTGACACAATATATTTTAAAGAAAGTTGAAAAATATTGATGAGGATTTAAAGAATAGTGTTACTAAGTTAACTGAGGTACCTTGGTTAATCTATGTTGATTTAATTAAAGACATGGACAAGATGAGAAGACAAAGTCTTGAATTTCAAGCACTCTTGATAGCTTACTTGGAACTCATACAAAAGAATGTTAATAAGGTTAGATAACTTATTCTTACTCCTAAAATATCTATTATTTAACATGTGATTGAACTTTGAATGGAGATACATCCACAACACTTGGCATTGGATGGCCACTTGGTAAATATTAAGTCTATCTCTCTAGTATTTGTAGACCGCTATTTTTTTGGATACAGTAATTTCAAACTACTGATTTCTTTAATGGAGTTCCTAATAAATCTCAAGGTTGTCATTTAGGTGACCAATTGCTAGGAGGTCCATGACTATTTCCTTATAAAGTCTATTGCCAATCAATATTGTATCAAAAATTCAAACTAATTAGGTATTGAATTAAACTTAATAAAAAAATGATAGAGAAGGAAAACTTTAAACATGAACAAGATCATAAATCATATGATGATGACATATTTCAAATGATTAACTTATGCTTAAAAAATGATAAAGTTTATTGCTAATCAATATTCTATCACAGTTTTTAATAGATTAGGTATTGAATTTAATTTCATACATGCACATATCTAATTTAATGTCATACACAAACATATCTAATTTAATGTCATACATGAACAAACATGAACAAATATATCATATCATATGTCATATATGAACAAACATATCATATATTAACCAATAATGTCATAAGTCAAATAATGTCATACATCAAATATAGAATGTCATATACATCAAATGTGTATCGAATATGTTCATTGATGCCTATATATATACATTTCTATATCAACTACATCTTTTCCTTCCCACGAAGGGAAGGAAACAAGTCTCTCGATGTCCTTTGCCGTCATGTGGAGGGAGACAGTGGAGATGATGAGGCCCTCCTAACATGCTCACTTGACCTCTTGTTGAGGCTTTTCTCCAGCTCCAACTGATACAAAGAAAGTAGATATGAATCAATATTTATTATACATTGAAATCAAATATATGTACACACAAAATCAATTATTTTCTTATCGCCAACAAATAGTCACTCTGTAAGTTCACCTCAAATGCTCATGGATGATCAAGCATGACAAGACCCTACAACAATTCAATAAATATAATCACTTATAAATACACATATCACCAACAAAAATATTGTACCCAAGTAAATATCACCAAAGTCATCTTATACCCACCAATTCAAACCCAAGTTTTGATTGTGGGTCCAAGATATTTAGAGCATGTGAAATTTGATCTAACAACTTATTTTTGGGTTTAGAGAGAAAATACATGTCATAAATTGTAAGATAAGGTCCAATAAATGAAAGGAATTATTTGATTGAAGTCAAAATAGAGAAGCACACTTATAGATAAGGGTAACCTTGAGTTTTTAAAGAAAATGAATCAATATAGGACTTAAATAATAATTTGAAGGTCTAATGAGTGTTAGGAGAGTGAAATCAATGTGGGAACCCATAATGTATATTAAAATGGGGCTAAAATTAATACCAAATAAGTGTTCTTACTTTTTCAAATGATACATGTAGTCCCCACTTTATTGGAAGCATGTGTCCACCTCATGCACACAATAAAGTAGAAGAAACAAAGAGAAAGAGGTAAAGATTGTGGAAAAACTACAAGGAGATTAAATATCACCAAGCTGAAGAACAAAAGCTCCCAAACCAAGAATATTAACTATTACATTCATTTGCAAGGATACATAAAAGAAGAACAAAATCCTAAAGCTTACTAAGATTCCAAGTCAAGTAGTTGAAGAGACCTCACTCAAGAAAATGTCTCAATCTCAAGCATTGTGTTGAAAAAGCTATAGAAAAAGCTCAAGTGATCACTTGAGAAAAGAAAGAGCAAAAATAAAAGATAAGAAAATACTCAATGATTTATCCCACTAGCATAGCTATACGAGTATGAAAAGAAGAGAGAAGGGCCATGAATACAAAAGTCTAGTAAGTTATCTTATCCAAGTTTATTTTGTATGAGAGGAGGAGGAGGACAAGAATGAAAGAATGTAGAATTTTGTTATGCTAGTTCCATTCATCCCAAAGAAATAGTGAAGGAGAGTTGATGGTGTTGATTCCAAAAACTATAGTTTCTTTGAATCCTAAGGATATGCCTAGTTCTATTATCAAGTTCAACATTTTACTCTGGCCTATGAATAATATTAGTTTAAAACAGAAATTCTCCTACACTTATGACTCTATTAGACCAAGGTGAGTATATCTAATCACCAATTATATCTTTAAACTTGACTATTATTATTAGAAAACATATAACTTCCATCTTGTAGGTCCTACTCCTAGTTGCAATCAAGTTGGAATACAACTAATCTTCTATTCCTATATTTACTTTTAATTTCATTATCTCCTACTCTTAGTCCATATACCTTTATTTGATTTTCCTACTTCTTCTCTACTTCTAACTTCAATATGTGCTTCTAGTTCTTCTTTATCTAATTCTTTCACTGCCACTTCTACCTTCACTCCTAGTTTTTGAATGAAAAGTAGCCAAAACTAGGGGGCTGACCTTTTAACAACAAACTGACCTACTATCAGTAGATAACCATTAAACAAAATTACCCCTTACCACTTAGTAAAACAAAAACAAGGTTTCAATCCATAATTAAAAGAGTATCAGTAGGTCTAACATACATACTGCTTGTGTAAAAACCATACAAGCTATAGTAATATATAAACAAAGGTTAACATTAGAAATTTTGAGATTAACTATTATAAACAACAACTAAAACAAAGAAAATTCTTTCATACCTCCATCAATGGCTATGAGCTAGCCACAACTGTGGCCACTCCAATATCAACAGACTATTGCAAATGAGGAGGTGTGTCCAACATCATGAGCTACATGTCATACAATACATGTTACATCTAACATAAAACATAAAATAAATATAATCAAATGAATTAAATTAACATGAAACAACTATACTTGTGTGAAGCTCGTATGATGTCTATGCTCTGAGTCTATTGTAAAGGTTGAGGGTCCTGTGGAGAACTGATGCACATGCATAATTTTTTTTTTGTCAATCCTTAATATGATTACGTAATAAATATATGTATTAATTAAAATGATTAAATTGATACATACTCAGGACTCGTGGAAGGGACAAAAAATGGGCCTGGAGGATCGCTGCTAGACCCAGCAACACTCTGACCCTGAATTTTGAACAATGTCAATAGATGCTAATTAATTAATCATTCACTATACATATGAAATGTCACCAAAATAGTAAATTATAATTGTATTTTACCTGTGTGTCAATGCCAAATGTGTCATTCAAGAACTGATCGGTGACAAGCCCATCATCTGCACCATCTCCAGCATGAGTGCCAAATGTGCATAGGGATCCGCACGAAGTGCACATGTGACCATAATGCACAGAAGGCTCCCCCTCAACTAATGGGCTCATGGAATGGATGAGGGTCTGCGTCAAAGCATTAATTGTCCCTAGAGTGCTGGCCTCTACATTTTCCTTCACAATTGAAGGAATAGTCACATGCTTGTGCTATGGCTTGACCACAGGTGCCCTAACTACATTAGTGTCACGACCTGCTCCCAGCCTCTCAAATGATGACCCCCCACCTCTACCTTGGGAGTTTAATATATCAAAATAATTGGGGATCTCCCCAAGGACAAAATCATAATATAATTTCTTCAAAAAAGACATGGGGACCTCATGATTGTTGCAAGGAGGGGCATCAAAAACCATCCACCGTCTATCCCAAAAATTATTTCTAATAGCATTGTGTATGCACCAATGGATGGAGAATTGTTTAGTACCCTCTCTAATAGTATTTTTCTCATCAGGTTTTCTAAATAATGCACATATACTACCTTTTGGTATTTCTTTTTTTTAGCATCTTCATATGACAATTTATTTGCATAAAATCTTTTTTGTTCATCCCTCTTAACCTGCCAAATATCTAACTCACCACTAATTGAGGCTATCTGGGTGTTAATGGATTTGAGGGATGATGCCAATTGAGCCCTCGTTGGATTGGTTTGTCTAAATTCTTTCAACTGAGCAATGAGTCTTTGTAATTCAATTTTACCTCTCACTATTTCATTTATTATATTTTCTTGTGTGCTTGGCGGAGGTCTTGCAATTGGTTTGGGTTGTGGAATTTTTTGTTCTTCTTGAGGAGGGTTTTGGTTTTGAGGTTCTTGAGGGTTTTGATGTTCTTGTGGATTTTCCGGTTGATTATGGACATTTCCTAATAAAAATTCAATTGAAATCCAAATAAATAAACAAATCTAAATGAAATTTGCAAAAACCCTACAAAACAATATAAAAAACCTACAAAATAATATGAAAAATATATCAAACAATGCAAAGTTAGGTTTGTATCACTTACGACATCATTGTGGGTGCACTTGTGGTCTTCAATTTTGACGAGGAGGAGGCATTTTGGAAAATGGTGGAGAAATTGCTATGTTTCCAACTCACATCTGTGCTGCTTGTTGTAGGAGTAGAAGAAAATACTAATGAAAATGATGGGCTGCAGGTTTGCAGCCCATCATATACACTTTTTATATTTTGGTAATAGTGTGTACACACTATAGCACGCACACACTATAGCACGCACGCACTATGGCTTGGGTAACCCAAGCCATAGCGCATGTGCACTATTCAAAATAGGAAAAAAAAAACTACTTGTCACCTTTTTGGCACCACAAGTTGGTGCATGCACCCATCTAACTGATCCACTCTCTATTCAGCTACAATTTTTATGCCATCGATCAAAGCCTCGTATTCAACAATGTTGTTTGTACAAGTAAACACAATGTTGTACGCTTTGGGTAGTGAGTATCTTTGTGGTGTAATAAAGAGTAATCCAACACCTGATCCTTGTTGTGTGAAGGACCCATCAAAGAACATAACCCATGTGTTGTGTGTGAGTGTCAAAATCGACTCATTTGGGAAATCAATGTTCATTGGTAGAAGACTCTGTATGGGTGCATCGGCCAATTGATTTGTAATTTTTTGTCCCTTGATAGCCTTGTGTTCAACGTATTGGATGTCAAACTCACTAAGTATCATGACCCATTTAGCTAATCTTCTCTTGAGAGCTGTCTTACTGAGCAAGTACTTTAGTGGGTCTATTTTAGCCATGAGCCTTGTAGTGTGGGCAAGCATGTAGTGTCTCAACTTTTGTGAAGCAAAGACAACTGCCAAGCAATCTTTCTCAATAAGGTTGTAGTTCTTCTCATAAGAAACCAGTGTTTGGCTCAAGTAGTAAATAGCCCTTTCTTTGTTGTCATTATCTTCCTGAGCCAACAAGATTCCCAAAGATGTTTCAGTGGCTGAAATGTATAAAAGAAAAGGCTTCCCATGAATAGGAGGCATCAAGATTGTTTGATCTATGTTAAGCTTTGCTCACAATCCTAGATCCAATTGAATTTCACACCCTTATGTAAGGTCTTTGTGAAGGGTTGTGATCTATCTGCCAATTGTGAAATAAACTTGCAAATAGACTAAAGCCTTCCCTGTAGTCCTCTCATCTGACTAATGTTCTGAGGTGGTGGCATGTCCATTATTGCTTGTACTTTCTCTGGATCTACCTCAATTCCTTTTGCAGAAATAATGTATCCTAGCAACTTCCCTGATGTGACACCAAATGCACATTTCTTAGGATTGAGCCGAAGACTGAATTTTTCCATATAATCTAGGATGGGCCCCAAATCTTGTAGATGAGTATGGTGTTTAGCACTTTTGACCAAGGTATCATCAACGTAGTCCTCCATGGTTATATGCAACATATCATGGAAAATTGTAGTAACAGCTTGCTAATACGTAGCACTAGCATTCTTCAAGCCAAATGGCATCATATTCCAACAAAAGGTTCCCCATGCACATGTAAAAGCCATTTTCTCCTGGTCCTCTGGTGTATTTTTATCTAATTGTATCCAAAAAAAAATCCATAAGTGAGTACATCTCGTAGCCAGCCATCATGTCCATGATCATATCAATATTAGGGAGCGAAAAGTCATCTTTAGGACATGCCAAGTTAAGATCATGAAAGTCTGTACAAACCCAGATAGATTTATCATGCATGGAAACTGGAAAAATATTGTATATCCATTTAGCATAATCAATTGCATGGATGAAACTGGCCTTTAGAAGTTTCTCCAATTCTGCTTTGACGAGTAATGCAATGTGAGGATGCATTTTTTGAAGCTTCTATTTAATTGGTTTGATGCCTGGTGCTATGGAAAAATGATGCACGATAAGATCAAGATCCAATCCTGGCATGTCAGAGTATGTCTAAGAAAAATTTATTTTATTTTCTTTGAAAAATACAATGAATTATTCCTTCTCTTTAGGTGACAGTGACTGTGCCAGATGTATCATATGAGGATGTTCTTCTGTGCTTAGGTTAATTGGCTGCATTGGCTGTATCAACACTGATGATCTCTCCTAAAAGTGACTGAGAAGTACATCAAATATCTCATCCACAGGAACCTTAGAGAGGTTTTCACCCTTGGATACATCTTTTGTTTTTACTTTTTTGGGTTATGATACTACCACAATGTGATTTTCACCATCATACCTTTTGCATTTTTTCTTTTTAATTGCGTGATTGAGATATTTGATTTTAGCCTTAGTCATGTTGATGATCTACTCATTGGTGGAAGATGTTATAGGTTCAATAGCATTTAGGTAACAGGTGAGAGCATAGTCATTCTGGAACATGGGGACTTCGCTAGATGCATTGTGGTTCTAGTCTATAAGCTTGGGATGTGTGAGTGAGAGAGTAGTGGCTGGTTCTATTGCATTCATAGTATAGTCATTAAGTGCTTGAACCAACAATTTGAGACCTACAATGACCTCGTCCATAGGTGCATTCAAATGCCTCAGAGTACGAATGTTAGTAATTGCCAACTCTAGGACACTAGTTGGATACAACCCATGTGACCTAACCCTAGATGTATCAACCTATTTGATTTGGTTTTCATAGACATGCACTTGGTCAATCTCTTTATCAATAGTCACTTCTGAAAGAGACTCAAACTCATATTCCTTAGAATCAGTGCCACATGGTGAGAGATTATAGAACTCCCCAATAGTGATAGGGACATAGTCACCTTCATCCTCTGAGTTCTTACACAAATACTCAACATGGCATGACTGACTAGATTATCCCTTTTCTAAATGATATTTGAGTTGCTCAGTATTGTCCTTAGAAGAATCACTAGTATTTTCCACAATGCTAACACATGGCACAAATTCATCTAGCTCAACAAAGAATTTAGCAAGATCATAAGGGATAGGATGAGGATAGGAATCCTCATCATCAGACTCTTCCTCTTGAGTATTTGACTTAGCTTGTGACTCATTTTCATATGAACTCTCAGGTGTTGGTATCAATTTATTTGGTCCCAAATGAAAAGGAACCTTCTTAAATCCTAGGCTAGTTGTATCATTGTTACTTTGAGCTCTTTCTTTGATAGGATCAATTA
This sequence comes from Cupressus sempervirens, assembly GCA_028749045.1. Lineage (NCBI taxonomy): Eukaryota > Viridiplantae > Streptophyta > Pinopsida > Cupressales > Cupressaceae > Cupressus > Cupressus sempervirens. The sequence continues at coordinate 138,536,459 of CM053793.1, read as the reverse complement.
GGCCATTATTATTGCATCCAATAGGGCCAGTTCCCTTGTAACCAAAACGTTTCATAAGCCTAAGACTAGGCCCATATTTCTTAGGAGTAATTTCTCAAGCTTGTTCTATTAGGTCCACTGGAGCCTCTTCTCTATAAAGCCATGCAACAATGGCTTTATTTTCACTTTCATTTTCTAAGGGAACTATAGCCTTGACAAAAGTGCCATTATACTTGGTCTGAGGTGTCAGCACAAATAGCTTCTTTGCCTTTGAAGGTATCCCATAATGTTGAGGAAACTCTAGGAGAAATGTCAATGACAACACTGATTCAATGTGGTATTCTCCCATGCTAGTTTCTTTCAGTTTGAATGACTGCTCAATTTGTTTCAGCTTATTATCATGATAATTAGTGGACTCACGGTTAGCAGGGATGAAAGTTTTAGTAGCTTTGAGCATATTGTAGGTGTAGCTAGTAGTGGCAGGAATAGTAACTTTGGAGCCATGAAATGGGAACTTGATGCATTGGTGGTATGTGGATGGCACAACGTGCATCTCATGTATCCATGGCTATCCTAACATAATGTTGTAGGCCAAGGGAATGTCAAGCACCTGACAGGTGACATCCCTTTCAATAGGACCAACTCAAATTTGTAAAACCACAAGACCTAGAGACTTTCATTCCACTTCATCATATGCTTTGATAGTGATCTTTCATCGAGGATCAATAGAATCCTCAAAATAATTCAATTGTCTAAGTAGAGAAACATAGAAAATATTTAGGCTAGCACTATTATCAATGAGTACCTGACGGACATGTGTCTGATGGATCATAACCTCGATGTGTAAAGGTTGATTGTGTGGGTGAATCAACAAGTTATCATCCTCCTCAAAGAAGGTCATAAGATAAGGCAAGGTTAGGTGACCTACCATGGATTGAAATCGTTCAAGATCAAGATCTTGAGGAACATTGGCCTTAGCGAGGGCTTTATCCAAAATTTTCCTGTGAATAGGTGAGATTTTAAGCATCTCAAAGATGGAAATCTAAGCATTAGTTCATTTCAATTGATTGAGAACACTATAACTGGTGGTAGTCAAGTTCATTATGGGTTTTACACCTTTGCTAGATGGTCCAGCAAGGGCTTTGTCTTTCTGTTGTTCAAGATCTGAAGTAGGAGGCATAGGGCCTTTGAGCACCAACTTTGCATGAGAATGAGTGACAACATTAGCACAGTGTTGTGAAAGCATATTATCCATTGCATTGGAAGTAGGGCCCCTCAAGACAAATGGTGTCTTGGGTTTGTCATTATCTTGCTTGCCCTTAATGATAATAACATTTCAATATTCAGAATCCATAGGTTCAACCATGTTAATGACATTGTCATCATTGGAATATGTATAGTTGACCTTGTTGTAGGGTTGTGGTTTTGAAGTTTCTCCTTTTTCATAAGCCGGGAAAGGTTCTTTGAATGACTTATGATCTAAGTTTTTGTTATGTCCATCTACCACAAGATCACCAGAATCAATCATGTCCTAGACTTTATGGCACAAGTTTATACAGTTGCTAGTTTTGTGTCCCTTGTTTTGGTGATACTCACAGAATGAGGTCTCATTCCACCATGGTGGACATGGTTGTGGATCATAGGGACGAGGATTATCCATTGGTGAAATAAGCTTATGTTGTAGCAATGTTTTGTAAACCACATCCAAAGGTTCTCTAAAGGGTGTATACTCTTGCTTGGGGCATGTTGTCCATGAGTTTCTTGGTTTTTTCCCAGATGTTTTGTTGTCTGGGGGAGGCTTCTCAGCATTTTTGGCCACTTTGAGGCTGTCTGTGAGATTAAATGCTACTTTAGCAGGTTTGGGTGTGACATTGTCAATGACTCCATCATGTACAATTTCTCAATTTTTGTTGAAATGTTTGGTTTTGTCCCTGTTGGAAGTGGAACCTTGCTTTATGTCTCTCTAAAGAGTGAGTTCACCTTTCTTGACCATAAATTCTTTGATACAGATAGCCTATGTAATCATGTCTTCACAGGTACATGGACCTTGTAGTTGGACTCTATATCCTAAATCAAGTAGGAGGTTATCAGTAAAAATGTCAAGCTTCTCTATTTCTAGAATTTTACGAGAATACTTAGTGTATAGTTGTCTCCACCATTGGAGAAATCTGAAAAAAGGTTCCCCAGCTTTCTATTTAAGGTTGCATAGATCTCGAATATTGACAAGGTGTTGTATGTTATGAGAATATTGCTAAACAAATAGATTGGCAATTTCATCAAATGTCTTGATACCAGAAGGTAAATGTGAGAACCACTCCAAAGCTTGACCACCTAGGCTTCTACAAAATGAATGCATGAGGTATGTTTGATCATGTATAAACTCCATAGACAAAGCACCAAATTCTTGCAAGTGATCTTGGGGATTAGTAGTACCAAAGCACTTGTCATATTTGGGTAGGTCTACACCTCATGGGAAAGGCGACATGTTTATGCTTCTGTCAAATGGAAATGGACAAAGAGTGTCCAATGTGTATGTCTTTGTGGGTTTCTCTTTCTCATGCATCATCTGAGCCAATTGCTCTTGCATAATTTTCAATTTATTTTTGGAGTTTGGAAGTCTTAGTTTCTTCTTCAGGCATGATAATGGTTTCCACATTGAAATGAGAGGGTAACTTTTCTCTCTCTTGGGCAAGTTTGAGAAAGTACTTTTCTTTCTCTTTGTTGAGTAGGATTCCCATGACCTTTTGAAAGTATTTGTCTCTTCAGAATTTTTCAATGTGTTTAGGGAGTATTTCTATTTCTTCCTATTCCTCATTAGTGTCATGGTCTTTCTCTTTCTCTTTGTCATTCCTAGGTGGTTCTTAATGTCGACTATAACTACCATGTTCAGGTTCACAATTAGTCATTATAGGAACGTGTTCTGTTTTAGTGTGTTGTGTTTCAAAAGGTCCTCTGAAAAAGGAATTAGACATCATGTTTGGTAATACAAGACCTCTACCTATCCTCTTGGTACAAAGGATGCCTAATTTGTTGCAAGTTTATGGAAAATGTTTGCTAAATTCGAGGTGACCAGATAGGTGAGGGGGATCGTGAAGATGCCTCACTAGCCGAACTAGATACAGATTGTGTAATGAAAGGTAAGTGACCTCTACTACAATTATGACCCCTAGCATGACCAAGTCTAAGTCTAAAAGGATAAAATATGTTGCCACTTCTAGTTGCGATAGTCATAGACAAGGACAAGAAGTAAGAACTTGGACAAGGACTGCACCAAGACTAAGTCTCAAAAAGGACAAGATAATAGCAAGAATGTTGTCCACCAAGGCACAAATGGTATGATTTAAAGGCTAGAATAGCCACAGATTATGACCAATGTAACAGAAGGTATGAAAAGCATTAAGAGATGAAGACAAAAGGTAACTTAAGAGATGAGACTAGTCAAAGTACGAGACACAAGTCTTCAGCTAAGAAAAGTGCCACTATTTCAGGACTATTCGCAAATAGAGAGTGATAAATGGACACAAAAAAAGGTAGGGTGTAGGTCATAGATAGCTAAAGTAGACCAAAAGTGGTAATGTTGACACAAAGTCTTGTGCAAGAAACCTCCACAGTTTGCACAAGCAAGTATTCTGGACCGCACGAGATTATACTCTGGGCTACGTAAAAGTCAATGACAGTAGTTTAATTTCATGTGAGGAAGTTCACAGGGTTGTGTGAAGACTCATGACAGCTATTTAATTTCACACGAGCATAAAATAATTTTGCGCAAGGAAAAAATGATTTCGTGCAAGACTGGAAAGGTTTTTGCCCGACAAGGCAAACCAATTTTATAATAGTGACTGATTTTGACAAGATTTTCAGACTATTTGGATAGATTGGATAGATTTATTAGACAAATTTGATTGGATAGGGAAAAAGGTTGATCGAGTAAGACGTTTAGGCAATGTTTCAAGACTCAATTTAGGCAATGTGTTTGAACAAGACAGTGGGAAGCAAGCAGTAGTCAAAAATAGTCTTGCCAAGGACAAAGCAACTTGACAGGATAGGGGAGTCTTGACTTTTGTTTTTTGTAAAATGGTTTGGACTTTGTTGATGACTTGATAACAAACACACTTTATCCCTAGAAATAAAAATTGGTAGAGAAGGAAAAAACCTTTGTCCCACATCTTATGCGCATGCGTGCACCTCACACAGCCGTGTCACCCCCTAGAGGGCACCTGTGTTTTTGGTATATTCAAAGGACTCAATGGTATACATTGAACGAACACCCTTGTGGTAGGGGATGAGCTTGTATACCACCTTCAAACATCTAGTAGCATTCCTATGAGTTCTACAGGAGAGATTCTTCTCCCTCCTTGCACAAAGATTATGCCTCCTTTTGGAGGTGAATTGGGTAGCTTCTAACTAAGAGGTTTTTACTTGGCTTCCATTTCTATTAATTCTAAGTGGCTCCGCAAGTAGAGTTGAGACCAGCAGCCCACACCAACATCTGAAAGTGCACACTACTTGCTTAACAAGCTATGGGCCAGCACCAACCAAGGCACAAAGAGAGCTTCCCCTTGATATGCGATATCAAGAATTAAGAGAAAAAAATTAATCCGGCTTTAGAGTCTTTCACTCTACAAAGCATTTTGATTATAGTGAGTTGGAATCTTCGGTGAAAGGAGTGTGCTCACTTGGGTCGTTCCTAGATGTTGGATCACTCTAGCAGGCCCTCTAAAGGATAGAAACAGACTGGTGGTTTAGATCTAAGGGTTTGAGTTTGTGATTTCCCTCAAGGGGAAAGAGAATAATCCTCTACCTTATTTCCTCGCCCAAACACGCAAAACAAGTTAATTACTAACTTGGTTTAATCAATCCAAACTCATTCTTCCTTAAAGATTTTGATTCCCTTAAAGGAAATCATTGTCTCATCATAGAAGAGAACAAGCTTTAGAGAACCACCAAGCTGCTTGCCTCCCTCGAAATGTCATCTTTTGGAAGTGCCTAGGTTTTTGATTCACTCTTGGTCATGACCTTCGAGAAGTGAAGAGCATATTCCCCTATTCTTCTGTCTTGCATTCTAAGAAGTTCACAAGCCCTAGTTATCTAGTTTTGAAAGCAATAAGAGAAGACACATTGTTTTGTGGGTTTGAAAATATTGATCTTTGACAAGCGTATCTTCGACAATCGTCTTGCAATCAAACTGTTAATCAATTTTCAAGTGGGTTTTAAAAGGAATCTTCAGCAAACATCCTACAAATATTAGTTAAGCTGCAAGAAATCAGAAAAAAAGATTAAAATTAAAATACGTTAGTGAAATAAGAAATTTGTAAATCAAAAAATGCTTAAAAGTAAAGCTACTGTTGCAAGATTTTGAGCGAAATCTCTTTCAGAGCCATGCAAAATTGTTCTATGGCCTGCACAAAATTTTGTTACAGCTTGCGTGAAGATTTGTGGATGTTGCACTTTCTCATGTGGTATGAGAAGAATCTTCACGCAAAGATTCTAGATCCTCGTGCAAAAATGAACAGTCTCGCATGAAGATTTCTAAATCTGTATAGAATAGTACGGACAGAGAACACAAAAATGATTTAAAAATGTAGAAAGAGGCCAAAAAAGTTGATTTTCTTGCCCCACGGTGGGTACCAGAAATGTACCTATGAATTGTGGGCCTCTAAACCTCACAGACACTTCAACATGGTCATTATACGCAGATTCATCCTGGAATGAATATGAGATTGTTCAGCCAAGATTAGCCTTGTGAGTTGACCTATTGCCTCCTATCTAAAGGGATTTTGCTTGTTAATATCCTCATAATCAAAGTGCAGGCAACCAAACCCTCTAAGAACAAAGGATTTGAATGCAATTAATCTATATGATTGTGCAAATTTACTCTAAATGTATAATGCAAACTAACTTAAGAACTTGTAAAACAAACTATATTAGATGCATACATTTTAAATACTAAATGAAATTAAGCTAAATGATGAAAATATATGAGAATGTATTGTGCTAAGTGAGTGAAAAATGTGACAACAATTTGATAGTATGAAAATTCAACCTCCGTAATGAGGAAATGAGGGTCTCTTAAATAAACTTTCTTGGAATCCATCAACGGTTGAGATCAATTTCAATCAATGGTCAGGATTGAAGATGAGATTTAGTTAAGGTGGAAGATTCCCAAATTAGAGAGAGTTAACTAGCTCAGATTTGAGTGTAAGAGTCAGTCAACTCAAATAGACTTCAGTGTGAGAGCATGTAATCTGGGTCACTTCTAATTTGATCAATAGTGAACTAGGAATTTCCATTCTTGAACTGAAGAGATAGGAGAGATATTTAATTTAATAAAATAAGATATGCTCTCATAACTACCTTTTTCTATTTAATTAAATAATTCTATTTAATTAATTAGAGATACTTTTCTTATTTAATTAAAAAACTCCATTTAATTAATTTAGGAATAACTTCCCACTTAATTAAATAACTTTATTTAATTAATTTAGAAGTAGCTTCTCCATTTAATTAAATAATTTCATTTAATTAATTAGAATTAAATAAATTTAATTCCATAGTACATTAGCCTTAAGAGATAATTCAATTTAATAAAGTATGAATACTTTAGATTAAATTAAATTGAAATCAAATAGGTTTAATGTGGCTAATATGAGTGCATACTATAGAGATTCAATAACGAGTACGATGAATATAGATTAGGGTTTTCTGTATCTTACAATTAAGTCAAGTAGCGAGTAGCAGAATGAGAATTGCCTATTAGAATAGGTCTTAAAAATCAATTAGAAATAGGCCAAAATTGGTTGAGATGACAATGAGCCAATTTTGGGGTATTACAGTGGTCACTCAAGATCTTGTAGTTTTTATGAGGGCCAATCTCAAGAAATCTTGATGGAAAATTTGGTAAGCATCCAAATCTAGCCACATTTTTTAAAAATCATTTTTATTATAAAATATGCACTCTTTTGGTTTATATTTTAACCAAAATGTGTGGTTCATTTTTTAGTTTTGATTGCCAAATATGGTTGTGGAACATTTCTTACAACACAATTACATTGAGAAGAGTTGTAAAGGTTTTTGAGGCACTTTCCAACATGCTCATCAAACCAAATTGATCTAGCATAGAGAATATAACACTACAATGATTACAAAGGTTAAACAATTGATTCTCAATACTACTGAGTGGGTCAATATCACACATCTACTCAATTTAATTGAGCCCATGCAGCGTAAGTACACCAAGTTGTGGTTGCAAAAGGGTGGTATAAGTGGCCATTTCTTGTTTCTCAAATCAACAATTTCTAAACTTTGACAAGAATTTGTAGTTACGCTCAAAATTTTAAGATATGAAAAAAAAGTAATAGTTCTTTGAATCTAGTTTCTAAACTACTAATGTTTTTCAAAATGGTTTAGTTTTAGGTCCTCAAAAAGGGGGGCCATAGAAAATGGTACTATTTTTTCAGAAAAAAATATAATATAGTGTAAAGTGTGGCCCCCCTAAAATTTTAGTTTTTTTTTTGAAATTCTTTAATTGCTCTAGTCAAAAGTTACCTAACACCATGTAGTATATCCTAGTTATTTCAGGTAATTTTATAATGTGTATTTTTTTTATGAATTTGGTAATTGGACACATCCCAAAAACCTAAAATATGTATGTGCTTCCTCTAGAAATGATTGAAAACTAATCTAAAATCAAAACTTTTAAAAAAAAAAGTATGTAGAATGGAGTCAAGTTTCTAAAAAAAAAGTTGTGAAATTCGATGAATGAGCTAAAATCTACACCCCAATTAGTACATGTTGGTTTTTGAGAGAAAATAAACATACATTCAAAATATGTTATAGTTGAAAGGCTTAAAATAGTTTAAATTACAAATAAATTATATGGTTAGATAGCTAACATAGAGATCTATAATATCATTTAACCTAATTGTATCGATGCTCAACCACAACCAAACTTGAAGGAGGGCACATAAGAAAAATGAATCATTTTTTGTATGCTTGCTGCAAAACACATCTCAGATTAGTTTCAAGACTCCAAACCTTTGGATTCGATCCCCAAGGAAAATCCAAGCCTTAGTCTTGGTAGAATCCAAATCTTTAAATAGCATGTGCGTACAATAGCGCACACATGCTATTTAAAGAATTTTTAAATTTAGACTTACATACCATGCACACACTTTGTAAGCCTAGATTTCAATAGAGAGGGTAGAGAGAGAGAGAGAGAGAGAGAGAGAGAGAGAGAGAGAGAGAGAGAGAGAGAGAGAGAGAGAGAGAGAGAGAGAGAGAGAGTAGGTGATGGGATATGGTGGGATAGGGGTAGAGAGAGTAGGGGATGGGAGAGTAGGGGGTGGGAGAGGGAGAGATAGAGGGAGTAGGGGATGGGAGAGGGAGAGAGAGAGAGAGAGAGAGAGAGATAGAGAGAGAGAGAGAGAGAGAGAGAGAGAGAGAGAGAGAGAGAGAGAGAGAGAGAGAGTAGGGTATGGGAGAGGGTGGGATAGGGGGTGAGAGAAAGAGAGTAGGAGCCTAAACAAGAGGATGAACGTGCATGTGAGGAAGACCTCATCATCCCTATCATCTCCCTCCATCCAATGATTGAAAAAATCTAGGGATTTGTTTCCTTCCCCTCGTGGGAAGGAGAAGACACAAGGATGGACACATATATAGGCATTAGTGGACATATATCATGGATTTTATGTTAGTGGACATATTTGACATACATTTGATATATATATGACATTTTATATTTGATGTATGACATATATTTGATGCATGAAATTATTACACTTACAACTTTGATGCATTGGTTTGTTTATGTATGACATTATTGGTTATCATAATTTACATATCTTATTTTCTTGTTTACATTCAAGTATTTCATGTATTTTATTTTAATGTAATTTTCATTCAAAATAAGAGTAGGAATCATTATAATAAGCTTTGATAGTATCTTTTGACATGTGAATAAGGCTATGATATTAATTTGTATTTAAAGTACAAGTTATGAGTACTTTTGATTAGGAGTAACTTATTTGGAGTTTTTGTTGGGATGATAATAGCAAAACTTTAATTCTTATTACTATTATACAATTAACATTGAAGTTTGACTCTTGAGTTCGCTACATTAAATGTAGATGTCTAAGCTTGAATCTTAGTATCATCATAAACATGTCAAGAGTTTATATGTGTTTTAAATTCAGAACATGAGAAGACTCGAAATAAAGTTTTAAATTTATTCATGGAATTTGATATCAATATTACTTTTTATTTCATGTCTTCTAGAGCTTCATTCATGGAAACACATTATATATGCGCTTCTTATGATTCCTATACCTATAGTTGTTGCATTTTTTCTAGGATATTTTTTGTCTGTCATTATCCTAGTGCATGGAACCTAACAAACCTTATTTTGGCTCTATTTGTGGTGTTCTTGCTTTGAGGCTTGTTGTGACTCTAACCAAGTTAGGGTGGTGTGTTGATGAGCTTAGATCAGGTTGGTTTGACTAAGCCTTATTTAGGTATGTGCAAGCTAATAAACACTAGGGGGGCACTAGTTCGTCAAAGTGGGTCAAAGTTTGTACAAGTCATTGGTAAGTGGGATATGGCCCAACTAGGTCCTAAATAGTGATTTTTCATCTTGTTCAAGTATTTGAAACTCATAAAATATAATGTTTGTTGATTAGGATCTAAAATGGCAAAAGTTTCTAAGTTGTCAAGAGGTCATTCAAATGGGTCTAGGGGACAAAAAGAGCCATATTGGTTACCAAGGGGCCACATTATTTCTAAACACCTTTATTGAACCTATTTGGTTCCATTCAAAAAGGTTTCAAGGTCTAGAAGTCAAAAATGTAAAAATTACAATGTGGTCAACAACTTTTAAAAGTTGTTCCACAACATTTTGTGCAACTTTTTAGTTATGGTGTAGAAGGAAGCAAAGATGGTTGGTTTAACTAAATGCACACCATGGGAGGTCCTATAAGACCTAGAAGAAGAAAAATCTACTAGTTGGATATTGGAAGAGTTCATTCTTGAATTTGAATACAAACATTTTGTGACATTTCATTTAACAATTTTTGGATTTTGTAAAGCAAGTTTGAGATAATGGATTGAACATTGAAGTTTTACCTTATATTAAGTTAGGTCATGTTTGTACAATAATTTTTTCCTCATTAAACTTTGCTTTAAGTGTTCAACTTGTTGTATCTTTTCATTCTTCCAAGTATTGACACAAAATATTTAGTGGCTCTTAGGGTCAATTCCATTCGACGTGCCCAAGAATGTTCAAGTGATCAACAACTTGAGATAAGTTTAGGACTAGGGTTTAGCTAGACACTCATAGCTAACAAAGTAGATAGGTCAGTCCCACGATGAATGGTTAGAGAGATTCACTACTTGGCAACTTTGTACTAGCCAACACTACAAGTTTTAGCATCACCCAAGATGGAGCTGCAAAATCAAAATAGAATCCAATCTCCAAAAACTGAGATAGGTTATTGTAGGTGTCAACAATATGATCCTAGAGCACCCAAAATTGCATCCATACCTCACATGAGCTCCAAGATATACCCCATCCAAGATCATTGCCCCATGGTATTTAGTGACTCTTAGGCTTAAATTTTTTTTGGTGTGCTTGAGAACATTCAAGTGGTCAACAAGATAGGATAATCTTAGGACTAGGCTTTACTTAGCTACTTAGAGCTAACGAAGTAGATAGTTTGATCCCACAAAAAATGGTTAGAGAGATTCACCAGTTGGCACTTTTGTACTAGCCAACACTAAAAGTTTTAGCATCAATCGAGATGACGTGATAAAATCATAATGAAATCTAATCTTCAAAAGGAGAGAGATTTTATTGTAGGTGTTGACAACAAGATCCTATAGCTCCTAGAATTTCATCCATACCTCGTACAAGCTCTGAGATATTCCTTGTCAAAGATTGTTACTCTATATCTTTAGTGACTCTTAGGGTCAATTCTATTTGGCATGCCTGAGAATATTTGAGTAGTCAATGGGATAGGAGAAGCTTGGGACTAGGGTTTACCTAACTACTTGGAACTAATAGAGTAGACAGTTTGATCCCATGATGAATAGCTAGAGAGATTCACTAGTTGGTGACTTTGTATTGACCAAGACTACAAGTTTCAACATTACCTGAGATGAGACCACAAAATCAAAATTGAATCCAATCTCTAAAATGTTAGAGAGGTTATTGTAGGTTTTGAAAATACAATCCTGTAGCACCCATAATTGTATCCATACCTCACATGAGCTTTGAGATATGCCTCATCAAAGATCTCTGCCCTATGTCATTTAGTGACTCTTAGGGTTAATTCTATTTGTCATGCCCAAGAAGGTTCGAGTGATCATTGGTATAGGACGAGCTTAGGACTAGGGTTTACTTAGCCACTTATAGCTAACTAAGTAGATATTTTGATCCCATGATAAATGGTTAGAGACATATGAGCAAGAAATGTATGCCTAGGCCACTTTGTGCAAGATATGAACAAAAGTTGTTAATTAGGAAAACTTGAGTTTTTTTAAGTTTTTGGCCAAGATAGGATATGATTAGGTGTTTTAAGTTTTTTTTGAATAATTTGGAACCTTTTCCAAGTCCTAGAAGTGAAATTTAGTGAACTTTGCAAAAGTTGCACTTTTTGTGTAAAATTATAAAATTCAAAAGTTGTAAAAGTTGCTAAAAAATACAACTTGGTTGGGAACGAGTTATAACTATTTAAATAATAGTTGTAACCATTGGAATAGGCCTAGGATGGATAAATATCTCATTTGTAAGGTTTGACGGGGAATTAAGGCAACTAGGAATCCATTTTGCCAAAAGAGTCAATTGCAAGCAACTTTTCATCAATTTTTGTAAGTTTTGGTCACTTAGGGAGCAATTTGTCATTCCATGGATGTAGGAATCAAATTCCCATGAAATGAATCTGTATTACTATGTAAATAATCCTTCTAACAATGTTTGTATATGATTTTGCATGGTTGGAAGCCTCTAATGGAGTTTAGGTGGTTGTAGGTGCATGAAATTCATGCCTAAGGGGTAGCAATAGGAGATCTATCCATTGGAGAGGGGTATTTTATCATAGATTATGTATACATATGCCTTGAAGATTGTGAATAAATCTTTAGTTGATTGAAGTTGTCTTAGGAAGTCATCCATTAAGAAAGCCCTAGGTTTGAGGGTTTGTAAGAGACCAATTTGGGGTTTCTTACTTGCAGAGGTTGGAGCATCAAATTGACCTAACATTCCTTTGATTAGGTCCATATAAGGATACTCTTGATAGTCTAGAGCATTGAAAGAAAGGGTAGGAAGTAGTTTCATTCAAAAACCACCCTATTTTATGCTTAAAAAGTGTGCCTAGTTAGAGGATATGTTTGTTGGTCCAAAACACCTATATTGAGGTTGAGATATTTTAAATAAGGCTAAAATGGGTATTTCAAAACCTATTTTATTTGAGAAATCCTTTGGAGTGTTTGGGAGAAAAATTAACATCATTCTCCCTGGAGACCTAGTTGGGGGCAATTAGGCCTTCTAGGCAATTTTGAGGAATTTGAGTGCTACAATTGGGTTGAGGGTCTAAAACTACTTGAAATCTATTGAATCCATCTTAGATAGGTGAAATACATCCACCATAGACTTTGGGAGGGTGTTGGAGTTGTGGAAAGGATAGTTGTTGTTTTGTGGGTTTGGGGAACATTGTCTTTCCCCTGCACATTTTTACATTGTGAACATTTTTGGGCCCCATCACACTTGTCCACTACATCAAAAACCTTGTGAGAAGGTTGGAGATTTTTTAGTTTGTTGGTTGGGTGAAAGAGTGATGTAGAGGGTCTAGGGTTCTATTAATTAACCACTTTTAATTAAGTTTCCTAACCTTGAAGCATCCAATGGTTCTTGTTTTCTTTATCTTCTCACCAATATTATCCTCCAAGACTCTAGTTAAGGTTCTTAACCTTGGATAAAAATTCCATGGTTGTGAATGCAAGATACCATTTTGTATGTCTATGACACTTTATGCAATTTATTATAAGCAAAAGTTGCTAATTAGTAAAATTTGGATTTTCTAATGTTTCTGGTCAAGAAATCCTAGAATTAAGTGGTTTTAGTTGGTTTTAGGTATTTTTGAACCTTTTCCAAGTCCTAAGAGTGGAATCAAATGAAAAATGCAAAAATTGGACTTTTTGTGCAAAGTTTCATAGTTGAAAATTTTTAAAATTTGCTCAAAAATGTAACTAAGTGGAAAATGAGTTAGAACCATTCAAATATTGGTTGTAACTATTGGAATAGACATAGGATAGATAAATACCTAATTTTTGAGGTATGGGGGGAATTAATGTATTGATTCAAAGAATTTACAAAGAATAAAAATTAGTTTTGGATTCATTTTCTCTGTCTTTTGGATGTTGCCCATACTATATAGATTGTTAGACTAGATATGATGGATATTTGATATAGAACTTTGAATAATATTTCATTTTCTTTTGGTTTCATCTTTCTAAGTGCCTTCTTGTTCACATTATTTCATTTATAGTGAAGCAAGGTTTTTCGGACAACATTTTGGCGCATTCAGCAAAGATGGGCCTCTAATTGCAATCTTCATGGTTGGAATTTCATGTCCACTTGAGAAATGGTAGTAAGTAGGATCCTATTGAAGATTCTAAAGTTCCATTTCTAGTCTCTCCCACCATCTCCTCTCCCCTACTCTCTCTCTCTCTCTCTCTCTCTCTCTTTTTCCCCCTCCCTCCCTCTGTCCCTCCCTCCCTTTTGTGCCCTCCCTCTCTCTCTCTCCCAGCCCCAACTCTTCCATCCCCTACTCTCTCTCTCACACCCCTATCCCACCCTCTACCATACCCTAGTCTCTCTCTCTCTCTCTCTCTCTCTCTCTCTCTCTCTCTCTCTCTCTCTCTCTCTCTCTCTCTCTCTCTCTCTCTCTCTCTCTCTCTCTCTCTCTCTCTCTCGCTCGCTCGCTCCCTCTCCATTTCTCTATATCCCACTATTGGAACTATGATATATTTTTCATTAGTTACAAAACTTATTCAATTCTGAATGCTTATCGAGCTCATACCAAACATTCCTTTGGAAACTGAGCTTATGGGTAGTTCAGTAGTGTCTGCCAAGTTCATAGTGGTTACCAAGAAGAATAGTGTTCTCCAAGCAGCTAGTGGTCACCAAGCTTCACAGTGTTTACCAAGTTCTTAGTGCTCACCTAGTCATCAGTTAAAATCAGTGTCTACCAAGTGATCAAGGTAAATGTTACCTTTTGCTCACCCGCCAAAAGTTTAAATTTTAAATGCTTAGCTCGTCCAACGGCTAGCCGCGGAAATATTATTTTATATGCCAAGATCGGACCTTATGATGTATTTCGCAGCCCACAAGATCTTCTCTGTCAGATTTCAGCAAGATCGATGGTCGACATGATCTTGTCATTAGAGATGCATGGGAAATAGCATCAGCAACATCGCGCCCAATTGACGTGTGTCTTGTGGGTCCGGCGAGCGGGCTACAACAGAGGGCGGGTTGGGAAAGTTTTTCGGCACCGCAGGAGCTATGTCGCTATCGCATGCCGACGGGAAAATCTCCATAGTGACATAGCACCCGGCGGAAATGCTCACGACAGTGGGCGACACGTTTCCATGGGCCGGAAGTTCGAAAGACCGGCGAGGCACCATGGTGCCAAAGAAAAACCAATGCATTTTCTGATGGTGACATAGCACCCAATCGGAAAATCCACCGTGGTGAGAAGCGACCAGGCACGTTGGGTCCCAGCAAGTACTTCGCATGAGCAGTCAGGAGCCCAGTGCCACAGTGGCGAATCAGATGTAGCCACGTATTCATCAGTGGGGTCAAGGCAATACGGACCCTTCGAGTTGGTGCTTTGTCAAACCAGGGAGGTGTTTCATTGGGCCAATAAAGAGTGACTACGTCCCCCAAGTCAGAGTTCAGTTAGCATCACTAGTACATGGAAAGGTAAGATCTCCACTGACAGATTAGGGCTGATTGACGGCAGGCGCCATCACGCTATAGAAGAGCTGCGCGAGTCTTATGTTAACGAAATTGCGCCTGAAGGACATGTGTCATCGTGGTCCTAGGGATTTCAGCGAGGACTAGTTAGATCATTGATACGTGGCCATTTCTTATTGATCGATACACTGAGGGGAATGATCTTCCTTGCACACCGTCAGATCGATTCAGATCAACAGACGACGCCATCTCGCTATGGTAGAGATGCATGGGTTTTAACATGGTGACATAGCGACCATCTGCCACGTGTCGACGAAAGTCAAGTCTTACCAATCGACGTTAGGAGAACGAATCAAATGACGACACACGGTCAACAGGCCTAGTAGTTTTGGGAGGAATGACAAGTCTTCACGATCGTCAGATCCGTGGAGATCTACGACTGGCGTTGTCTCGCTATCGAGAATAGCTCGGTAGATAACATCGACGACATGGTGCCCTGTTGCCACGTTTCGGGAGGGTCTAGTCTTGCCAGAATGGATCGCTGAGCTATTGCCATATGTCATTCGAACGAAGATCGATTGCCAAGGTGGCGCCAAATGTGATGGGCCCAAAATAGGAACAGCATAGGGTAGTATGAGGTGATTCTGGTCAACAGACAGAGATAGATCTATAGTGGGCGCCATTGTGCTATGAAGAACTTCTCGAGAGATAGTGTTAGCGATAATGCGCCTGGATGACACGTGTCCTATTGGCTCGATCAAGATTGACGGTCGGCTGG
This sequence comes from Cupressus sempervirens, assembly GCA_028749045.1. Classification (NCBI taxonomy): domain Eukaryota; kingdom Viridiplantae; phylum Streptophyta; class Pinopsida; order Cupressales; family Cupressaceae; genus Cupressus; species Cupressus sempervirens. The sequence goes on along the minus strand of CM053793.1, from coordinate 138,520,737 downwards.
TAGATAATATAACCGTCTGAAGGGTGGCGCAGTAGTTTGATGACGAAAGGTCAACCACGGAAGGACTTCCTCAGGTGGCAAAATAAAGAAATATAGTTGGCCCGCGTGGCCTAGTTGACGCGTAAGGAGCCTGGTTGACCTTTTGACTAGGCTGATTCATGAATCAAAAAATGAAGATGATCGATGTTATCTTTCAATTTGATCTTCGCGATCATTTCCAACCTACCAAGAATGAATGCCAAGCATAGGGAAACACTCCACTGTCCTAGTCGATCCATCTACTGTGTTAGTATCATTCATTGGCGCCACTCTATCTACTCGAGGCATTCTTTCAGTCAAATATCTAATTTGGTACTTCAGAATCATGCTCGAGTGTGATCTTTGATCAGATATTTTGGGGTTCGATGCTAGTAGGTAGGAAGTAAATGTAACATAGAAATCTTCAATTTAGGCCTGATCTATAAAGGCAATTTTGTGATTTGTTCCCAGAGACTCTTCCTGATTTTCTCTACTACTGCTTGTAGACTTGTAGTGCAGAATCCCTGTGTCTCTGAGCTACATAGCATCCAGTGTCATTCTTTTCAGTGGTCAATGTGTATGTGCTTCATTTTGCCTCTCATTGATGCATTATTGAGATTAGTGGTCCATATACTGTATCTATCTTTGGCCTATTGAATAATATACAAGTGAAATCTTCTTTTCCTGGTGTCATTCAGTTGGTTTCTTGATCTGTATGTGATTATTGATCAATATAAGTCTAGACATGTATGAATTTTGGATGTTACCCTAGTTCTGTAGTGCATATATGGGCAGGAATGAGTCTGAACACTCTGTTTTGGTACATCACCGTTTTAGATTAGACTAGGTAGATTTGCCTTAGTGCTCTCTTTCTCCATTTTTCTTTTGAGAATAGATAGGTGCACCCTGACAGTAAGAGGAAGCCGGCCTTCTCCGGAGACTCAACCTCATAGTTCAAGTCCCACAGCTTGGAGGTTGTTTCCATGTTTCACTAGGTTGTCCTTGCTCAGAGGCCTTGGACAAGGGTGCAAACCTAAGTGAAAACAATTTTTGGCATGCCTAGTGGGACTCATATCAGAAGATTTAAGGTCTACTAGTGTTAAGAAGAGAGAATTCTAGGGATCAACGCTGAAGAAGTAGTGCTGGCTTCAGTATTCAAGCCTTCAAGAGGCTGATCTTTCAAGTACTTGGCAACTCTGAACATCAGTAAATCTAGTTTCAGGCGAAGTTGCAGAAATTCATGCACAGGGCTGAAACAAGGGTGTCTTCTAGAGGTAATTTTCAATATCAAGAACTCTCACTTTTGAATCCTAGAAGAAGGAGGACTAGAGCTTCATTATCACTAGTTAGAGGTGGAATAACAATTAATATACCTGTAAGATCTGTCTCTACTCCTCCTACTGTTCAAACTCAGCCTAGATTGCCATCTAGCCTCATCAATAGAACGCTTGTCTATATGGCACACCCAAGGATTCATGCTTTTGCCACCTTTAATGGTGGAAGCCCTCTATTGTTAGCCCAAAGACATGATATACCAGTAGCTGCACTAAAAAGCATACCTAATTTTACTGGTGAAACTTCTCTTTCCCCTTTAGAGCATATCCAAGAGGTAGCAAATATCTGTAATATTCATGGTATTACAGAGGATGATGTTGCTGTCAGACTTCTAGCCTCATCTTTAAAAGGAAAAGCATTACAGTGGTATAGAGGCTTAGCTCATGGTTCCATAACTGATTGGGATGGACTAGGAGCAGGATTATGCAAACATTTTGAGGATAAGAGTGACCATTTGTCACTATTAGAGCAACTGACTACAATAAAAAGAGCCCCCCATGAATGTATGACTGATTTTAACTATAGATTCCAAAAGACATGGGATAGAATACCTACTATAGTAAAACCTACCCCTGGTAATGCTTTCTTGCATTACCTTAGAGCTTTCAACAGTGACATTGCCACTACAATCCAAACTATGGGGGGAGATAAATTACCGAATGCTTATGAGACAGCCATAAAAGCTGAGAACATCTTAATACAAGGAGGAAAGTTGGCTCCAAGGCCTCCTATGCCCTTCTTTCTGGATGACCACAACCACCAACTAGTAATAGCTCCCCTTCCTACAATTCCTACATCACAAGCCCTTACTCTAATTCCGCAAGCTTCCACATCCTCAAACGGAATAGATGAACTCAAGGAAATGCTCCAAGGTCTAGTGCTGAACACAGATAAAAGAGAGAAGACCCTGGATAAAAAATTACAAGAGCAGGGGAGGGAGTTGAAGGACCAAGGGAAGAGATTAGAGGATAATTTTTCTCTAATACAAAAGATGAGTAACAAGGTGGTGGCCTTAGAAAGGCAGCAAGCCCAAAGTGGCAAGCCTCCCCAATTACAATATCAGGCTCCAAGTGGTGGTAGGCCTCCTAATCAGTGGAATAGCTCTTTTGATCAGAACAGGCAGAATAGTCATGCTTCCACTTCAAGCTCAAATCAGAACAGAGCTATAGTCCCTCAAAATAACTTGGCCCAAGATCAAGATTTTTGTCCTTCTTGCAACTATTCTTGTACCTATTGCATGTGTCAGAAGGAAAAATCTTATTTTGCCTTAACTGTCCAGGAGCGTACAGTAAAGCAACCATACAAGGAAGATCATACCAAGGAGGCCTCATATATCCAAAGGCAAGGTGATTGCTCTCTTTCATGAATCACCAGATGGAGGAGCATTGTAATGTAAACCAGGATTTCGTTGCTCATAAGACGAGAAGTAAGAAGAGAGTTATGGAACATGCTGCTCCTCCTTCTCCTAAGTAGGCCTCAACTTCAAGTGTTACACCTAACACATAGATAGCAAATGATCAAACAAACACTTCTCATAAGTGCAGCTCCCAAAGTTTCTACCAAAATTCCTAACACACCATTGAGTGTGGTAGAGAAAATGAAGAAGACCAATCTAAACATTTCCATGTGGGATGCTGTTGCTACCATACCAATGCAGAGGAAGATGCTGCAGCAAGAATTGGAAAAGATTGAACCCAAGGATCAATCATCTACCGTGGAGAGTGCCACTAGTTTAGTACAACCAGCAGGAGATGTGGAGACAAGTAAAAAGGTTAGAAATCCTCGATTTTATGTTTCTCTGATTATAGGGGGAAAATTAGTCCATAATTGTATGATAGATTCGGGGGCTAGTAGCTCAGTAATGCCTAGGTGTGTTGCTGATGCTTTAGGGATGAAATATGAGCCCATTGTTAGGGATGTGTTACAACTAGATGGGAGTACTATCAAAACCGTAGGCATCCTTAGAAGTGTGGAAATGGCCCTACATACATGCCTTGGTTGTACTGTGATTCAAGACATATTTGTTGCTGAGGTCAAGCCCTATTTTGCCATCTATCTTTCAAGAGACTTCATTGCTCAAATTGGTGGATTCATATCTGCTGATTGGTCTTATATGTCATTTAAGACCAGATATGGGGCCAATGCTTCAATAAGAGCAGAACCTCAACCCTTCATCACACTGAACCCTGCACTCCCAACTTCATCAATATGAATTGCCCTATTCTAGAGATGAATGAAAATAACATAGTAAATGAGCCTGTCACTTCCATAGCAGAGATTCCTAATTTCTTCTTAGATGAGTGGGAAAATACATGTCAGTTTGAGCCTATGTTAGAAACTCTTGAGACTACAAGAAATCAGTCAAGACTACAAGATCAGTATGGTGATCAGATCATTCATCTAAGTTCCAACAAGCTGCCCAAGGGTCTCATTACCTTAGAGAGTGTCTTTAATCTTGATGATCAGTCAAGGGATAAAGGAATGAATCTAGCTGCAGAAAAGGATGATCATGCCCCAGTTACTATTGCTGATGGAAAATCTCTTAACATGGGAAAGGTATGCTCTGAAGCCGAGCAAGAAAATTTCATTCATCTATGTCAAGAGTTTAGTGATGTATTTTCTTGGATGTAAGATGACTTAAAAGGTTTCATCCCTAGTTTGTTTCAACATACCATAGATTTGGTTGATAGGGTCAAACCAGTAAGACAAAAATAGAGGCCAGTGAATCCCAAGATTGAACCTTTGATGAGGAAAGAGCTATCCAAGTTGATTGAAGCTAACATAATTTTTCCTATTAAACATTCATCATGGGTAGCTAACCTTGTCCCTGTGAGGAAGAAGAATGGAGAAATCAGATTGTGTGTGGACTTTAGGGATCTTAATCAGGCTTCCCTTAAGGATCACCATCCTCTCCCTTCTATGGAGAAAATTATGTCCAAGGTCAGTGGGTCAAGGAGATTCTCTTTTTTTGATGGGTTTTCTGGTTATAACCAAGTGCTGGTTAAAGAGTCTGATAGATACAAGACATCATTTACTACTAAATGGGGCACCTATGCTTATTGCAAAATGCCATTTGGATTAACAAATGCAGGTGCCACATTCCAAAAGGCAATGGAGGTAGCCTTCAAAAGATTAATTGACAAGTTTGTCTTAGTATACCTTGATGATATAACTGTGTATTCCAAGAATGTAGAAGATCATCTTGATCATTTGAGACAGGTATTTCTAAGATGTAGAGAGTTTGGGGTTTCTCTCAACTCAGCCAAGTGTGTCTTTGCTACAAACCGAGGAAAAATATTGGGACACATTGTATCTAAGGATGGATTGACCATTGATCCAGAAAGAACAAAAGCAATACTTTCCCTTCCTCTCCCTAAACACAAGAAGGGGCTGCAAAGTTTCCTTGGTAGGATAAATTTTGTAAGAAGGTTTATTCCTAATCTTGCTACCATGGTGAAACCCCTTACAGCCATGCTCAAGAAAGATATGGTCTTCTCATGGACCAAGGAGGGGAAGGAGAGTTTTGAAAAGATCAAGGCAGCCATAGCATCGGCCCCTACCCTCATGAACCCAAATTTTGAGAAAGATTTCATCCTCTACACTTTAGGTGGTGAGTCAAGTATTTCTGCTGTCTTGACTCAAACAAATGACAGGAATGAGGAGCAGCCCATAGCCTTCTTTAGTTAAGGGCTCAAGGAATATGAAGATAAGTATAGCTTTGTTGAGAAGCAAGCCCTTGCAATCATTAGAGCCTTGAAGAAATTTAGACACCTCTTATCCCATAATAGGATCCATTTGTTGGTGCCCCATGCAAGTGTAAAAGACTTCCTGTTAAACAAAGATATCAGTGAGAAGAGAGCTAGATGGATCACTAGGGTAATGGAATATGATGTTGACATTCAGATTACCAAATTGGTAAGAGGGAGAGGATTATGCAAAGAAATGTTATCAAGTCAGGATTCAGATGAAGAAGTTGCTATGGTAATTGCAGAGCAGCAGGAGGAAAGAAATGTTAATGCCCCAAAGAGCTGGATGGATGACATGAAGAACTTTTCATCAGGGAATGGATACCCCCAGGGATTGGACCGAGCCAAGAGAAGACAATATAGACTACAGTCCATTCCCTATGTTGTGATTGATGATATCCTATTTAGGATGGATTTTAATGGGACCCTGTTGAGATGTGTTGAAGAGGATTAGGCTGAAAGAATGATTAAAGAACTCCATGATGGCCCTGATGGTGGCCACTTCTCTGCAAGGACAATTGCCATGAAGATCATGAGGGCTGGTTATTATTGGCCATCCTTGTTTCATGATTGTCATAGGTATGTGAGAAAATGTGAGAAGTGTGCTTTCTTCTCAGGCAAACAGAGATTTGCAACTCTTCCTCTTCATCCTATTCAGGTGGATCAGCCCTTCACCTAGTGGGGGTTGGATTTAATAGGCCCCATTAATCCTCCATCTAGTGCAGGTTATAAATGGATTTTGGCTGCTACTGATTATTTCACTAGGTGGACAGAGGTAGTTGCCTTGAAGGATGCTACAGAGCCATCAGTTGTTGAATTCCTTGATGGAATTATATCTAGATTTGGTGCTCCTTCTACTATCATCTCAAATAATGCCAAATCTTTTGTTGGAACCCAGATTTGTGCATGGGTGATGGATCATAACATCTATCTGAGCACATCATCGAACTACTATCCTCAAGGTAATGGTTTGGCTGAATCTTCCAACAAGAATTTGACCAGAATCATAAAGAGAACAATAGAAGACAACCAGAGGGCCTGGCATAAGAAGCTAAGAACTGCTCTATGGGCTGATATGATAACGCCCAAGAGATCTATTGGGAATTCACCTTTTGTGTTGGTATATGGTAGGGAGGCCAGACTCCCAATCTCATTGTAATTCCCATCCTTGGAGTTGGCTCATCAGCTGGAACTAATTGAAGATGATGCCATGTCAGTAAGAATGGCAGAACTAATTGAACTGGAAGAAAAGAGAAGCAAAGCTATGCAAACTCTAGAGATACATCAGTAGCAGATGAAGAGGAGCTTTGACAAGAAGGCAAGGGCCAGAATCTTCAGAGAAGGAGATTTGGTTCTCAAGTGGGATTCAGATAGAGCAAAACCAGGAAGACATTCCAAATTTGATGCATTGTGGAGTGGCCCTTATCTGATCTCCAATTGCAAACAGGCAAATGCATTCTGACTGAGTAGACGCAATGGTGAAATTTTACCCATTCCAATCAATGGGATCTATCTGAAGCCATGTTTCTAAAAGTTTGGGAATCCATGTACATAAGTAGTTTAGTTCTTTCTATTTGTTCCTATTTTCCAATAAGTGCGTGTGCACAGAGTTTCTCCCTTGAGTTGCCAGCTTCCGAAGTTTTGACAGTTTCAGGTCACAGAGGAGTTTTTGTTTTTTGTTTCTAGTCACAGAAACAAAGCTAAGATTTTAAACGTCTTCAATGTTTTGATTTCCTCTTAGGAGGATTAGGTTTTGCAGTTCCCATTTTTGACCTTGTTGCCCAATGGAGTTTCTTGCAGGCACTAGTCTTATGCATTGAGCAGGCTCATGTCCCTTGTGAGTCACCAGAATTGTTACCTTTCGCTCACCCGCAAAAGGTTTAAATTTTAAATGCTCAACTCATCCAACGGCTAGCTGCGAAAATATTATTTTATATGCCAAGATCAGACCTTATGATGTATTTCACAGCCCACAGGATCTTCTCCGTCAGATTTAAGCAAGATCGACGGTCGGTGCGATCTTGTCATTAGAGATGCATGGGAAATAGCATCAGTGGGGTCAAGGCAATACGGACCCTCCAAGTTGGTGCTTTGTCAGACTGGGGAGGTGTTTCATTGGGCCAATAAAGAGTGACCATGTCCCCCAAGTCAGAGTTCAGTCAGCGTCACCAGTACACGGAAAGGTAAGATCTACACCAACAGATCAAGGTTGATTGATGATAGGCACCATAGTGCTATAGAAGATCTGCGCGAGTCTTATGTTAACAACATTACGCCTGAAGGACACACATCCTCATGGGTCCAGGGATGTCAACGAGGACTAGTCAGACCGTTGATACGTGGCTAGTTCTTATTCATTGATATGCTGAGGGGAATGATCTTCCTTGCATACTGTCAGATCGATTCAGATCAACGGATGGTGCCATCTCGCTATGGCAGAGATGCACGGGTTTTAACATGGCGACATAGCGACCATCTGCCATGTGTCGGCGGGAGTCAAGTCTTACCAATCGGCGTCAGGAGAACGAATCAAATGATGACACACGTTCAACAGGCTCAGTAGTTTCAGGAGGAATGGCGAGTCTTCACGATCGTCGGATCCGTGGAGATCTACGATTGGCGCTGTCTCGCTATCGAGAATAGCTCTGTAGATAACATCGATGACATGGTGCCCTATTGCCATGTGTCAGTGGGGTCAAGTCTCGCCAGAATGGATCGCTGAGTTGTTGCCATATGTCATTCGGATGAAGATCAGTTGCCAAGGTGGCGCCAAATGTGATGGGCCCAAAATAGGAATAGTGCAGGGCAGTACGAGGCAATTTTGGTCGTCAGATGGAGACAAATCTACGGTGGGCGCCATTGCGCTATGAAGAACTACTCGGGAGATAGTGTTAACGACAACGCGCCTGGATGACATGTGTCCTATTGGCCCGGTCAAGATTGACGGTCGACTGGCAGATAATATAACCGTCGCAGTTAGTGATAACCATCTGAAGGGTGGTGCAGTAGTTCGATGATGGAAGGTCAACCACGGGAGGACTTCCTCAGGTGGAAAAATAAAGAAATATAGCTGGACCGCGTGGCCTAGTTGACGCATAAGGAGCCTGGTTGACCTTTTGACTAGGCTGATTCATGAATCAAAAAATGAAGATGATCGATGTTATCTTGCAATTTGATCTTTGCGATCATTTTCAACCTACCAGGAATGAATGCCAAGCATAGGGAAACACTCCACCATCCCAGTCAATCCATCTACTATGTCAGTATCATTCATTGGCACCGCTCTGTCTACTCGAGGTGTTCTTTCAGTCGAATATCTGATTTGGTACTTCAAAATCATGCTTGAGTGTGATCTTTGATCGAATATTTTGGGGTTTGATGCCAGTAGGTAGGAAGTAAATGTAACGCAAAAATCTTCAAGTTAGGCCTGATCTATAAAGGCAATTTTGTGATTTGTTCCCAGAGACTCTTCTTGATTTTCTCTACTACTGCTTGCAGACTTGTAGTGTAGAATCCCTGTGTCTCTGAGCTACATAGCATCCTATGTCATTTTTTTCAGTGGTCAATGTGTATGTGCTTCATTTTGCCTCTAATTGATGCATTATTGAGATTAGTGGTCCACATATTGTATCTATCTTTGGCCTATTGAATAATATACAAGTGAAATCTTCTTTTCCTAGTGTCATTCAGTTGGTTTCTTGATCTGTATGTGATTATTGATCAATATAAGTCTAGACGTGTATGACTTTTGGATGTTACCCTAGTTCTCTAGTGCATATATGGGCAAGAATGAGTCTGAACACTCTGTTTTGGTGCATCACTGCCTTAGATTAGACTAGGTAGATTTTTCTTAGTGCTCTCTTTCTCCCTTTTTCTTCTGAGAATAGATAGGTGCGCCTTGATAGTAAGAGGAAGCCGGCCTTCTCCAGAGACTCAACCTCATAGTTCAAGTCCCACAGCTTGGAGGTTGTTTCCATGTTTCACTAGGTTGTCCTCGCGCATAGGCCTTGGACAAGGGTGCAAACCTAAGTGACAACAGTAAACAAAGGACTTAGTGTTTACCAAGTGATCAAGGTAAATGAAAGACTTAGTGGTTTACCGAGTGATCAAGGTAAACAAAGAACTTAGTGTTTACCAAGTGATCAAGGTAAAAAAGGAACTTAGTGTTTACTTAGTGATCAAGGTAAATGAAGGAATCAATATTTACCAAGTGAAGAAGGTTGTCAATGGATTCAATTTTTACCGAGTAACACAATATTCACTGAGTCACCAATGGCTACCGAGTTCCAAGCTACTTAGAATGGTCAGTATGAACTGTGCCTCTAGTCTTACTGAGTGCATGACGATGCGGTGTATTGTAGTGGATGCCAAGTATTTGAAGGTCATCGAGTCAGTTTGAGGAACCCAAGTTTTCTACCATCTAGCCGACTTAGTAATGTTTTGTTCACTTGTTTTTGGCCAACCTTGTTAAGTAAATTTGGAATGGTATATATGTGATGTATTATATCATTTGTACATATATGATAAGGAAATTTGATGAGATTTTGTATTGCAATATTTTGGGAAGAGGGAAAGTAAATCAGTAGCAGAACATAGGAATACAACAAGGTCAAGATAGATGCAAAAAAGTTATATCTATCACATCAAGTGATTAGAGCATAAAGGATCTTATCAGTAATTAGTTGTAACTAGATCCACTACTTCATTCTAACAGGTGAATCAGTTTGTAAATCCTTTAACAGGGTAGACTTAACAGTCTTGTGTAAATCTCCTAACAGAGTGCATACTTCATTGTATGTTTGTAAATCCTCTAACAAGGTGGATCTAGCAATCCTACTTGCTCCTAACAGGGAAAATCATTAGAAGTGATCATTGTAAGCGTTAATAGGCCAACTTTATACTGCAGTATTGAAGTTTTTTGGGCATCATCCCCACCCTAGTTTTACTTTCTAATTGGAAGGTTTTTGGGTCACCAAATCTGTGTGTTCATGTGTTATAAATATTTATCTTTTCATGCATACAGTAGATTAGATGGATGAATGGTGAATATGTTATTATGCAGAATTGATTTAAAGCTTTAGAGTTACTAATTCACCCCTCCCCACTCAGTAACCTTGTTAGTCTTGATTATTTCCAAAAAATGGTATCAAAGCTTTGTGGTTCTCAGGATAAAGTTTGACAACTTCAGCAAAGATCAAGGATAGTGGAGATATTCATACTTGAAAAATCTATTGAGAATGAAAAGCTAGATCTAGAAATGGCCATGGCTCAACTCAAAGAAGCAAAGGAGCATCTTTTACAATCTCTAAAAAGAAGGAAGGAACTTGCAAGACAAATGAATGATCATCAGTATATTGAAGAAAAGATTGAAGACCTTTTACCATCAATCAGTTCAAATGAAGCTAATGAAGCAATCAAGGAACTCCTAGCAAAGAATGATTCAATGTAGGAAGAAGTAAGAAAGCTTAGAAGAGAATAAGAAATCCAATCCATCATGCTATGTGAAATTTTTGAACAAAGAAACAAGGCAAATGAAGACTTACATGTAAGAAATAATCAATCCTTTCAGCATGAAGATCTTGTAGGTCAACTATCTAATGCAAATGAAGAAATTATAAATCTAAGATCTGAGAATGAAAGTTTGAGAAATGATTTAATCACTGTAAGAGAAATCAATGAAATTTTGGAAAATGACTTAAATGTTCAAAAGAAATTCAATGAAAGAATGATAAAATCTCAAACAGACATGGATCAATTGAATCAGAAAAATGAGCAAAATCTTCATAGACAAAAAGGTAAAGCAGGCCTTGGATACAATGAACAAGGTGAATCCTCCAAAAAGGGTACCCAAAAGAATCAAAGGCCTACTTGCAATCACTGTGGTAAGTTAGGTCATACATCTAATAGAAGTTGGAGCAATGGTAAAGGAAAATTCAATGGTAAATGCTATAATTGCAATCAACATGGTCACAAAGCCAATGAATGCAAAGAGAAACCAAAATTTGAAGGCAAATGTCACAAATGCAAGAAACAAGGTCACAATTCATCTGAGTGCAGATCTAAATCATTCAATCTAGTAGAACAAATTGTCAATGCATTATTTGGTTGGGACTACAATACTTGGTGTAGATGTCACTATTGTGGAGAATATGGACACATTGAAATAAACTATACAAGGCATCACCTAAGGAAGAAAGATACACTATAAGATGTTATACATGTACCAAACTTGGTCATATATCCAAGAATTGCATGAACATAGGAAGAATTGAAGATGAAAAGAAAGCCAGAGCTGACAACATTTGAAAATAGATGAGACAACAGTGGATTCCTAAATCTATCGAGCCAAAAAATTCAAATGATGGCAATATCACTCAAGAAGTGGGTGACTCCACCATTTCTAATTAGACTCATCAAGGAAGATTAGGGACTGCATCTTCAAGCAATATCCTAAGCAGTTCTAGAATGAAGGAGTACAAATGGTAAATCAGTATTCCAGATATAAGACATAGTTCACTATGATGCATCTACCGAGCAAGGTTGGTTTCAGACTTAACTAAGCTAGGTCAATAATATGAAAGGTTTTGTTTGTTTACTGAGTTCCAAGGTTTACCGAGTAAGTCGGTGACTATTTGACAAAACCTAGGTCATCTTAGCTACCTTCATACTTGAGCATTAATGGTAGATTTTTCATCAAAAAGGTAGAATTTGATCTCATTTTTCATTGCAAATTTAAAATATATAGAGCGAAGAAATTTCCAAGAGCATGCAAGTGAGTTTAAGCGATTTGAAGTGATTTTCTAGCAAATAATTTTTTTTGTGAAATCATTCACTCACCGAGCAGTAATGGCATCTGCAAGCACCATCAACAACAAGGCAAAGAGAGGCTCTGAAATTCTTGTGAAGGGAGTGGAATGGAAAGCACCTAACTTCAAGCTCATTCTCACCATAGCTGAATCGCTTGACCTACATAGAGCCCAATCATAGATTCCACCAAAGGTACTACTTATAAATGACATTCATATTGATTTCAAATGCATTGTTCAAGAGATAGGGACACTAGATATGGACAATGCCCTAGCCGAGTTATGTGTGGATGGAACCCTCGAACTTGAGCACAAGCATCTGGAAACCAAGGGCTTGACTCATATCGCTCATATGCACAGAAACTTCCAAACCAAATGGATTAGGTATATCTTGAGTCAGGTGCATAATGGTCAATTGTGATTGGAGCAACCCATAGTGATAACAAAGAAGATGATTCACAAAATCACGGGTCTTCCTATGCTTAGCAAAACCAAAACCACCAAAACCCTAGGTCGGGAAGAGCTACAAAAATAAACCCTAGCCAAGTGGGACAGTAGAGGTTTAAAGGTCAACACTATACCTGATGTGGAATTAAGATTTGGCATGCATATAATTGCATAAAAATTATACAGTTCCAGTAGATTAAATAGTGTCCCTTGTGAAGCTGTGGATTTGGTCCTCAAGATTGTAAAGAAAAATCTTGAATTTGATCTGTTGGAAGTAATGCTGAGATAGCTAAATAAAAATATGGATAGCATAAGGACTTCAAAGAATAACCCCTTTAAATTCAGATCTTTGTTAATATGTTTATTTTTCTATGTACAAAAATTCTTTCCATCAAAAGGAACAGTAGAATGGAGAAAAGAAATTCCAATTTTGTATCAAATAAATGAGTTTGTAGTAGAGATGGGTGAAAATTTTGATAGTATTATGGATAATTATTTTGAAGACTTCAAGGAAAGGATGAATAACAGATTCGGAATTCCTCCTAAGCTTGTTGAAGATTATAAGGATGATGTATGCTTCATGATTGACTATGACAAGGTATACATTCAGACAATCAAACCCTGAGTTGCATGGGTGAAACCTCTTCCATATGAGGTAAATATTGATGAAGCCAGAGATATCATAGAAGCATTGGTAAATGAGCCAGTAGACCCAAGGAAACAAATTTTTGGAACCTATGAAGAAGCTAAGGCCAGAATTGAGCTTGAAATCAAGCTACCATAGGCCATAAACAAGGGCAAGAGGAAAATAGCCAAATTGAAAACTACAACCGGTCCTCTTATGCTCACAGAAGGAAAAGGTGAAGATGAAGAAGGTGAAGAAGAAGGTGGAGAAGAAGAAGGAGAAGAAGAATTTGTAGAAGAACAACCTGTGAAGAAGAAAGGTAAGGTGATTATCACCAAACCTTTTGTAGTATTCACAAGGAGAACGAGGAAAGGCAAAAAGGAAAGTGAAATTTTTTTTAGCAAGCCTCCTCTCACATTTGAAGATAGGCTAAAACAACTTAGGATTGGTGTAGGAATCAACAACTTTAAAGCATTAAAGTATGAAACCAGGACTCCTGCTGAACAAAAAGAAATTGAAGATTTGGTAATGGAGAAGTTGGGAACTTGTAAATTCTCCCCAGACCAATTTGTCTCCCAAATTCTTGCAATATTGTTTGATAAAATAAAGGTAAGATGGGAGAACACTGAGCAAACTGTTAAAGACATTTTTGAACAAAAATTGAGAGAATTGGTACCTAGCCTGATAGATGCAGAAATCAAAAGGGCAATGAAGGATCAGGAAGGAAGAATGAATATGAGATTCAATACATGTCTCATATTATTAAAGAATATTGAACCAGTTGTTAAGAATGCAACTGATGTTTGGAATGATACTTATAAACTACATAAGCCAAGTGATGAACCTATTGAAATCAAGGATGATGATAGTGATTATGAGCAAGGTAATGATTCCATATCCATGGATGTAACTGATGAAGATCTTTAGGATCTGATAAAGGAGAAGGAGGAAGAAGAAAAGGAGGAAGAAGCTGATGAGGAAGACAAAGAAGAGGATGACCCTGTGAAAATTGCAGTAGTAGTCATTGCATCTCTTCCTCATACTCCACCAAAATCTATTACTATAGAGATAGCTTCCACCAGTGAAATTGTGAGCACTACTACCACATGAATTGCTCAATCTTCACCAATCTCCTCCCAGCTCTAGGTATTCCCAATACAGGTGCCAAGCACTTCATGTACTAAGCTCCATTCAACTTCTTTAGTTATCAAGTCATCTACTGCAATAGTCACTACATCCGAAGTATCAATTCCTCCTGTAGTATGTACAGTAAGTTTTCCAGTTTTCTCTTCAATTTTATCAACTTCAGCTACATTAGCACAAATTTTTGCACCAGTGAGTTCTTCAATTGTGAATATTCTAGTATGCACATCAATTCTGGGAAGTATATTAATTTTGGATACATTTATCCCCTCTCTCAGTCTTCCTTTAGTTGGTCCTATTCCAGTTTTGATAGCCAGTCCAACCTCATCAACCATTGTCTCTATTTTCAAAGGCAAAGATGATAGAACAACAGAAAAATCAAAGAGTCCATTAAAACTTATGCTTATAGGCAAGACATTAGATGAGGATGTAGACTTGGATAATGAAATTTCCATTCCCAAGATAGATATGACTACTACTTCAATTGATGAACTAAGACTGCTTAGTCAGCATATAAAATTGAAGGAAAAGCAGAAACAACTAAGGAATGAGAGAGATAGAGAATTTAAAATTATTGATGAAGTGAAGAATATTATTACTGAGGCTATAGGTGTTGATGTTGATACCTCTCAACACATTTTGTTACAATTAGAAGAGGTAGTTAATAAATTCAATGAAGATACCTCCAGTCAAGAAAAGTTGATGGAGAAGGCAGAAAAGAAGTTTGATTATAAGGTGCTTGAGCACATTGCTCAGCATATAGCAATAAAATAGGTTGAATTAACCATAGTTTTGGCCAACATTGAAAATTATTTTAATAATCTAACATCTCTTTTTGCTAAGCTTTGTGATGTTACCGAATATACTAAGGAGATAAGATAGAAATTGAATAAGATAGATGAGGATCTGAAGGCAAGCGCACAAAACCTGAAGCTTGACCCCAGTTCAAGCTCATTTCATCACCTTAGGATCAAATTTTTGTCAGAGAAGTAGGCAGAATTGTTGAGTGAAGAGGCAAGGATTTGATCTACATTGTTAGATATTCAGAATATGATCCTTCCCATCATGGATATAATGCAGAAGCACATTACACATTCAAAAACATTGATCCATGACAACAGTTTCTCTATTGCAGACAATGTGATTGAACTCTCTGTAGAAGTTCAAATAGCTCTATCCACATGCAAAATCTTGCAAGAGAATTGGGACAAGACTCTGAAACTCATTCTCCAGGTACATTCTGAGTTTATCTCACATTTTGGTGTCTCTATGTAAATACATTATTTTATTCTTTGGCATTATTCTCAAAAAGGGGGAGAAAGAGATACTTAGGAAGAAATATTGGTGAGATAAATGTACAAAAGGGACAAAGAGATACTGTGAATAAAAGTCATATAACTCATGTAAATACCTTGTGTATAATGTATGGGGGAGTTATATGTAAGGAAGCCATGTATATTCAACAGAATCAGTTGTCAGTATGTTAGATGTTGTATATAATTTTGTCTCATAAGTGTTTTTGTCACTAATGCCAAATGGGGAGATTTTTTGGAATTATGACATATTTGTCATTAGTTACAACACTTATTCGATTCTGAATGCTTACCGAGCTCATATCGAGCATTCCTTTGGAAATCGAGCTTATGGGCAGTTCAACAGTGTTTACAAAGTTCATAGTGGTTACCGAGAAGAGCAATGTTCTCCAAGCAGTAAGTGGTCACCGAGCTTCACAATTTTTACCAAGTTCTCAGTGCTCACCTAGTCATTAGTTGAAATCAGTGTCTACCGAGTGATCAAGATAAATGAAGGACTTAGTGTTTACCGAGTGATCAAGGTAAACAAAAGACTTAGTGTTTTACCGAGTGATCAAGGTAAACAAAGAACTTAGTGTTTGCCGAGTGATCAAGGTAAACAAAGAACTTAGTGTTTACCGAGTGATCAAGGTAAATGAAGGAATCAATATTTACTAAGTGAAGAATGTTGTCAATGGATTCAATTTTTATCGAGTAACACAATATTCACCAAGTCACGAATGGTTATCAAGTTCCAAGCTACTTAGAATGGTCAGTATGAACCGTGCCTCTACTCTTACTGAGTGCATGATGATGTGGTGTATTGTAGTGGATGCCAAGTATTAGAAGGTCATCGAATCAGTTTGAGGAACTCAATTTTTCTACCATATGGCCGATTCAGTAATGTTTTGTTCACTTGTGTTTGGCTGACCTTGTTAAGGTATATATGTGATGTATTATATAATTTGTACAGATATGATAAGGAAATTGGATGGGATTTTGTATTGGAATATTTTGAGAAGAGGGAAAGCGAATAAATAGTAGAATAGAGGAATACAACAAGGTCAAGATAGATGCAAAAAAGTTATATCTATCACATCAGGTGATCAGAGCATAAAGGATCTTATCAGCAATCAGTTGTAACCAGATCCACTGCTTCATTCTAACAGGTGAATTAGTTTGTAAATCCTTTAACAGGGTAGACTTAACAGTCTTGTGTAAATCTCCTAACATAGTGCATACTTCATTGTATGTTTGTAAATCCTCTAACAAGGTGGATCTAGCAATCCTACTTGCTCCTAACAGTGCAGATCATCAGAAGTGATCATTGTAAGCCTTAACAGGCCAACTTTATACTGCAGTATTAAAGTTTTGTGGGCATCATCCCCACCCCAGTTTTACTTTCTAATTGGAAGGTTTTTGGGTCATCAAATCTGTATGTTCATGTGTTATAAATGTTTATCTTTTCATCCATACAGTAGATTAGATGGATGAATGGTGAATATGTTATTATGCAGAATTGATTTAAAGCTTTAGAGTTACTAATTCAGCCCTCCCCTCTGAGTAACCTTGTTAGTCTTGATTATTTCCAACACCCACCCTCTCCCATCCCCTTCTCTCTCTCTCTCTCTCTCTCTATACATACATACATACATACATACATACATACATACATACACACACACACACACACACACAGATATATATATATATATATATATATATATATATATATCACTAATACATTAGGGGTTAATTTGTGATGGCAAGCAAATGTAATGTGTTTTTGGCTTTTTTTTTTCAATTTTAGCTCGATGCTGTCATAATTGCGATGTTATCTCCAATACAAATGGAGTGGAATTTCTACAATGAAAAATGTTATGTGATTTTTGGCCCTCTTTTTCAACTATATCTCGAAAACATCGCAATTGCGATGCTAATATGATATAAGAGAAAAAAAAAACCAAAAATGCTCATTTGAAAATTTGGTTAGTCTTCGAGGATTCTATGTAGAGGGTTTTCAAATGCTGCTTGTTTATGAGTAAATGCCCAATGGCACTCTAAATGTTGCTATTCCACAACAAGGATATTAGGGAAGGGGGAAAATAAAAACCAAAAATGCTCATTTGAAATCGACACAGGGATCGACGTTCATTATATCTTGATTTTTTGGAAAGGAAAGGTGGGAGACTTTAGCAGTGAGTTGACTCAATGCAAAAGCTTGATCACCATCTACGTCAAGACTTCTCATTCTAGCCTACATCTATCTCCCTCAAATCAAGGCATTGAGAGGGGCAGAGACCCGCATTTTCTAACTACTTGCTTGCCCTACTATTCTATGGTGATCTCTATGGTGAAAGGGCCAAGGGCAACATTCGGAGGAGGATGATGACAATGTGCATAACAAACAAACCCATTACTCTTAGAATCCTTTTTTCTCCAATCATTATTATTATTATTCCATAAAGAAGACATATTTGTTCAACCAAACCTAGCAAATACGATTATATCAAGGGCAGGATGAATATGAAGATTGAATAAAAAGTTAAAGTTGATTGCATTTGAGATATGCTTTCAAAAAATAGTGCCATTTCAATACAAAAGGTGCCTCATTATGAATCCATATGCAACAGTGACGACCACCAAAAGAACAATATTAAATGATTAGTAGAAGTGGGTAACCTACATTTACCCCATGGAAAATTCGCATTCACCATAGGTTATTTGCAACTGGTAAAGTGGGAAAGATATAAGTTAGCAGTCAAAGAGTCAAAAATTGGATCACCAACCAATTTTCTTCCTTTTTCTTGGAAATTGATCTTTTGTCTTCTAACATTGTGAATAGGAGCTATTATAAACTTCTCCATCCTTGTGAGATTGTTAGATAATACTAAAAACTAATGCTTGGGCATTGGTCCCTTGGCATTATCTAGCACAAAAGAATCCAAGATAGAAACTATTGCTGGTATTAATTTGATACAGTCAATATCTAGGATAAAGTGATGATTTTGAGAATGATTGTACAAGCAAGAACACCCCTCAGTGACCATTTGAAGAGAAAACTAATTTTAGCTAAGTGAAGACCATAAATCATGTCCTTCAAAATCAAGTTTTCTAGATAAAAATAATAGAATGGAAATTCGAAAGCCCCTTCATACCCTTGATATTTGATAGGGCAGATACATACACTAACTATAGTATTTCTTCGTATCATCCTTCCTAAAGTAGACACGCACATTGTTTGCCATTTGAGGCTATATCTAAATTATGGGAGGCAAAATATTAGTATTTGAATGGGGAGATTAGAAAGCTGACCAAAATTTTTCAATCTATTTGTAATTTATCTTAATTTTTTGACTATGTTCAAGAATTATTTTGTTTTCTTGCAATTTCAGGTATGGATTTTACGATGAATGTCTAAGAAAATATGGAAATGCAAATGTATGGAAGTATTTTACAGATCTCTTTGATTACTTGCCACTGACAACCCTTATTGAAAGCTAGGTAAAGAAAAAGATATTATACACTATTTTGTTGGTACCTTGTGTAGCACAACAAACTTGTTCTTACTATAAGAAATTTTTATTTTCTTTTGTTTCATTGCAGATCTTCTGCTTGCATGGAGGTCTCTCACCATCATTGGACACACTTGATAACATACGAGCTTTGGATCGCATACAGGAAGTGCGTCTATACACATAAGTATAATGTTTTGTGCTGCATAGATTTGAAAAGAAGATCACAACCATAACATTCAGTTCTATGCATGATAGTGTCTTAGATATGGTTCTATGTAGTGTTCTCTATTAGAAGAATTTTCTATCCTGGTTACTAAATAGTTTCTATTTGAAAGTATTTTTGTTGTACTGGCTATATAGTGCCTCACCAAGGAACCCTTAGAACTAAGCGCAAAACATGCAGGGGATTTTGTTAAAGCAATTGCATCATTACAGACTTAAATTAGGA
This sequence comes from Cupressus sempervirens, assembly GCA_028749045.1. Classification (NCBI taxonomy): domain Eukaryota; kingdom Viridiplantae; phylum Streptophyta; class Pinopsida; order Cupressales; family Cupressaceae; genus Cupressus; species Cupressus sempervirens. Next base: position 138,501,359 of record CM053793.1, on the reverse strand, counting down.
CAACAATGCTAACAACATGAACCAAAATGAACAAAAAATCACTATCACTTTGTGCTTGTGCACAAACAGTTGTAAACACCAGTGTCTACATGTGAAAATCTACGATCTCACTTGTTGTTTATTAGAAGAGCCTCCTATACATTCAACATACCCTTGATAGTGTGTTAAATTTTGTGCAATGATGATGAAATCACTCGAAAAAAGAAGCTGAAATAGTGTCCTAGAGATGATATGTAAATCTTTGGGTCATGCAATAATGAATGTGGCATGGATGAGCATCGATTTTTCTTCAACTTCATGCCAACCACATAAAGGACAATTTTCTTGGAGCCTTCAAATTGAATCTAGTAGTTGTAGGGTCAAATCAAACTATCAATGAAGCTCTAAGTTGTTTAAGAGGATAGGTGGGACCTGTGGTGAAAAATGTCACAATTCTGGGTACATTGGTGCATTTGGGAACTTTCTACATGCTGAAATGAAGACTTGAGGGATTTTGGAGTGCATTCAGACCTTTGTGGGTGAACATAATATAGACATCAACACCAATCAATATAATAAAATGAAACTCATATGCAATCAATGAATAATGCAGATGCTGAAGTTCTAAACGATTCAAATAGCCCTAATAATTGTTAGACCTAATTTATTGCCAACCACTATAGTGTTCAACATTTAAGGTTTGATTCTTCACAAATGGCCATTTACATCAATGCATTTTAAAAAATATATCATGCCTCCAAGAGTCTACCTTCAATAAAATGTGACTAAAATGTTTCTCCAAATAATAGCATCTCCAATGTTGTCAGACGTTGAATATAATTTTAGGCTACTAAAGTTATCAACTTGCATAAATGCCAAACATTGGAAGTATGGGGACAATATAACATATGACACCTTAATTTCTTGCCCCATGCAGAAAAATCTAATAATGGACCCTTCTACAGTCTCTTGTCTCTTGTATTTTGAGTTCTGTGGAAAATCAATTTCATACATATCATTAAAGGAAAAGAGCTTCTAGAAGTCTTTTCACTACCTAGTCTAAGGAGCATGGTCAACACGTTGAATAGTCTCAAACTCTAAGAAGTCAACATCCCCTTTACCATTGTTAACATTTATGCCACCAACTATGAAAAGAACATTGTTAGAATCTCTTCAAGTATGCTAAAACCATCACATGCCTAAATAGTTCTAAATTTTTTTGGAAAAAAGGAAGCTGTCAAGTGAAGAATCTAAATGGTGAATCAGTGGAAGATATTATGGATTCATCTAAACATGGTTAAATCCCTCCTATCAAAGGAAAATGCTCTTGGACCAGTAAAGATCTAGCAAGCAATTCATTGCCAAAAGACTTGATAGATTTGTGCTTGCTAAAAATCTCACCTTCTTCCCAAACTTGTTCTCTAAAACAAAATACACGGCTCACCATTGTTGAAGATGTGAAACAAGCTTCAGTGATGATGAAAGAACAATATTGAGGAGACCATAGAGCGTGGATTGGAGAAAATATAATACAAGGATAAAAATAAGAGATTAAGTTAGAAATAAACAATAAACCCCTAAATTGGGTTCATTACAATTGCTAAAGAAATTGCATGATTACACACTTAATTTGGGACAACAATGCTAACAACATGAACAAAAATGAACAAAAAATCACTGTCACTTTATCCTTGTGCATTACAACCAAGGACTGCTAGACTATTCCCACATTCTATTATTTTTCCTGACACAAATGGCCTGTTCTCAAACTAGTAGGGATGAAGGTTCCCATTACCAGTTGGAGGCACTGATTAATGTATGTGTTGAAATGTTGGTGGAGACATTAATCTAGCAAACTTGCCCACAAGCTAAGTTAATATTCACCCAAGACTGTGCTAACTCCAACATATGGCTAAATACATAACATCCTCTTTAGTTAGGGTCCAATGACATGATTGTCATGGCCAAATCACTTGAGTATAACAACATACATATACATCAATTTGCTACATTACAATATCCATGAATACGTGCATGACTCTTACTAAAATTGGAAGAGAGAGAGAGAGAGAGAGAGAGAGAGAGAGAGAGAGAGAGAGAGAGAGAGAGAGAGAGAGAGAGAGAGAGAGAGAGAGAGAGAGAGAGGTGCAAAAGGAACTCATGTAGGTGCCACTAAATCCAATTTAATACTTTTACACCGGTCCCCAACAGTGCCTTGTCACACCACTCAATCATGTGGTACTCTCAGGTTTGCCTCACTATGCTTGTGGAGATAGTCACATAGCCCAAAACAAGAATACAAGGCATACAAGGAGGTATAAGCATACTCACACCAATAAATGTATATAGAGTGCAAATAAATCATAGGCTTATTTAAGAGAAAACATGGAGCAACACAACATGAAGCAATGGCCACAATGCAATATCTAAACAAACTCAATCAACCAATTCCCAAGAGGTGTTATTCCTACTACTAGGACTTCGGTGGTTGAGTATAGTGCATAGGGAATGTCATCAGATGCCCATACATGTGTCAACTATCCTCACAAGTCACCCATTGCCTTGAGGAAGTGCTCATGGTATTATGCTCATGGATTTAATTATGAAACTACCCTCACAAGTCACCCATTGCCTTGAGGTAGCACTCTTGGTATTCTTGGGGATTTAATTGTGAAACTACCCTCACAATTCAGCCATAGCCTTGAGAAACTGCTTATGGTGTGCTCAGGGATTCTATTATGCATACTACCCTCAAAAGTCACCCATAGCCTTGTAAAAGCACATATGGCATGCTTGGGGATTTTATTATGCGTACTGTCCTCACAAGTCACCCACAGCCTAGAGAAACTACCCATGGCATGCTCATAGATTCAATCGTACAACTACTCTCACAAGTCATTATAGCCTTGTGAAAATGGGCATACTTTTGAGGTGGAAATAGAGACCCACTTCTTTTTCTATTGCCCCTCCTACCATGAGATCAAAGGGAGATTTCATTGTCTTTTTAGACACTATACATCCCTACCGACCTTCTTTAGATACATCGATCAACATTGTCTAGCACTTTACCTCCGAGAGACTCCTCATCTTTGTGATCACATCTTACAGTTGCTCTTCCCTCAGAGCTGGGTTTTAGATCAACATATCATTGACTTCTACTCACCTATTTTCCCTATTAGAGGGACAAAGTGACCGCTTTGTATTCTCATCCCAGGGCATGCTAGATCTGTGAGACCACATTATGGAACTCTAAATTTTGGCACATTTAGAGTCCCTTATACCATGCCAAGGGGAGAATCTTCATGTGTGACTATGTAAATCCTCATTTTTTTGCCATTCTAAATCCTAAAAATGAATTTGATGCATGCACTCAATGATCAATTTTTAGATCTTACCCACTACTTATGTTCAAACAATATACTGATTAAGAGAATGTTAGAGATTCATGATTAAATATTGCTATTAATGTCAAAAGTGTGAGCCAGATCACAAGTGTCAACATCAATGTCAAAATGAGGACTAGAAGAGATGCAATTCCTATATTACAACTAAGCATAATTAATGATGGAGGATTCAAGTTAAGTTTTTCAAGGGGTGGTCTATTGAAACATATGTACCAGCAATATGGCAACATATTATGCAATTCTTCATATAGATCAAATTCACCAAAGGAACTATTAACACACAGTCAGATATTGGAAGGAGAAAAACTTAAGGAAGAAGATTGTGAACTTCCATTTTGGTATGGAAAAACTGGCAACATGAAATTACATGCTCAGCATCTCTTACACTATAGTCAGCGAATATGGGAGTTTAGTTTTTAATTTGACTTTAATTCAATCAATTCTAAAAATTGAAGTGGACTTTTCCACAAATACACAGAAATATGAATCTCTACCTGTGACAAATATTGACAAGACCAAAACAAGTATAAGATATCCATAATGATTGCTCAAATATGCAGATGGATGTGAAGCGATGAGCAAAAGGTAGTAGTTCCTACATCATCAATGGAAATAACTGCACTTGGAGAGTATGATAGAAAAGACTTCAAACACTCTAGTTTTTAGAGATTAAAATATATACATGTCATGTGTAGCTGTACATACCTTTACACAATGATTGGAGAAGGAATAGTGACCATCAAACATAGTGGGATAAATTTGAAGATTATTATGAGAACCCCTAAATTACTATAGTAGAAATACCCAGGCATCTGACTAAATATGCACGGGGACATAGTTGTTATTGATCAGTGCTAATGATTAGAATATTTCTCTTCAAAAATATCGTATGAATCTATGCATCACTTCATATTGATAATAGAAGGTCATCGTGTATAATGAATGTATATATAAACTTTGAGGAAGAATCTGTTGGAAGGCTACAATATAATAACATGACTCCATTGGTCAACATGCCAAGAGGATGGATCTCAATAAGATCTCATATTACCAAGAAATATACCAAATCAAAATATCCACAAAATCGCATAGATCCCCTTTTACAAGAAAAGGAAATGTGCAACAAGCATACTCAGTTGGTATCTCAGCCAAGAGTATGAATCCCTAAGTGATCAAAAGTACATTTCACATCACATAGCCATATAATAGCACATGTAAAGTTTAAGTGTATTACCACAAATAATATAACCTCAAAATGACAAATGTCCAATCATGCACATATGCACACTCAATTGACCTCTATACCAAGAGTTTAGATCCCAATGCACCTAAAATGAAAATTCCACAACAATTATACCCAATGCTCCACATGGGGATAACATATCACAATGCACAAAATCCAGTGTTAATAAAATGCCATTCATGGCCTAAAACTAGTTTTAGAAATTAATAAAACCAATTTGGACTTTACCTATATACAATAATTAGAGGTACAATTAGTTAAACAAAGATACATTGACCCAAACAAAAATGATAATGGCTATAGATTATGAAGGGCCAATGTAACTATCTCCTCTAACCACTGTCAGGGATATAGACACAGGTAGACTTGTGAAGCTAGTTGGAGTTGATGTCAAGTACCTGCCATCACTACAACACACATTAAGTGTAGCTGCTCACCAATTAAACAATTTTTAACCAATGATAAAGGGTGATGCTGATATCTTGGACTGGTGACTGATATTTGACTCAACTTTTAACTGCTGAGAATACAGCCTCAACTTCCCAAGGAGAATCCTTAGTTCATTTATTTTAAAGTCAATGATGGTCTAAGGACCATCCAAATTGAAGACCCACCTTGAGGACACTCAAGAGAGTGCAGAGGCAATTAGATCTAAGGATCTATGGCTAATTATGGATGTCTTTCTCAACTTGATGCTTTATAAACAAGGCTCTGAATCAATGAAGAAAGAAAATAAACCTAGAAATAAAATCAAGATGACAAGACTAACAACTAGATCTAGTATTGACAAGAAGTCTGAGAGAATGTCCATTTACAACAGGTCATGAATTGGAGTACCAAAGGATGAGCTACAATTAAGTTTCTAATTTAGTATAACCAGTGGGAGACACCTTTCTGGACCTATGAGGAAATCAGCTAGAAGAATGGCTACCCTACATATCCATATTTAATCAATCTTTGAGCTCCATGAAATCTGCAGACTTGATATTTTAACTGAAACTCCAAACTTGCAGTGTTATTGTTGTACTTTTGCTTGCAAAATTTTGTTTTCGATGCAGATCAAGGATACTATAGGTTGAAGCCTATACCAAAATGCCCATTGCAATGTTAGTGAACACTCAACAACATGTTACTTCAAGACTTTTGTTCATTAATCTTGAGGGGACACTCTCAATATAAAAGTCAAATAAAAAACCAAGATCTTGCATGCTCTATCAGTAAACCAAGAAATGTAAATTTATAATTTGTCTTCCAGTAAATGCAAGCTGTAGCACTAAATAGTCTAGAACATAAGAGATGACATTTAAATACTCATTATTATCCAATTAGAATTTGGCTAGATCTGTCTTAAGAATTTGAAATGGAGGCAATAATTCTAAGAACTCCAGATTCTAAACTAAGACTTAACGAATGGAAAAATCGCTTCACACTACCCATTGCCTTTCAACATGACAATTTAGAAGCATGTTGAAGAATGGAATTAATAATTGAAAAATCTTCCTAAAATTAATAATGCTGAATTCTAATAATTAAAATTTAAAAATACAGTCTCCTATTTTCTCAGATATTATTGCAAAGATCATTCACACCAGTCAAAGATATCAGCATCACCCTTTACATATCAATAAAGGGGCATTTGGATGGCGTAATCATTCTTATATATTCAAATGTTAGGACATTGACCCTTTCATATTTGATCACCATTTAAACCATCATAATAATAATGTAATTAAATATATGCATTTAAATAGCATTTAAACAAAAACAATGAGTATATATCAAATCTCTGAACCAGATAATAACAAAGCATTATCAACAACAATATGTCAAAAAATCAATAACTAGATAATTTATGTGTTTTTTCATGACTATGTTTGACTCATATAATTGTGATCTCTCTAGCACTATGATGTCGTTTAATATGTCTTGGTAAAGCTTATGAATTTTGTTCCTTTTTCCATGTCATGTAATATGTCTTGCCTTGTAGCTTATATATTTTGAAATTGTTGTTAGGCCTTGTAGCTTGTAGAATTTGATTGCTGGAGAGCTTCTATAGCTAAGCAAGAAGGCCATTGCATGATTTATAGCTGCGTGCTCGGGTATGAAAATTGTATATTTTTTAATCTAATGTATATTTTAACTAGTCTTTTAGCTAATATATTTTGAAATTTCTTTTAGTGGCTTAATGTCGTAAGGTCTCTTGAAATTAGACCTTCAGGCAATTGGTCAAAGTTTTACAAATAATCTTATCCACCAATTTGCCTAGAGCAATTGACTGAATGTTTTAAAAGGTGATTGGGTTAAATGTCTCAGGAATAAAGTCAATTAAGAAAGTATTTTTAAAATATTAAAGTATTTAGCTAGGTCTAAGAAGATTTTTGTACTTTCGATAGTTTTGCTTAGTTTGTGAAAGTTGTAGACCGAAGTTTTCATAGCCTGATTTTTGCTTCCTATGAAGAATGATCATGTCAGATAATATAAGTGAAGAACAAAATAGGGAGACAATCGATAGATTGTGGTCTAACTTGAAAAGAAAAGGTGATGGAAAATGCTATTTTCCTTGCAAAATTTGTAAATCTTAAACTGTAGAAGACGGCTAATCAGAGCAGTTAAGAAGCATTGTAGGGAGAATGGTCACATTGAAGGGGGGCATGACTATCATCCACTGGTAAGTTGTTCATTATATCATTTTAACAATTTATATACATATGAAATCACTTGATGATTAGTTGATGATCATGGTTAATTTATGTTGATCAATTTTATATAGGTTGATCTCCCCAGGGAAGTATATGATATGAACCAAAACAATCCAAAGAATATGGTTTTCAAAGTGGAGGAACATGGAGGTGCGAATATCCAAGGTGAAGATAATGATCCCATGGAAGATGACAATCATCCGCTAGAAAACACAATTGAAGATGATGGTATAAATACATTGATCCATGACACATTTAGTCCAAGCATATCTGATCATGATGATGATGATAGCCTCGATGTACCTCTACTTGAGAAGGGATACGAGCCCTTATACAAAGACTCCCAAACAACTCTTCTCTTTGCTGTATTTTTGTTGTTGAACTTGAAGGTTATGAATGGTTTATCCAACATAACAATGTCACTTATGTTAAGGTATGTCATATATGTCTTTATAGTTAACAAAGGGTGAATAATATACCACTAATATTGTTTATATTAACTACTTATATTTTTTGCTGTAGATTGATAGGCGAGCTTCTGTTACCACCATCAAATATTCCACCTCACTCATATCAATAATTAATGCTGTTATGAAAGATATTGGAATGGAGTATGAAGCAATACATGCTTGTCCCAATGATCATATTATATATTATAAAGAACATGAATTTGCAACATAATGCCTTGTATGTCATACGACTAGATATTGAACAGATCGACTAACAAAAAAGGTGCCTCAAAAGGTTCTTCGTTACATCCCCATTATTCCACAGATGCGACAATTATTTAGGTGTAGTAGCTTGGCTCAATTTAGGGATTATCATGCACGCAATAGAAGTCAAGATGATATTATTCAAATCCTTGTAGATGGTTCAACATTTATGCACATACAGGAAAAGTGGCAACACTACAAAGAAGAACCTCATAATCTCAGGATTTCATTGGTAGCGGATGGTGTCAATCCATTTGGAGAGATGAGATCTATTTACTCGGTGTGGCCTATTTTTGTTATCAACAATAATATTCCTCTGTGGATGTCAATAAAGAGGGAGCACATTATGTTGGCAATGATTGTTCCAAGTATCTTATCATTTGATAGTTATTAATTTACATGTACTTACAAATCTTGCAGTAAAATGGTCACAATAATTATGTAATGTTACTATTCATTCAAGTAGGTAAATATCAAGTTAAAGATATGAATGTATATATTGAGCCTCTTATCGATGAGTTGGTGGAGTTATGGAATGGTGTCACTATGTATGATGTGTCTAGACCAATAGGACAAAGACAATTTCAATTCCATGCAATACTTGCATGGACAATACATGATGCCCCAGGGCTAACACATTTTTGTGGTATGTTATAGTGAATTCAAGTTGCGCATGATAATTCTAATTATAAAAATCAACATATTTAATAATCCAATTATATCATTATCTTGTAGGTCTTCAAACAAAGGGAAAATTTGCATGTCCAGTTTGTGGTCCAAAGATGAAATCTCATCATTCAAAAAGTTTAGGAAAGTAGGTGTTTGATAAGTGTAGACACTTCCTCCATAGGAATCATAAGTATCAAAGTACATAAAAACATCTTTTCAATGGGAAAGAAGAGACTAAATCAAAGCCACGAAGAATGCCACCTCACCTATGGAAGTTGAAATATAATAGAATTAATCGTCGAGGTAATTTCGTTCCACCTAATGCTTTATGTTTTTAATTTATATATTTCTATTGTGATTTTTGTTTACTAATTGTGTAATTGATGATCATGAAGGTCGTCAAGGCAATCCTGACAACCTCCCAAAGGGACTAAAAAGCTATCCTAGACAATTTAATAGGTTGCCCTACTATGAGCACTTACAAATTGTGCATTTGTTTGATACTATGCATATTGGAAAGAATATAACAGAGACATTGTGGAAAATATTGGATGGAAGGCATGACAAAGAAAAAATTGTCAAAATTTGTAATGAAATTCATGAATCCAATCATTCATTGAAGAATTTCATGCACTCAAATAGCAACATAGATCAGATTAATATAAGTGCCCTTCCTTGGTTATTAACAGAGCAGCAAAGTGATGCCATAAAAGAAGTCATACGGAAAATTTGATTTCCCACAGGATTTGCTGCGAACATAAACAATCTCATATAAAAAAAAAGTGAATTTGGGCCTAGGCTCAAAACACATGGTTGGCATACTTTCATCAAGGTAAGTTATGTTCTTCTATATTTATATTATATTCATAAACTATGTGTACTGTTCATTATGTTATGTTAGAAAACAATGAAATAATTGGTTTATAATTACTACAGTATGTGCTTCCTCTATCTCTCCCAGAGCCCTTCAACAATAACATCAAACAAGTGATATATGATCTTGGAAAATACATGAGGTAAGTAGTAATATATATATTCATATTTTTTTCCTTGCTATGTAATCTATTGTATATTATTTTGTAAAGTCTCGTATCTATATATTTCTTTGTGACTTGAATCTCTTAATGTAGGTGGTTGTCATCTAGAGAAATCCATAAAGAAGATATAAACTATTAGAAGAGAAGAATTCCTCATTTACTATGTCAAATGCAAAAGTGTCTACCTCCAACTATTTTCAATGCACAGGAACACTACCTCATACACCTAGTTGAGGAGATTGAATTGTGTGGACCTATACACAATAGGTCAATGTGGATGGTTGAGAGGCACTTGAAATCTTTGAAGGCTTTGGTTCAAAAAAGAGCACATCCTAAGGTTTCTATGGTAGAGAGATATATGGTATACCAAACTATGTTGTACATTACTGAATATCTTCCTAAGTTTGCATCAAATATCCATGTAGATCGCATTTGGGATCTCGAGCCTTTTAAAAAATTAGAAGGAAAGCACTTGATGGGGAAAGGTGCATTGAGGAAAGTGAGAGGTAATAAATTATAAGATATTATTGTAATAAATTATTTCTTAATCTTCAAAGTAAATTAGTTGTAAGTTGTCTATTTTTTTTGTATAGGTGTTCGAGAGTGGGATGCACTACATTTGTATATTGCAAACAATCTTGATTGGATGATGGTATGGATTGAATGATGTCAACATTTTGGTCGGACATTAACATGGGAAGGTGTATCTTCATTGGTTAAAGAAGTTCATCGTAATGGAGATTCCAATGTTATGCAAAGGGAAATAGATTTAGCACATGGTTTAAGAAGAGGGTGTCATTGAACATTGGACATCTAAAGGAAAACCACTAACAAGATTCATATGCCCCCCAGGTGACAGAAAACATGCATTCTTTCCAAATGACAACAATCTCTTTTAGTGTTGCAGGTGTAAACAAGATACCCCAACAGGTAGAAAATTTGTCAAATGTCAATTTCATTTCACAAAGTCTAGAAAAGAACACAAGTTCTGGCCAGTCATGTAGTAAATCCAGATCATCAGTAGATCATGATGGTACATTACAGATGGTGCCTCCAAGAACCAATGGTATTCAAACAAATAATGTCTTCTAGTCAAGTCATACCATAAGTAATGTATGCACATCGAATGAGTCTAGTAATAATGTTAAGAAGCAGGAATCTGAAATAAAGGGAACTGATTCTATGGGTAATTTTAATATTATGGTTGTTAGACATTCTTAGAACTGTGATGTGAGAAATGATAATGAGAACTATATTGGTATAAATTTTGAAGCTTATTCAAAAATTAATGGTAACAGATCATGAGAATGTCAAACATTCTACAAATGGTTTGACAGGTATTATTACTCGGCATTGTGCTACTAAACTTCCAAAAAATGATTCAAGTGGTAAACTTGTAGCTGGTGAGCATCTAGAGAATGGTAGTGTGGTCGTAAATTCTATAGATAATGAGAGTGAGGCTACTAAGCTCCTATCCCTAGAAGATGGTTCCTTATTTTAGGTGCTTGTTTTTTGTATTAATGTTGCAGTGTATATGTTTGTTTTTGAGAAAATTGCTTTTAGTCCTAATGAATCTTTATATGTTCCTTTTGGTAGGGAGGCAAAAATGATAATTTTCTCTGTAAGGGAAGGGAAATGAATGGGTCATGTGTAAAAGCTATGCATCCACATAGGTTGTAGAAATATAGTCAAGAAACTAAATGTATTTCCAGCCAAAAGTACAAAAAACACCATGAGGACAACCACTACCTTGTTAGTAGAAACAGATTGAAGCTTATGAAGCATCTTATATGTCCTCGATTTTTACAAGCATTGTCTTTTAGGGGGCATTTTCTTCTAAGAGCAATGCATATCTTGAGGAAGAAATGCACGAAGTTATAGCTTAAGAAGGCTGACATTTTTCTTAAGCAAAAACGGTCTACAAAAATGCCTTTTGGAAAAGAGTATCCAGCTGCAATACTAAGTATGCACAATAATCCTATGGAAAGGGTCTATCAAACAAAATAAATGGTTGTGTTTTTGTGCAGAAAACTGAGACATCAGAAATTATAGCTGGTGTGGATGAGAATGGGTGTAACATTGCTAATGTTTGTGGCTAAAGCAATAGGTTGAATATGCTTGCGACGGGGTCGTTGTGGCAGCAACGATAGTTGGCATCACCACCATAGCAGCCCCGTAGCAGTGCTTGCTGTGGACATCACAATTATGACATCTGCTTGACCATTGCGATGACCCTTGCATCATAGACATAGCGGTGCCATCGCAATGCTTGCATGGATGTCGCAATTGTGACGTCCATGCAAGCATTGCGATGGTCGTCAGCATCACTGCCATAGTGACCTCGTCGCTAGGTGCCAATGCATCCTCGTTGCAATTTTCCATGGATGTCACAATTGTGACATCCAGGGCAAGTATTGGGATGGCTACCGCCATAGCGACCCCATCGCAAGATGTAGATGCAACCCCATCGCAAATTATCATGGACATAGCAATTGCGACATCCAGGACAAGTATTGGGATGACCACCACCACAGCGACCTTGTGGCCAGATACCATCGCGACCCTATCGCAATGCTTGGGGCAAACGTCAAAATTGTGACATATGCTGCATGTTTTGCGACGAGATTCATGCTATTATAAAGTGGTTTCATTGCGATGGATGGGCATCAAAATTGCGATAGTAGAGGATAGATGTCGTAATTTATGACTAAAAAATAACGATGTCTATTACTGTCGCAGTGGCAACACATTGCGGTATTAATTGTGACACTTAGCCATTGCAAATCGATGCCAAATGTATTAGTGTATATATATATATATATATATCCCTCTCCCTCTCCCCCCCTCCCTACCTCAACCTCTCTCCCTCTCTCTCCCATTCCCTACTTTCCCTCTCCCTCTCCCTCTCCCTCTCCCTCCCATCTCTCCCACCCCCTACTTTCCCATCCCCTACTCTCTTTCTTTCACCCCCTATCCCACCCTCTCCCATACCCTACTCTCTCTCTCTCTCCCCCTCTCCATCTCTCCCTTGTTCTCCCATCCCCTACTCTCTCTATCTCTCCCTCTCCCACCCCATATTCTCCCATCCCTTACTTCCTATCCCCCTATCCCACCCTCTCACATCCCCTACTCTTTCTCTCTCTCCCTATCCCAAAATCTCCTACCTCCCACTCTCTCCCCCCTTATCCCACCCTCTCCCATCCCCTCTCTCTCTCCCCCTCCAACCCTCTCTTATCCCCTTCTCTCTCTATCTCTCTCTCTCTTCCCCACCCTCTCCCATCCCTTACTCTCTATCTCTCTCTATCTATCTCTCCCCCCTATCCCACCTTCTCCCATCCCCTAGTCTCTCTCTCCCTCCCTATCCCACCATCTCCCATCCCCTTCTCTCTCTCTCTCTCTCTCTCTCTCTCTCTCTCTCCCTCCTTCCCCCACCCCCACTCTCTCACCCTATTGCACCCTCTCCCATCCCCAACTCTCTCTCTCTCTCTCTCCCATCTCCTACTGTCTCTCACTCTCTACCCTCTCTATTGAAATCCAGGCTTACAAAGTGTGTGTGCACTATAGTGCATATGTGCTATAGTGCATGCATGGTATGTAAGCCTAAATTTTAAAATGCTTTAAATAGCATGTGGGCACTATGGCACATACATGCTATATATAGCTTTGGATTCTACCAAGCCTAAGGCTTGGATTTTCCTTGGGGATTGAACCCAAAGGTTTGGAGTCTTGAAACTGATCTGAGACATGTTTTGTAGCAAGCATACAAAAAATGATTGATTTTTCTTATGTACTCTCCTTCAAGTTTGGTCATGGTTGAACATTGACAAAATTAGGATACATGGTATTGTTGGTCTTTGTGTTAACTATCTAACCATATAATTTATTTTGAGTTTGAACTATTTTAAACCTTTCAACTATAACTTATTTTGAATGTATGTCTATTTTCTCTCAAAAACCAACATGTACTAATTGGGGTGTAGATTTTAGCTCATTCATCGAATTTCACAACTTTGTTTTTTAGAAACTTGACTCCATTATACATACTTTTTAAAAAAGAAATTTTGATTTTAGATTAGTTTTCAATCATTTCTAGGGGATCACATAGATATTTTAGGTTTTTGGTATGTGTCCAATTACAAAATTCATAAAAAAAAATATACATTATAAAATTACCTAAAAAAACTTGGATATACTACATGGTGTTAGGTAACATTTTACTAGAGCAATTAAAGAATTTGAAACAAAATTTAAACTTTTAGGGGGGCCACACTTTACACTATGTTATATTTTTTTTTTTGAAAAAATAGTACCACTTTCTATGGCCTCCCTTTTTGAGGACCTAAAACTAAACCATTTTGAAAAATATTAGTAGTTTAGAAACTAGATTCAAAGGACTATTACTTTTTTTTCATATCTTAAAATTTTGAGCGTAACTATCTTCAAATTCTTGTCGAAGTTCAGAAATTGTTGATTTGAGAAAAAAGAAATGACCACTTATACCCCCCTTTTGGCACCACAACTTGGTGTAATTACCTTGCACGGGCTTAATTAAATTGAGTAGATGTGTGATATCGTCCCACTCAGTAGTATTGAGTATCAATTGTTTAACCTTTGTAATCATTGTAGTGTTATATTCTCTATGCTAGATCAATTTGGTTTGATGAGCATGTTGGAAAGCACCTCAAAAACCTTTACAACTCTTCTCAATGTAATTGTGTTGTAAGAAATGTTGCACAACCATATTTGGCAATCAAAACCTAAAAATGAACCACACATTTTGGTAAAAATATAAACCAAAAAGTGCATATTTTATAATAAAATTGATTTTTAAAAAATGTGGCTAGATTTGGGTGCTTACCAAATTTTCCATCAAGATTGCTTGAGAGTGGCCCACATAAAAACTACAAGATCTTGAGTGACCACATAGATGGAACAAATCTTAACCTTTCCTAAAAAAAATTAAACCCTTGAACACAATATGTATTTATGCTGAACCAATGACACTAATTCATCATTTCAATCAATCCTTTATAACAAATTTATAAAATTCAAAGGAAACATTAAATTCTTCGAAGACTTTGCCCCCACCATATAAAAAATGTTATGGAAATGTATAGACAAATGTGTTTTCTTGGTTTACATCAATACAAACAAATTTAATAGGTCAAATTCTTAAATTGGGTGGAAAATGAAAATTGTTGAATTCTTTGAAGACATGGCCCCCACCACATCAAAAAAGATATGGAAATTTATAAACTTTTTAATTCTTAATTTACATCCATATGAAGAAAATACAAAACTAATGGGCTAGATTATTAAATTAAGTGATCATTTCTATTGAAATATTTGAAGACACTACCCCCACTATATCACAAATATTATGAAAATGTATAGACTAATGTGTTTTATTAGTTTACATCAATACAAACAAAATTAATAGGCCAAATTCTTAAATTGAGTGGGAAAACATTTTTTATAATGTCTTTGAAGACATGGCCCCCACCACATCAAAAACTTTATGAAAATTTATAGACTTTATTTTCTAGTTTGCATCCATGTGAAGAAAATAAACAATCAATATGACTCCATTCTTAAATTCAATGAGAACATTGCCCCCACCATATAGGAAATGTTATGGAAATGTATAGACTAATGTTCATACAAACAAAATTAATAGTCAAAATTCATAAATTGATTTGAATCATTTGAATTATTTGAAGGCATGGCTCCCACCACATGAGAAAAGTAATGGAAATATATAGATTTATTTTTCTTAGTTTACATCCATATGAACAAAATACAAAATTAATTCTCTAAATTCTTAAATTTAGTGAAAATACTAATGAATTCTTGATTTATAGACCCTCATTTATTTTCTTTATTTAAATATATAAAATTAAGAGACTAAATTCAAAAATTTAGTGAAAAAAGTTAAACATGGGCCACACCATATTGGAAAAGTTGTGTTTTCTCTTACATCCATACAAAAAAAAAACAATTAACAAGCTAAATTCTTAAATTGGAGGAATTCTTTGATGTAATGCCCCCCATGACATGGAAATGTATAAAATTTATTTTATTTGTTTAAATCTATATGAATAAAATGCCAAATTAATAGACTAATTTTATTTAAATTAATACTGATAAAGAATCAAATTATACTCTAATTTATTAAATTTATTAAAAACATGTATTGAATTCATTGAAGATGTGATTTTTTACAAATTAAAAATGTATATAGTGATAGTTTTAAATCAATACTTGAAGTTCTTTTAAGTTAGTTAAAAAATTATTGAATTATATGTATATATATGTGTGTTAATATATATATGTAGGTATGTATGTATGAATACATATAAATGAATGGACTTTTTCTATTAATTATAATATTAAGGATACATATTCACAAAAAAGGGGTCGAGAGTACAAGATCACCTCGTGAGTTCAAACGACACAAGGCAAGGTTAACCACTATTCATAAAAAAATTAAAAAAATATAAGCAATAACTAGAAAAGTCCTCAAGCTACAAGACCAGTGCTAGTTGAGGGTGGGTCTTTATCATAAAACCAAAAAAGTCCTTGGGGTTGGTAGTTGGCTTAGGGGGAGTCCAACCATCATCAACAACAACATTAGCATGTTTATTGCCCTCCTCTCTAGGTGGAGAAATGACAAAGACTAATGAAGGGAAAGCCTATTTAGGGTCACATTGTGCAAACAACCAACTTGCATTAGGGACAACAATAGGAGCCACTGAGACCAACCTAAGCCCAACCTCTATGGAGGCGAGGCTGAGTGGCAACAACCACCAAAACCATTGGGAGAGTGGCAATGGGGCTAAGACAAGGGAATATGTGAGTAGTGTGTAGATCTTCTCTAGCCTCATCGACAACCACAAGGATGAGTTGAGTCATTGGATAAAGCATTCAAAGGCATGCAGGCGACCACATGGGGTGCATTTCCCTAGTGAGCTAATAACTCTCATAGCTGAGCCACCTCTAGTGCAACACTATTAGTTCATACTTGAATCTCCATCATGACATTAACAAATACATGTTTTAGAGTACATAGAAACATGAATATCAAGAAAGTTGTGAGAGAATAAAACAACATTGTGGTTCTTCCAAATAGTAAACAAAATCTTCATTATGAAAGAATGCCAAATCTAGGCATATCTAAAAGGAAGCCTGGGCTGATCTCCCAGAACAACAATATGCCAAGTGAAATCCTCTGGATAAAAAGGCTTGAAATAATCATGAATCCAGAGCCAATACTTTTGGGCTCTTCTACAGAACTAAAAAATATGTAGGAAACTCTTAGGTTGGCCACAAAAGGGGCATCTAGGATCTGGGACTCCTAGATGTTAGAGTTGAGGGCCCAAAGGCAAGCCTTGGAAGAGGAGGCACTAGGAAAAGTGAACAATATTCAGCTCCATAATGGAATGCCAAATAGTGGTAAATCTATTGTTCCAAGTCTTATAAGAAGAATGCAAATGCTAGCGCTGATTGAGAGTATCAACCATTGGAAGTTGGGGCACCAACCATTGATACCCTAGCTTGGGCTTGTAAATAGTCATAGGAGTGGTAGGATACCACTTCCAATCTTTCCACGATGGGAAAGATGAGTAAATACCAAGCTTGTTTAACAAATTGGGAGGCATTGAAGAAACTAGAAGATCAACTATCTATCCATCCTTGCATCTTCTCCTTCCCATGAGGGGAAGGAAACAAATCCCTAGAGTTTTTTGGTTGTTGCATGGAGGTAGATGATGGGGATGATGGGGTCTTCCTCATATGCATGTTCATCCTCTTGTTTAGGCTCCTCTCTAACTGGAGTTGATACAAACAAAGTATATATGAATCAATAATTATTATACACTGAAATAAAATATATGTACACACAAAATTAATTATTTTCTTACCACCATCAAATAGTCACTTTGTACATCCACGTCAAAGGCTCGTAGATGATCAAGAGTAGCATAGCCCTACAACAATTCAACCAATATAATGTATACAATAAATCCTAACTTATCAAGAGCACATGTAAACAAGCATACATTTAGTTGTACATTTTCATATCAAAGATCCAAAACAAATGAAAATACAATTAATGTCAAACTTGAGTTTTAAAACTATGCAACCGAAAAATTAGAATCCTCATGGAACCTCAAATAAGCTCAAAAAGAGCACCCATAAGAGGCCTTGTTGGTGTGCTCAAGAATGAGAGATGTGGATGTGCTCTCTCCAAACACAACTATGATGAATCCCAAAGTGATTGAAATGAAATTGCAATATGAAATATGAATCTAAACTAAGATGAGTGTAGAATACCTTCAAGGAATGGATATGAATAAGCCAACCTCAAATGATTCCAAAGATGTGAATATGAAAATGAGGTAAACTAATAATAATAAGCTATCATGAAAATAGGCAAGCATAAACGAAAGAAATCTAACATCTACCAAAGGGTTAGTAGTAGCATGAAAATATCTAAGAAAGCTCTAACACTATACTAGCATGATAATAATGCAAATGAGGGAGATGAGAAATCCTTGAGACAAGGGCTCTATTTATAGGTTTGAGAGAGGCCTTGAAGAGGTGGCATCTATGTGGCATCCACATAGGTGCCACAAGGGAGACACATGGGCTAAGGAGACAAGCCATGCAAAGGTCAACATAAGCCTTTTTGGCAATAGAGATGGCTCAAGGTTTGCTCGCATATGTGTGAGGAACCTTGGAGAAAGGAAAGGGGGACAAGTGTGTAAGAGCGTAAGAGGACTTTTGGATAAAATAATAAAAGTGAGGCTTTCTTGGATTTTGAGTTGCTCACTCATGTGTGAGCAACCACTTAGGGGCTAAAAGGTGTTTAGGAGGGTATTAAAATAATAAAGTGGGATTTAGCAAGTGGGTAGGCTTAGAAGGATGAGAGCGATGGGTGGTAGACTAGGTTTTAGGTTGGATTAGGATTAAATTAAATAAGATTTAACTTAATCACAAGATTATAGAATTTAATAAAGCAGAGAGAATTAAATAAATTAGAATTTATTTAAAAGGTGATTTATGGAGCACTATGCATTAAATAAATTTAACACATTACAGGGAATGCATTTAAATTAAATTTAAATACATTATCAAAGTGAACCTATTTAATTAAATTAATTTAATTAAATAAGTAGAAGAATATGATAAATATAATTAATTAATAAATAATCAATTATAATGTCAAGGGAAATATTAAATAAATTAATATAGCATTTGGGACAATTTTAAGCATCTACATATAATCACTTGATCATACTTATAAATACCATTTTAAATTTCAATACTAGCTAGTATAAATGACAACTAAAACTATTAAAACTCTTTCACACCTTGGTCACTAGCTCTGAACTAGCTATCGCGACAAAAACTCCATGATTGATGAGCTAATGAAGATGAGGAGGAGTCTTAGACGTCAACAACTAAAAATCATATAATACAATTTATATGCTTTTTATAGGATATAACATAGCCAAATAAATTAAATTAACATGAAACAAATGTACCTTTATGAAGCTTGTATCATTCCTAGGCGCAGAGTCCCTCGGGAATGTTTATGGTTCAGTAGGGAACTAATGCACATGTATAAATTTTTTTGTCAATCCTTCATATGATAAATTAATAAATATATGTATTAATTTAAATGATTAAATCAATACATACCTGTCGACTCGTTGATGAGACATAAAATGGGGTTGGGGAATCTATACTAGGGCCATCAACACTCTTACCCTAAATTTTGAACATTCTCAAGACATGCTAATTAATTAGTCATTCACTATACATATGAAATGTGATCAAATTAGTTTATTATAATTATAATTTACTTGTGTGTCAATGCCAAATGTGTCACTAGGGAACTTATTGGTGACTAGCCCATCATCCATAGTGTCTCCAATGTGATTGCTAAACATGCATAAGGATCCACATGACATACACATGTGACCACGATGCAAAGAAGGCTCCTCCTCAACTAATGTAGTGGTGCAATGAATGAAGGTCTATGTCAAAGCATTTATAGTCCCTAGAGCACTGGTCTCTACATTTTTCTGCACAATTGAAGGAATAATGACATGCTCACTCTGTAGCTTGACAAAAAATGCTCTAACTGCATTAGGGTCATGACGTGCCTTCGACCTCAAAAATGACAACCCCCACCTCTACCTTGAGAATCTAATATGTCAAAATAATTGAGAATCTCCCAGAAGAAATACATTGGAACCTCATGATTATTGCAGGGAGGGGTATCAAAGACCATCCATCATCTATCCTAAAAGTTATTTCTAATATCATCATGTATGCACTAGTGGATGGGGAACCTTTTAGGTATATTATTAATAGTGTCTTGTTCTCCTAGCTTTTTAAATAATGCACCTATGTTACCTTTCGCTATTTCCTTTACATCTTTATAGGATAATTTGTTTGCATAATATCTTCTTTGTTCTTCTATCTTAACACACCAAATATCCAACTAAAAACTAATAGAAGCTACACATGGCTCATAATGGACTCAAGGGAGGACAGCAATTGTGCTCTCATAGGATTAGTTTTCCCACAAGATTTCAACCTACCAATGGTTTCTTCTAATTCACTTTTCTCTCTTTCTATTTCATTCATTATATTATCTTTGGTGCAAGGAGAGGTCTTTCAATAGGTGGAGGTTGTAGAAGTTCTTACTCTTCCTCACGAGGGTTTTCATTTTGATTTCGTTGACCAGGTTAGGGATTTGGTGGTTGATTATTCATATTTCCTAATAAGAAACCAATTGCACTTTAAATAAATAAACAAATTTAATGCAAAATTGAAAAAAATAAAAAACAATGCTAAAACATATAAAACAATGCAAAACAAGAGTAGAAAACATACTTGATGATCTTAGATCAAGCGACGAGGAGGCATTCTGAGGAGGAGAGTGAGAATTTTTTTGAACTTCTACAAAATGTGTCCATGTTGTTGAGGGCAAATAAAACACCAACAAAAAGAAACAAGAAAAAGTTGGAATGAGTCATGGGTTTGCAACCCATTTATAGGTTTTTTTAAAAGTGCACACACGATTTTAACATTTTAAAAATTTAGTTGTGTGTCATGTTTTTGGCACCACAACTTTGTGCATTTGCCCCCATTATAACTTTTTACCTAAGTACGTATATCATAATCTAGATATAGCTAGTAAAGAAAGAAAAAAAATGTAGATAAAAATGAAATATTTCAAACAAGAATAAAATTGACATTATAAGTTCTTTGAAGTCATTCTATTAATAATGGAAACAAGTTTTCCAAGAATAAAAATTGCAATAAAATGAAAATTTTTCACTTATAAGAAAATGTTTTGAAATTAAAAAAAAAAAATTGCCACTAACACCACCCTTATGTCTAGTTACAGAGACTAAAGCCTAAGGAAATGAAAGCATAAAGAGGTAAAACCTAGTCGGAATAAGCCCTCCCCCCACAAAATATAATTTGCATGGGATCTAAAATGTTTTAATGAATTTAAAAAATTAGAGTATAATTTGATTCTTTGTTTGTATCAATTTAAATAAAATTAGTCTATTAATTTGGCCTTTTGTTCATATAGATTTAAACAAAGAAACAAAATTCTATACATTTCCATAACATTTTCAATATTGTCGGGGCCATTTCATCAAAGAATTCAGCCAATTTAAGAATTCATATTGTTAATTTTGGTGATTTATTTGTATATATGTAAGATAAAACAAAACTTTTTCAATATGGTGTGGCCGATGTCTAACTTTTTTCACTAAAATTTTGGAGTTTAGTCTTTTAATTTTAGAGATTTAAACAAAGAAAATAAAGGAGAGTCTATACATTTTCATAACATTTATTAAATGGTGGGGGCAATGTCTTCATTGAATTTAAGAATATATTTTATTTTTATTTTTTTCATATGAATAAATATATCGTATATAGACTCTATTGTATCATATTGTTATATTGTGGCCAATCATATTACTTAAGTGAATCTCATGCAACATAAGGTGCTCGGAGTAACACATAACTTTATTTCATGTTTCACCAACAATACTCAATAAATCTAAGATAACTATAAAAAGATATCCTCAATCAATTTTCTCTCAAACTCCTAATAGACCTATCATCACTATAAAGGGTTATCCATAATCTATCCCTCAAATGTTTACTACACCAGTGATTATGGTTAAAGGATTTCATGATCATTTTTCCTTTTAAACTCCAAACAAGCCTATTATAAGTGTGAAAGGAAAACCTATAAATCCTTTGGAGTTTTTTCACAATTACAATCTAGTGGCTTACACCTATCAAACAAGAAATAATCATCAACCTACTATTATAATTATCCCTAATTCTTTCCCACCTTCTCACCCCATGCTTCCTCCTCCCTACCCTACATTCTTCAAAATCTTGAAAAGGAGTTTAATTTGGTAGAGGAATAATACCCCTACCAAGATCTACCATTTGAAGTTTCTTCAAACTTCTCCTACATATCACAAAGCCTTAAAAATAGCTTTGACCACTCATCAAGATAACATCAATTCCTTTTTTCAAAGTATGCACGCTACCCCTATACCACCAGAAATGGTGTTTAATAAAATGAGTTACCTCCTAATGGAGTTTAACATTAATATCATGATCTTATTTTAGCTACACTCATTAGTAGTAATCTCATTTGTAGGACCTTAGTTGATAATGTGTGTGTTCTTAATAATTTTAGTATGGACATGATCAAAAATATTAAGGCTGATATTTTAACCATTAAACCTAACTACACAATATTACTAAAAAAACATCAAGCATCGTCACTTAACCTATTCAAGTAGGTTCAATTATTCTAGATATTCCTATTCATGTGATTCCATGACCTCCTAGTTGGAATCTTCATTTTGGTAGACGTTTATCAATACATAATATGCATGTTGTTCCTTCAACTGTTCATCGAAAATACAAATTCATCTATTACAATGTGATGTACACTCTTACGATAGATGATAGACCAAATCATTGTTTAAATTTTGAATCAAGCAATACACTTTTATTTATCAAAGGAAAAAAATGATCCTAATTCTAAATATTTTTCTCAAACTAAAGATGATAATATTTCCTCTAGTTCTCTTTCAAGTGATGATAGATGATCCTTATATTTCACACCAGCTTATATTGGAGGGTACAAAGTTTTAGACCTTTAGTTATGGAAAATAAATATGACAAAGAATTATAAATAACTCTTTCTCAAGAGCTTAGTAAAATTTTGGTTTCTTCTTCCACTCCTAACAAATCTCTAGAAACTACCAAACATAATTGTGATGACATAGTGACTAACAAGGCTACATTGTCTATATTTTATGTAGCTTCTTGTTATGGTCTTGGTTGTTATTTATTAGTGAAACACAAATTAATTTTGAATAGATGTGGTAAAAGTAAGAAAATAATTAATCTTCCATTAGGAAATGGTGGAGTGTGATCATTCTAATGAATGGGGATTTAATCCTTATAAGAAACCATAACTAGTTACCTCTAACACTATCATAGATAATGATTCTAACATAGTTCAAGATATCCATAAAAATATTTTGAGAATCATGAGATACATATGGAATAATTTGGTTTTGAGCCTCTTCCTTTGTCTACAACCTCTCCTTCATCATCAAAAACTTCATCTACATATGCCCCATATCAAGAAATGATTTTTCCTAATCTTCTTTGTGCTATGATGAATACTAGGCCTAACAGGAAAAAGAAACATTGTCAACATCTTATGACTCTTCCTTTTTGCATGTATCACTTCTATCATGATCTCTCTACTAATAAATATCATGATTTACATCATAAAATTCAATAATACATTGATAATACTATTATTTGTATATCATCTCACAATGAGTTACTTTTCAATACTATTTTTTCTAAACAATATCCAAGCCTAGGACTATTATGTTGCTTCATACATTGTTAGATTATTCCTTGGGCACTCATTTTCATGAATTAGGTAGTATAATTCATCAGAAACATAATAGGTCCCCTTTATGCTTCTCTCCACACTTGGGGAGAAACAATGTTCTATCAATCTCTCACCTTCTCTCAAGGATCCACTTTTCCCTTGGCTAAATGCTTTTTTTTTTCAAGTGACATCCAATCATACATATAAATAGTGGTTTACATTATGAATATGCATCCTTGATCATAACGTTATTCATTTTTTGCAATTAGTTTCCATGATAAATAAATTTCTCACATTAGAGACTAGACAATGTTTCCTCCTTCACAAGGATATCTTTTATATTTCTTGCATGACATTTCTTTGCATTTGTCCCTTCCATGAACTCATAAGATTTGTGGCCTCTTTGGTTTATAGTGGGTGTTGCTTGTGGACTATCTTGGTTTTAATAGTGATTCGCCCTTGATCTTCTTTTCCTTAAGATTATAAAATAATACCTTTTTTCCATATTAAGTGGGGTCATACATGTATGGCATCCCTTGCACAACTTTACACTATATTTAAATGAATACCCATGGTATAAGAGATTCATATCTATCTATAGTCTGCACATGTATAACCAAACCTAATGATTAAAAGTGATTTATATCCATCCATGTGGTGTGCACAGAAGGAAAATCTTCATGATATAAGTGTTCTATATCCATCTCTCAAGTGCACATATACAAATAAACCTTCATGATATAAGTTACTTGCATCCATTTATGAGGTGCATATACACAAAAATCTATCAATACACACAAATCTCTCAAGATGGAGCTTACAACCAGAAAATAATCTTCTAGAGCATCAACTCTTCTTCTTCTTCTTTCTTCTCTTTATCTCTCATGGATTTCCTAAAACAACATAAAATTTTCTATCCCATGCCATCCATAATTTTATGTATCTCTCCTCCATGGTTCCATAGACTAACACAACTTTTAGTTACAAGTGTTGATGCAATAACTTGGATTCCAAAAAAACCAACGTTTTACCTCTCCTCCATGGTTCCATAGACTAACTATATTTTATTCATATAGACTAACTTGGTTCAATAATTTCCTATCTTAACCAACATTACTTTTAATTATATTTCAAGGTTAATTCATTTGCAAGGCCTTGACCAAGGGAAGTTCTTTTGCCCAACAATTTTCCCTTCTATCTTATGTGCAGGTACTGGTTTAAAATACAAACATGGCTATAGATTTGGGAACCTATGTGAGAGAACTTTTGATATCAATTTTTCTATTTTATATTCGGATAATTTTGGGTATATATTATGAGTTTTACCTATACCTAGATATTTAGAGTTTAGATCCTATAGCAGAGTAGTAAGGATAATCATAAGAATTTTCTAGATTAACTTTACTAGTTTTTATATTGTATGTTTTGGGTATATATATTATAAATTTTACCTATACCTACTCTATGTCACACTAACTTGACCTATACCTAGGTATATGTCACACTAACTTGACCTATACCTAGGTATATGTCACACTAACTTGACCTATACCTAACTCTATGTCACACTAACTTAACTTGTACCTAGAGCATACCATTGAGTTGCAAATATTAGAATCTTACCAAACTCTATTAGGTAAAAAATCAGCCTTCAAGTACATTATTCCTCTTTCATTTTTAGGTTCATAAATTCCTAATTCTAGTTTTCATGTTTGCTTTGATAAATTAGGTCAATAAAACCTGCTATTGCATCTTGTCCTTGGTCATTATCATACATGTCATACAATTTTATTTTCCTATCCACATAAGGAATAGCATAAACCCCCTTTGGCTAGACCTTGGAATTGTATCTCTTCATCCTTTTAGGTTGTAAAAATCAGATTCGGTCTAATGATTTTTTTTTGTATTCCAATGTATGGTAAAAATGGGTTTCTACCATTGATAACGAATTTCTACTATACATGAGTCATTTGTGCAATCATTAAGAAATGTTGAATAGGGTCAAATAATGAGTGCATATATATCAATTCATGTTAGTGCTTTATCTTGTACAAAGCGGTGTCACCTTTCAGGTTGACTTATTAGAATGATTGGATTTGAGTAGTTCTATCTAAAACTCAATTTTATTCAAACATATAATCCAGATAAATTCATTCTAGCTAAGTTATATATGGTCTCACACTTTTTCAATAAGAAATGTCTACTAAATGCATATTTTATACTAATTTGTATCCAATTACTAAAGAAATAAAATTATTTCAAAAAAGTGGCATTTCAGTAACTCTTACTATTTTTATGATATTTTTTTTAATAATATATAAACACCATTTTATAGAGCTCAAAGTCAATAATATTCTCCTATAAAGTTTATAGTGTTTTAATTAGATATAGTATATTGTAATTAAAACATTCTACAAGCGCATATTTTAACACTGAAAAAGATGTCAATTTTGAGAAACAAAAAATATTAAATAATATCAATTTAAAAAATAAAATTATATGATGTTATAGAGGAGAGAACTCTCTTCAAGAACATGTAATTTTTCTCCTGGTTAGAATAGATTTGTTTTGAAAAATGTGGTGGGAGATGAAAACTATCGATTTTAGGTGAGTTGAAATTTGAATCATTATAAAAAAGAAAATATAGGCCTAAAGCCAATTTTTATTTTTGATTGTTCTAGATATATATATTATGTATAACATAGTCTGAGATCAAAGGGAAATAAGTTTATTTCCATATAGTTTTGTGGTGGGAACTAGACCCCTAATTTTCAACATTTTTCAACAGCTAAAAAAGTGTTTATAAAAAATAGGAAAATATATATCAATTATTATTTCAAATAATTATTAAAAATTATAATCCTAAAATTCATCAATTTCTACACATTTCATTAGTTTACTTCATTTTCAAATTCAAAATAATAATACCAATTTTATGTCATTGAAGGTGAACAGTTATACTTTTGTTAGCCTTTTCCTTTAGAAAAGGGTGACATAGGTTTGTGCTTTTACCCTTTAAAAATATTTTCCTATCCACATAATGAATACCCTAAACCCCCTTTGGCTAGACCTTGGAATTTTATTACTTCATCCTTTTTATTTGTAAAAATTAGATTTGGTCTAATGATGATATTTTTTGTATTCCAATGTATGGAAAAAATGGGTTTCTACCATTGATAACCAATTTCTACTATAAATGAGTCATTTGTGCAATCATTAAGAAATGTTGAATAGGGTCAAATAGTAAGTGCATGTATATCATTTCACATGTTAGTGCTTTATCTTTATTCCATTGAACTAATTCCCTCTTATCTTCATAGATGTATTCACCCATTTCCAATATTTTAAGGAAACCTTATACTAAATGAGTGAAAGATCCTATAAATAGGGCACCAAGGGTATTGCATATCCAAAAATATTGACATTTGTTAAGTACGTTTAGAGCTAAAAATTTTCCCAAGTTTGAATTGAAAATTGAATCAATTTAATAGGAAAAAAAGATAGTTCAAACATTTAAAATAACAAATCATAATGTGGGTTAAGATAAGAAATTATTGAAAGCTAGAATACCATAAAAGTGCTAGCCAGAACATGCAAACTCAAAATGTTCAAGTAAAAAATAAATAATTCTTACAGAACATAGAACTTTTATCAAATTAATATGAGTAATACTTTTCTTGGATAATAAATAAGTACACATACATGACCACTTAAAGCAAAACATGATTTGATTAAATTACGATTCATAAAAGAATGTTAGATCTATTGATGAACCTTGCCATAACAAATGTTTTTATTCTCTATGAAAACAAGCCCAATATTTGTGGATATTTAATGGAAATAAGATGTAAACTTTAGCATCTTGAAGTTGATATAGCTCACATTCTCCCAAAAAAAACTATCAAAACAATATATATAAACACTCATCTAGGATTCATCCATTGAATTTCATTTCTAATTTGCATGATTAGTACAAGAAGATGTAATATATATTGTAGTGGACAAAGTTTCCACTAAATTGAAGTATAGGAAACAACCTTTTCAAGATTGTTGATACATTTAGTGTTGAATTTAACTCTTTGAATTATCAAATATCTCCTAATTCTTTTGGATTTGATTATGTTTATATTTATTTAAACATTTCTATCGCACTCTATGATTCATCATTAAGATGTACACACGTATAACAAGTGTGACATAGTGACATGTACTTATACTAATTTGTATTGATTTTATTGAATATAATTATTAATATGTAGTATATTTTTAATACATTTTATTCGATATAATAAAATTATTGTAAAAAGAAATTTATAATGAATAAATTTTAAAAGTAATTAGATAGGATACTTTTTTAAAAATTGCATTTCCATATATACATTCTATCAATAGTAGATATTTATTTAATATGATATTTATAATTGTGAGAATTTATTTTTCTAGAAAGAAATTAAAAATTACAAAAAATTGAATAGAATACATATAACTAATTCTTAAAAGATGGTTTTGTTTGTGATTCAATAATAATATTATTAAATATAATTTGTATTTACAAATTATATCAATTGTAATGCATTAATGTTTGTAGTAATGCCCCATGCCATGCATAGCCCACCATACACCATACATGTATACACCATACATGTATGTAATTCGCACTACATCATGGTAAACAAACTGAGAGTCTTTTGCCTTTCACACTTAGTCTTATTAGAAGTTAATATTTTAAAATCATTCTAAAGATTTAAATTACTTTACCTTTTTACTCTCAATATAATATAATATTTATCCTTCAATTTTTTTAGTAGTATGAATTGATTTATTGATTATATCTAAAAAAATTAAAACTTTTTAAAAATATATTTAAATTAAACTTTTGAATTAAGTTATTATTTAATTTTTTATGATTTTTAAGTTATTTTAAATTGTTTGATTCAAATTGAAAATTTCACAAATTCTTAAACAAAATGGCTTATTAGCAAAAAGAGGGGTACAAATTTATTAAGATAGAAAGGAATACAACAAGGAGAGCTCAACAAGGAGCTCGATCCTGAGCAACAAGATCATCAAATTCTTGCACCATCTCAAAGGACAATTGCCTCCTATCCCTAATATTCCAACCTGGATCATGACTAGATGCCCATTTGGCTAAACAATCAGCAGTTCTATTCCATTCACAAGGAATATACGTGAACCTAATGAACTGAAAAGAGGAAGAGAAGAAAATAATCTGCTTAACAACAGTGGCCAGCTGCCAACTAACATCGTCAAGCTCTTGCGAAGAAAGCATGTTCACCACCACCTGGGAATCAGACTCAGAGATAATCTTACTCCATCCCCGCAAGCAACACTGTTCCACAGCATATAAAATAGCTTGAGCTTCCATGAGATTGTTAGTATAATCACCCTTATGAACTGAGAAGAAAAATTTAACATCCCTAGAACTACAACGAGCCACTCCGCCAATACCAGCCGGACCAGGATTCCCACGAGAAGAACCATCAGTGTTAATTTTCAGAACTCCATAGGGAGGAGGAGTCCAGTGCCCATCCCGGTTAACCCGACCCTTCCTCTGATGGTGAAGCTTCCTGGACATAGAAGGAAACCTATGAGCTACAGCCCCATCCTGTAGATGAAAATTGAGGCGATTACAGATAGCAAGATCAACCGGATCCATACCCCCATCAAGCTCACACTTCACAAGAATAGTTTCCTGAAGAGAATGTGATATTTTCCACCAAAGATGAAAAACACCAAGCCAAAAATCTTGGAATATGCGACAATTCCTCTCCAACCAGATATGCCAAAGCATGAAAGATGGGCCAGCAATCCAAGCAGCATGGAGAATAGAAGACTTGGAGGGAGCAGTACCCAAGCGGGCCCAGAACTCAGGAAAAGAGGAAGCATGCTGACAAGAGAAACCCCAAGCGTGCCACCAAAGGTGCCATATCTGAGTAGAATAGGAGCAATGGAAGAACAGATGGGAGACAGACTCCTCTCCATTACCACACAAAACACAATAAGAGGGGCCCTGAAATCCATGTTTACAAAGATTATCCCAGGTAAGACAACGGTTGTGAGCCACTAGCCACATGAAAAAATTGCACTTGGACTAAGAAACTTTATTCCAAACTTGCTTCCACCAAGGGACCTCAACATCCCCAAATAATTGTCTAGTTACCTCCTAATACCCAGTAGAGACATGATATTTACCAGACAAGGTACCACCCCAAGCCAAAACATCTGGACCAAGCAAAGAAAAACACTCTCTAGAGGCCAGAATTTGAGAAAGCTCCTGACGATCCATGTCTGTACCTCTAGGAGGCAAATCAGAAGAATGCTTCCATCTGTAACCAACAACAAGTCCCAATTGATAAGGAGTCTTGTAATGAGCCACTTTATCCCATCCAGCGGCAAGAAAAGAGTCACAAAGAGGCTGAAGATGAGGGTATATGGATAAAATGGAAGGGAATCCATCCCAAGCATCAGACCAAAACAAAGCCTGAGAACCTCCTTAACATATCCAAAACAGACCCCTCTTTACCAACATCTCACCTGTCTTCAAAGTATGACAAACCATTAAGCCACGACCTTCAAGAGGAAGTGCAAAAATAGAGCAAGGATCAGCACCATGAAAATATTTATGAGTGATAATATGAGCCCAAAGTTGATGTTGTCCAGAGCACCATCGCCAATAAAGTTTAGCAGCCAAAGCTTGACTACTCAATAGAGTAGATTGAAGACCAAGACCACCCTCCTTTTTAGGCCTACAAACAGTTTCCCAATTAACCAAGCTCCATTTAGTACTACGCAAATTACCACTCCAAAGGAGTTGTCGAGAAAGAGCATCAAAATCCTTGAGAAAGTAAATAGGTGCAGCGTGAACCATGCTTCGATAATTAGGAAGAGCTTGGATAATAGCTTGAAGAAGAGTAACCCGGGCAGCAGTAGAAAGCCATCTATGAGTCCAATGATTTACCTTATCCTGAAGCTTGGCAATCAAATTTTTCCAGAAGAGATGTGGCTGCCTAGAAACAACAATAGGGATGCCAAGATAAGTCAAAGGAAGTGATCCTATCTGAAACCGTAGGATTACAACAATCCTGTGCTGAATAGAATCAGGAGTGTTAAAAAAGTAAATGGAAGATTTGTGCTCATTAACTTTCTGGCCTGAAGCTGCCAAATAAACATCCAAATAATGTCAAAAGGCTTCAGCTTCCTTGATCCTAGCAAGACCAACAAGAGCAAAATCATCAACAAATTGAAGATGGGAAAGAGAAGGTAAGCCATTACCCCACCGCCAGCCTTGAATAGAATTCTGGGACACCTGATGCTTAATGAATCTGCCCAAGCCTTCAGCCATGATGATGAATAGATATGGGGAGAGAGGGTCACCCTGGTGGAGGCCTCTAGAAGCACCAAATAGTTGAGAAGGTTGACCATTAATAAGAACAGAAAAAGAGGCAGAAGTAACACAACTCATAATCCAACTCACCCAGTCAGAGCTAAATCCAAAAGAAAGAAGAATACTCCTTAGGAAGCTCCATTTAACTCTATCGTAGGCCTTAGCCATATCCAGCTTAACAAACATGGCTCTCTCCCTTGAAGTAGCCATAGAGTGAATGGTCTTAGTAGCAATAACAACCCCATCCAAAATTTGTCTACCAGCAACAAAACCACCTTGTTCTTCTGAGATAATAATGGGAAGCCACCTTTTCAATCTCTCAGCAATCAACTTAGTAATAACTTTGTAAACCACATTACATAAGGCAATTGGTCTAAAAAACTCCAACTGATTAGCACCCTCTCTCTTAGGAATAAGAGTCAAGAATGTAGAGTTCAAAGCTCGAAGCATCTGCTTGCTAGCATAGGATTCTTTAACCACCTCCAACAAATCATGATTAATGATGTCCCAAAATTCCTGAAAGAATTCATCTAGAAAGCCATCAGGACTAGGAGCCTTCCCCTTAGGCATGCCAAAGACCACCTCCTCCACCTCTTTCAAAGAAATAGGACGCATGAGATAATCATTCATTTCCTGAGTGATAAGGGAAGGAATACAGGACAAAATAAGATTATCTTCATTATCAGCAGGAGGAGAGTCCTCAGAGAAGAGGGTAGAGAAGTACCAAATAGCCTCCTGGAACAAAGCTGGCAAGGAATTCAGTTGGATACCTTGAGAATTAACCAAAGAAGAGATAGTGCTCTGATTCCGGGTGAGATTGCACTATTTTATGGAAAAAGGCAGTGTTACGATCACCTTCCTGGAGCCAATCAACTCTAGCCTTTTGCTTCCAAAAAATTTCCTCTCGAAGTTCCCATTCTTCTAGAGCTCTAGAAGCAAGGGATTCAGCCTTGCCAAGATCCTCTGAGAAACCTCGATCTCTAATCTCCCTTGTGATGACATCAAGATCTTCTTGAGAAAGCCTCTTCATAAAGTGAAGGTTCCCAAAGCATTCCCTATTCCATATCTTGAGCTTCCTTTTAACATATTGAAGCCTTTTAGAAAATGAGAACATTGCAGTACCATATGTAGGAGCACCATCTTTCCACCAACAGAAAACACAATCATGAAGAGAGGAGTCCCGAAGCCACATCAACTGGAACTTAAAAGGAGGATGCTTCAGAACATAAGCCCCTATAGCAGAAAATTTGATTGGCCAATGATCTGAACCCCTCCAATCAAGGATTTCTGAAGAGATAGTAAGGGTGCCACTAACCTAGAAGCAAGAAACAAGAAATCTATCCAGACGTTCTGAGATAGTAGCAACACCAGTCCTGCGATTATTCCAAGTATAGAGACCATTAGAAGGCTTAACATCAGAGAGATGCAAAAGAGATATATGTTGCCGAAGAAGAGCAGAAGAAGGCCCCAATCTAGCCAAACCACCATGCTTCTCCTCTAGACTTAAAACTGAATTGAAGTCCCCTGCTAACACCCAAGGATGATAAGGATGACAATTTCTAACATATCGAATATGTTCCCAAAGTTCCTCCTTTCCCACAAGATCAACAGGTGCATACACATTAGTAACCATGATTACCTCTCCTGAGTCTAGAGAAGAAGCTACCATAGAGAGAGCTGAGTGAGAAGATATCCAGCCAAGAGGAGAATTTTTTTGAGGATCCCTAAATATAGCTAAACCACTTGCACTGCCTATTGCCCCAACACACTGGCATTGGCCACGAGACCAAATATTAGAGGCATGTTGGACCATAGACTCCATAGAGAGCTTAGTCTCTTGGATACAAAAAACATCAGGGCTATGATCAACCACCAAGTTATGAATAGCCTTTTGTCTAAGGATGCTATTCAACCCCCTTACATTCCATGAGAGAATAATCATCATTGGGTAGAATTAGGAAAATGAGAATCCAAAGGTTTCACTGAACCAGACTCAATCAATATATCTCCTGTGAGTTTAATCTTCTCTTGGTCTATTTTGCACCCACTCCTTAGAGGAGGAGTAGAAGAAGCCCACTTAAAGGGTAGAGACATCAACCCCAAGGGGAGAGGAGAACCCTTGCCCTTACCTGATGGTAGCACATCCTTAACCAAGTCAGCTAAAACAACATCATTATCATCCAACACTGCAGGAGTCACCAGAGCCTCTGTCACAAGAGCTATAGGAACCTCACAGTTCTGATATACTACAACTTGGGATGCCCCACAAGCATCATTAGGAATAGATCTCTCATCTGGGAAAACTGGATCAAAAGAGATAGGAGGAGGAATACCCTCCTCTAGAACCATACTATCCAGCACCTTAAAGCAGTTAAAACCTAAATCAGATAATCTTTCTTTCAAAGGCCTCTTTTGACCACGACCCTTAGCACAAGGGCGAACAAGGGTAAATCCATCCTTATCCTACATTTGAGCCTTACCCTTACCTGTAGCATCTTGCAGATTCATCCCCTTGGTAGTATTAGCCATTTGAGATTGTCCTTTCCCTGTAGTATCTGCCAAACCACCAGTATTGCTAGCTGTAGAACCATCCACTCCTTTGAAACTTGAGTTACGGGGGCACTGATGCAGTAAATGACCATACTCATGAAAAATTCGGCAACGGAAAGGGAGAGATTCATAATCTAATTGCTGCACCCAAGAAAAATCCCCCATACAAATTTCCAAAGAATCTGGTAATGGGTTATTCAAATTAATTTCAACACAAATTCTAGCATAAGAAATAACCTTTTTATCGAGGGATTGATGTGCGATTGCAGCCAACTTCCCCAAAAAAGCAACAATTTGTCGAAGGATGTCTTCACGCCAAAATTCCAAGGGAAGATGAGGCAAGCGAACCCAAACTGGCACTATTGAAGGGAGATCCTCAGCAGAATTAAAACCTGAATGCCAAGGTTTGACAAATAACCCCACATGGTTGTAGAAATAAGGGCCTCCTTCAAAAACACGATCTCGATCAGACATGCAAGAGAATACAACAAAAAAATAACTATTCCTCACCAACATAATCTCCATATCGCCTTCCACCTACCATGAGCGGCGGATCCATGCCTCAAGAGCAGATAGGGATATCCGGATTCCAAGATATTTGCATATCGAAGCATGCTTGGTCCAATAAACAATGTCCTCCATTACAACCGTTGGAGGAATAACCAGAATAGGGCGATCATGGCTACGCGGAAAACAACCATTAACTTTTTTCAGCTTGGAGCTCTCCCCTGAATAAAACAATTCAGATTGCATTGCATGCATAGTTGGAGAAGAACCATCTGTTCTTGTCAACGGAGAAGAAATCCCAGGCCCTGCCATGCAAACAATAAAACCCCAATCCAAAATTGACTGCAGAAGATTTCCGAAAACACCGACGCAAATTATGTCCAGTAGCTAGCAATCCAAACAGAACACATGAAGAAAATTAATCAAAAGAATCCTTTCATGGCTTATTGATTATATTAATCCACTACAATTTTTTTGTTCCACTTAATTTAACTTTTTTTATTTTTATTTTTCTTTAGTTAAATTATGATATTTTTAAAATTTTCCTTAAAAATTTAATATAAAATTATTGTTTTTAAAAATAAATTATATTATTTTTCTTATATAATCGTTCTTTAGTCTCATTTTAAAAATAATTAATTAAATAATCATTTTAAAAACAATTAATTAATCAATCATTTTAAAAATATATTTGAATCTATATTAAGTTTGAAATAGAGTAAAGAAATTAATTATGTTTGGAAAATTAAATTCCAAATAGAGTTCATTCAGAATTGGGTGTCGCTTCCACCTATATCCATCTATATCCATCCGAGATGAACTATATCCGCTGCCGATGAAGGGTGGAGGGCTCCCAAGAATAGAGTTTAGGTTCCCGGTGCAGATGAAAGCAGGGAGATGTTGTTTGTATCGAACCCTGTACCCAACTATAACTAGAATTGTGAAGGAACCAACCGTTTCTATTTCTAGTTATTTTTATATTTTGATAAAGTTATTGGCGAGTTTTCAATTTCTATCATTTTCTTAATCATGTATATGTTAGATTAAATTATTAAATTAAATTTATTATCTTAATGTAATGAATTATAAAAAATTACAACAATAACATTAGTCAAATTTGTTGATTTTAAAAATAGATTATATTATTATTTTTATATGATCTTTCTTTGGTCTAATTTTTAAAATGTATTTGAAAGAAATCTATCTAAATATTAAGTTTGATTATAATGGGCAAGTTTGAATATTTAGAGTTTGCAGTAGAGTTTGCATTTTCCTAAGGTATATGTAGTTATTTTTATATTTTGATAAAGTTATAAGCAGTTTTCAATTTCTATCATTTTCATTATAGTACCAATTTTTATAATCATGTACATGTTACATTAAATTATTTAATCTATTTTATTATCTTAATGTAATCAATTTTTTTTTAAAATACTATATAATCAACTAAATTGCAACAATAACATTAGTCAAATTTATTGATTTTAACTAGTATAGATAGAATCAGAAACAAAACAAATAAAATTGTTTAACTATTATACAATAATTTTTCTTTATGTATGGTTGATATAATTTCCTTTTTCAAATAAATAAAATTTTAATAATATTATCAGAGAAAGTTGTATTAATTTGTACTTATAAAGTATTTGATAAGAAAAGTTTGTATATTAATTTTTTTCAATCGAAAGATTTAAAGAACACTAAATGAGTTCAAATAAAATATAGTTTTAAATTTGAATCAAACTATTTAAAATAACTTAAAAATAAATAATAAAGAAATTCAAATAAATAAATTAAATATATTCTCTTTTGGTTTTACAAATTAAATTAAATAAAAGGAAAAAATATTACATATAAAAATTAAGTATAATGATGCATAAAAGCATGGAGAATATTGCTATGCTTCAAGCTTTGGGTTTTGGCCCAATATTTTGTCAATCGATGCAGATGCTATTTGGGGATGCTTTTGCTTGCATCATCATTAATGGTCGTCAGTCTAAAGCTTTTGGGCTCTTCAAATCTATCCACCAAGGTTTTCCTCTTGCACCTTCTCTCTATGTTTTGACAACCGAGGGCTTTGATTATCTACTAGCCAATACCATCTCACAAGGTCTAGTGCATGGTATTTCTTTACCAGAGTTGACCACTCAGCTAGTTAATGGCCATTTCATAGATAATTCTTTCCTCATGTTGATTGAGGATAAGGAGAAAATTGCCAATGCTTTGCAATGTTTAGATACTTTTTGTCTTGCTCTAGGGTTGACTATCCAATAGCACAAAACCCTTTTCTACCAATAATCTTTTCTGCGAGGCCCTGATTGGTTACAATATTATGGATGGAAATGGGTACAACATGGTGAAATATTTAAATTTTTGGGCATTCCATTTGCTTTTCAAGCATCTTCTATTGGGTTGTGAAATGTTGTGCTTGCTCAAATTGAGAAGAAGCTGGAATGTTGGATCACTAAGCCCTTGTCACTTGCAGGAAAGTTTCAAATATGCTCCAAAGTGCTTGTTGCTACTCATGTTTATTATTATTCTTGTTGGGATCCCTCCAAAACCTCGTAACTTAAGCTTGAACATCTTCTCAGGGACTTTCTCTAGGCCTTTGATGCTATGCAACATGACTTTCACAGAGTGGCCTGGGACTTCTATTCTTTACCCAAGGATTCTGGTGGTCTTGGTTTGTTTTCCACCCACAAGCAGGGGATAATCCTCTGTGCCAAATGGGTCATATAGGTTCTCACTTGAGATGAAGCCTGAAAAATATTGTTATGTCATTGCATTTCGTTAGGCTTTCTAGTTAACCATCTAGCCTGGAAGGGGATTGGTTTTCAAACCATTGTTGTGACTTCTAAACCTATTCAAATTCAGGGAACTTTTATTGCTAAGAGCATTTGGAGATCCTAGGAAGCCATTAAACCTTGGCTTCACTAGGCTGTTAATGGATTCAAAGATGGGCTCTCGATGAATCAAAAAAACCTTTGGTTGTCACCCTTATTTGCCACTCAAGGGGTGCCTTTATCCAAGATTCAAGGAGCTAGTGCTTTGCATTTACTTTGCAAGGGTATAAAGAAACCCAAAGAATTATTCTTCAAGGTTATAATGAGCCTTCTCTCATGGAAGGATTTGCAGGTGCAATTTTTACTTATCTATCCAGATCAACAAACTATTGATCTTCTAGTTTCTACGGTTCCTCCCAATTTGTTACACAAGCTTGGAGTTCACTCATCTTGCCCTTGATGGAAAGATTGGAATTGTTACCCTGCCACTCCAATGACTAGAACTTACAAGCCTAGGCTGGGGTATTGGTGGTTGGTGCCCCATCTTATGATGGTTGATACCCTCAATTAGCATTGGCATTTGCATTCTTTGCATAAGACTTAGAGTCTTAGATTTTCCATTTTCTGGCATACTATCACTGAGCCAAAGATTTATCACTTCACCTAGTGTCTCCTCCTTCAAGGCTTGCCTTTGGGTCCTCAGCTCCAACATCTGAGATTTCCTAATCCTAGATGCCCTTTTTATGGCCAAACTAAAAGATTTCTGCATATCTTTTGGTTTTTTAGAAGAGCTCAGAATTATTGGCTCTATATTTTTGACTTCTTCAGGGATTTTCATTGAGAAGCCTTCACTTGGCATATGATGGTTTTGGGTGATGCTCCCAGACTCCCTTTTAGGCATGCCCAGATTTGGCATGCTTTCAGAATGGAGATATTCTTCACAATCTAGAAAGATCGCAATGTTTTTTTATTCTCTCACAACTTTCTTGATATCTATGTTCCAATGTACTCTAAAGCACATATATGTAATAATGTCATGATGCAGATACAAGTGTAAACTGACAAAGTTACGCTAGAAGTGGCTCACCTGCTGGAGCTACTTGCTCACTAGGGAAATACCCCTTGTATTGTTGCCCAAGTGCCTTCAGATGCTTTATCCGATGACTGTACTCCTCTTTGTGATCATTAGAGAGGCTAGAGCAGTTCTACTCGTCGCTCATAGACCTCCAAGTTGCAACCTCATTGCCGCTCTCCTAGTGGTGGCTTTTGTGGTCGTTGCTGCTCGGCCTCACCTCCTCGAAGGTTAGGCTCGAGTTGGTCCCCAATGGCTCTCTCTACTATCGCTAATGCGGGTTGGCCATCTACTCACCGTGACCCCAAGTGGGCGTTCCCCTGGCTGGATTTAGCCATTTCTCCTCCTAGGGCCAAGGAAGATAAAGACAAAGATAAAGATG
The DNA here is from genome assembly GCA_028749045.1 of Cupressus sempervirens. Classification (NCBI taxonomy): domain Eukaryota; kingdom Viridiplantae; phylum Streptophyta; class Pinopsida; order Cupressales; family Cupressaceae; genus Cupressus; species Cupressus sempervirens. Next base: position 138,462,944 of record CM053793.1, on the reverse strand, counting down.
TTGTTGCTACTGATGGTACCATTATTTACCATTATTTATATAAAAGAATGATATTTATATCTATTTTTATATAAAACTACTTTAATTTATTAAATCTAGCAAAATTTTATAATAAATTCAAATATAATCTATTGACAATTTATGTAAAAGATTAAGTATAAATTAAGATACAATTGAAAAGTGTCACGTAACTATCAATTTGATATGAATTTAAGCAAAAAAACAATTTGTAATATGGAGAACCTCCAAAAAAAGGACTCCTATAACACAAAACCTATTATGTGATTGGTTTAAACTAATTGAATTGTAAAAATAACAAATTGTTATATAGATTCTAAGCCATAAATTTTCTTATTATTTAGGTCAAATTATTTACCCTATATTCCCTTCATTCATCAAAATGAAATGAAAGTAAAGACTAAAATATTTTAAACATGTAAAACTTGCCTCATATTTTCCAAGTATTCTGCTACACCTTTTGTTCTGAATTCATGTATCGTGAAAAGTATTTTAACTGTAAATTGTAAATTGTAAATTACATAGTTACTCTAAATATCTCCTTGGGCAGAATGCTTGTGAGAAATTTTATCTTGAAGCGTAGGGAAAGTCCGATACAGTGAAAGCCTTAAACCGAAGGAGAGGCTTAAATTGCTGACTTCCGCGATCATATCCTTTGCTAAAATGGGAAGTCTTGATAAATGAATCCTAGAAAATGTTGCTTATTAGGGTTGCATCTTTCACGGTTATAAAATCTCTTTACAAACTCAACAATCTTCTATCATCTTGGTCACATTGATTCTTTTGGAATTATTTTATTTTCTAATGTAGATCTTTTTAGGTATATGGCAGGTTTAATTTAAGTCAAATGCACTTATTGGATTTAAAATTTGGTGGATGTATTTTTATACTTCATGTCACCATCCTTTAACAATTGTTGGATTTAAATCTTGGTGGATATATTTTTATACTTCATGTCATCATCCTTACCAATTATTATTGAATACAATTTCTCAGAGTTACACAAACACTAAATGTCAATACTACTTGTTCTTCCAGTTTCTTCTTCATTTATTGAAAGGTTTCTTTTTCCAACTATCTATTAATGTTTCTTTTACGAAAGTTCAATATTAGAATCCTAAAAGATCGTCATTGAAGTTAAAATAATCTAAATTTGTAAGCCTGTTCATCAAACCTGATTCAACTAAGACTGCATGTACACTGTCCATGCACTATTTTTACAATTTCATCAAATACCATTAAATAGTATAATGCCACGCGAACGAGGTACTTGGGTATTTGGGTATTATCATTTTTATAAAAAAATCTAAAATTATAGTTGTCATGGCGTTTTGTTTAGGAGCTGCCGATTTATTTTATGGTCTGTTATACATATTAGATTAAGCAGTCTGCTATGCATATTAGATTAAGAACTGATAGTACTGATAGTACCGCTATGGACATATTTATTTTTTGAAATTTAAAGATGGCATAGGATAGATAACTGGGATCAGCCCGTCTTTATTGGCTGCTATCTAAAACTTAAAAAAAAGTTTCAAAACTAAAACAGTGATAAAATTTGCAAATGTAATGTATTCTTTTCAGTTTCAGATTTGCTATATGTCTGTAGTAATAATATATAATGAATGTTTAGATGGATAACAGAGAAAGCAGACTTTAAACATGAACAAATAGAGCATAAATCATATAAGAAGTCTTTAACTATAATGCTCTCCACTGAATACCCAATACATGAAGTAGGTGTAACAGATATTTAAGATATCCATGCAATCTAGTTAAATGCTCTCAATATAAGAATCATTGACGGAGTTAATTGCTAATTGATTAGCAAATAATGTTCCAATCGTGCTAGAAAAACTTGACAAACAACTGTTAAAGTGAAAAAAAATGATGAAAAACTGATTTTTTTTCATCTTCATTAATTTCAGTTTTAAAAAAAATAGTTAACATGAATAAAAGTTTTAAAAAGAATAGTTAACATGAATTAAAATTAAGTATTGCCATGTGTTATAATCAAAATGCCACAGAAAAGTGAAACAACTGTTAAGAAGAAACAAATTCGAAGAGAAACTCGTTTTTCTATCTTGATTAATTTTATTTTTGAAGAGAGAACTTAACGTAAATACAAATTAAACATTACAATCAAAATGCCATAGGGTCAGAGTTAAAAGACACAAGCAATTCAAAAAAGGAAATTATGTTATTAACACAAAATTTGAAACACAAGAGACATCATTTTAGACGAGGGTCTTAATAATTTGCAAAATAGAGTAAAACATTCGAACATGAAAGGCAGCAGCATTCCATCGTCTACAGTGTAGATGAGGGTTTCATTATTTTGCAATAACACACAGTAAAACTTTGAAACCTAAGCCACATGATTTATTTTTTCACAGGGCCAAAACTTTGAAACCTAAGCCACATGATTTATTTTTTCACAGGGCCAAAACCTTCTTCCATACAGGCCTAGAGGAAATATCCTCCCACCATGCATTCACATGTTTTCTATCCCTGATCAGATATCCTTTATCAGTAGCATTAACTATATAATCAGTGAATGGAAGATGAGACAGATCAGCAAGGCTGAAAAAATCCCCTGCCAAGTATTTGCTCTTTGACAGCCTCTCTTCATACACATCCAACACTTCCCCCAACTTTTGAGCACTGCTCTCAATCAACACCTTATCCTGAGGCACATTAATCCTTGGGACAAATATTATCTGATAGACTAATGCAGTAGCATGAGGACTATAGTACTGTCCTTCAACTTCAAGCCATTGTTCAATCAATGCTCTCTCCTCTAGGGTTTTCCCCAACAAAGGAGTCCCCTGTCCTGCATATTTCTCGGCATAGTACCTTATGATAGCCCTTGATTCTACACATACCCAATTCATATAAACTCAGATCTACACAACCCAAATCTGATCTATATGTTTGCAATGACCATATCAATGGTAGATGCACTACCCAGAAAATTTTGCACATATACAAGTAGATTAATCACAAGAAAGCAATTATGTGAGCTACCAACGTAAGTTTTGAATCAAAACATTCAGCATGCTGCATGCTAGCTAAATGAGAATAAAATGAAATACCCATAAATAAATACACAATGAAAATCATTACCAAAGAGTGTGAGACTTCCATCCTGGACTACTGGAACTTTTTTAAATGGCTGCATCACACATCATACAAAGACAAATTCAAATCAATAAGCTTAACCTTATAACTGTATAAATTGGGCTATTATAAAACCAACAAAAGAAGAAAAATATATTATAAGAAACGATCCGTACTTGTAAGGCCAGGAACTCTGGTTTCTTATGCTCCCCTTTAATTATATCAACAGGAACAATTTCGAACTGAATATCTTTCTCTATGAAACATGCAAGAACCCTTCTGCTGCCGGCGGCGTAGGCAGGACCAAGCAGCTTGACAACCATTTTGATTTTCTTCTCAAATGGAGAGATAATTATGCTTTTTCCTATTCGAAACCCCAAGATATGCTATGCATTTGAGAAAGCTTTGTGATTAAGGAGGAGGTAAGATTTGGGCTCTATAATTTGGTTTTTGTTTGTGTGAATAGAAATAAAAGAGAACAGGTTAGTCAATATATTTCCATTGTAAGGTAGGCTACGTCGCTTCATTAGCTTTATTAAGGAGTTATCATGGGAGACTAAAGAAGTATATAAGATTATCTAACTTGGTTTTTGTTTTTCTCGATGGAAAGGGAAGTAAATAGATTAATTCTACATTTATAAATTTTAACTTTTAAAATTAAATTTTTTAATTTAGTCTATTAATTTGGTCTTTTGATCATATAGATAAATTTTGGAAGAAAATCATTGCTTTATACATTTTTTTTATAACTTTTTCAATATTTGTGAAGAAAATCATTGCTTTATACATTTTTTATAGCTTTTTCAATATTTGTGAAGTCATGTCTTTAAAGAATTTAATAAGTTTTTCTTCATAGATTTAAAAATTTAGAATATTAATTTAAAACTATTAGACTAATATATTTTCCTAACTTTTTCAATATATAAGAAATAATGTCTTCAAAGAATTCAATGAAATATTTTTTTAACTTAATTTAAGAACTTACAATATTAATTTAAACTTCTTTTCACTAAAATAAAGAAGAATACAATTAGTCTTTTTCAATATGTAAAGTCACATTTTCAAAGAATTCAATATAGTTTTTTGAACTAACTTGAGAACTTCAAGTATTGATTAAAACTACGTGCATACTTTTTTAATTTGTTAAAAATCAATCTTCAATGAATTCAATAGATTTCTAAAAATAAATTTAAGAAATTAGAATATAATTAGATTCTTTATTTATATCAATTTAAATAAGCCCAGTCTATCAATTTGGCCTTTTGTTCATATAGATTTAAACAAACAAAAAAAGATTCTATATATTTCCATATCTTGGGGGTATTTCATCATATAATTCCTCCAATTTAAGAATGTAGTGTGTTAGTAGTGTTTTATTTGTATGGATGTAAGAGAAAACAAAACTCTTTCAATATGGTGTGCCCATGTCTAACTTTTTTCACTAAAATTTTGAATTTAGTCTCTTAATTTTAGAGATTTAAACAAAGAAAACAAAAGAGTCTATACATTTCCATAACCTTTTTAACACGTCTTTAAAGAATTCATTGGAAATTTCATTAATTTTGTATTTTGTTCATATGGATGCAAACTAAGAAATAAAAATCTATATATGGTGGGGGCAATGTCTTCATTGAATTTAAAAATCTTAGGTATTATTTTTTATTTCCTTCATATGGATGTAAACTACTAAAAAAATTTCTATAGATTTTAATTTTGTTTTTGATGTGGTAGGGGTCATGTCTTCAAAGAATTTAACAAAAACTTTTTTCCACTCAATTTAAGAATTTGGCCTATTCATTTTGATTGTATTGATGTAAACTAAGAAAACACATTAGTCTATACATTTTCATAATATTTGTGATATGGTGGGGGCAATGTCTTCAAATATTTCAATAGAAATCATCATCACTAAAGTTAATAGTCTAGCCTATTACTTTTGTATTTTCTTCATATGGATGTAAAATAAGAACAAAAAGTCTTTAGATTTCCCTAACTTTTTCGATGTGGTGGAGGCCATGTCTTGAAAGAATTCAATGATTTTTTTTCCACTTAATTCAAGAATTTGACCTATTAATTTGTTTGTATTGATGTAAACTAAGAAACCACATTTGTCTACACATTTCCATAACATTTATCATATGGTGGGGGCAATATCTTCAAAGAATTTAATATGTTTCCATTGAATTTTATTAATTTTTTATAAATGATTGATTGAAATGATAAACGTCATGTCATGGGTTCACCATAAATATATATTGTGTTTGGGTTTAATTTTTTGTAGGTTAGGGTCAAGATTTGGTCCATCTACATGGTTACTCAAGATCTTGGATTTTTTATGCAAGCCCATAAGAAATCTTGAAGAAAATTTTGCCTCTTTTGGTTTATTTTTTTTTAACCAAAATGTGTGGTTCATTTTTTAGTTTTTATTGCCAAATATGGTAGTGGGACATTTTTTTACAACACAATTACATTGAGAAGAGTTGTGAAGGTTTTTGAGGCACTTTCCAACATGTGCGTCAAACCAAATTGATCTATCATAGAGATAGTCTAGCTCTATAATGATAGCGAAGGTTAAACAATTGATCCTCAACAACACCGAGTGGGATAATATCACATGTCTATTCAATTTAAGTGAGCCTATTATAATTACTTTACTAAATATTCACAATCTACATCTAGCTAAAAAAGAAAGGAAAAAATATGCATATGAAAAAAGAAGTATTTAGAGCAAGACTAAAATTGACAAATATAAGTTTTTTTAAGTCGTTCCATTAAAAGTTGTAAAATGTTTTCCAAGAATAAAAATTGCAATAAAATGAAAAATTTTCACTTATAAGAATAAAATTTGGAATTAAAAATAAAAATAAAAATTGCCACTAACACCCACCCTTATGTCTAATTATGGAGACTAAAGCCTAAGGAAAGGAAAATATAAAGAGGTAAAACCTAGTGGGAACAAGCCCCCCTTAAAATATAATATTTGCATGTGATCTAATGTTTTTTAATACCCTTCACCCCAATAAGATATCACAAAAAATGAAATAGAATAGATGATGTATTTCTCTATAATGTGTATTCAACATTAGATTCTCAAAACTAGATGTAGAATATGATCCACAATCAACAAATAACATTATCCTCCTTAGGAAGAAACATGACCAAATAAATATTAAAAAAGTCTCCCCAAACATGATAATAATATGCTGGACGAAAAATCAAGATGGATGATGTATTTGAACTCTACTCAAAGGTCTCTATGTTGATGTGTAATATTGGCATAATCAAACCATACATTATTGAAGATGGGAATATAGAATCTCCTAGAAAATTACATAGAAAATAATTGAAAGAGTCATATACATCCTCAAAAGGAAAATATATCTTCTCAAATTTTTTATGAAAAAGTATCCACTCTTATATCAAATTTTAAGGAATGGTAATATGGAGAATGAGGAAGAATATTATAATGTTCCCTTATAAGAATTGGAGAAGGACCATCCTTATCATAGAGAAGAAGTCTATAGTTGTACCATCTTAAAATGGAAGCACCCATCATATCAGACCTTTTAGCTTCCACCCTTTAGTGATTTTATGGTCTATGGATACATTTATGCTCAAGCGGCCCTTTCTCCCATTTTTTTCCTTGTTTCCTAATTATTTTTGTGCATTTTTTTGAGACCCCAAGAGTATCTCTCATTAGGGTAATCTTGGTATATGTCAACTAGGTCAATTTGTACCTTGACATATTATACTATCATGACTTGTTTTGTCTTGGGTTTATAAATTTATTATGAAAACTTGTATATAAGGAAGCTTGGGCACTTTATTTTAACTTCCATGTACATGAATATAAACACTCTTACACCTAAGGACAACAACAAAGAACAATGAAGGAATTCATCAATTTTTAAATGCAATTATCAAGCTCTTCTCAATATTCAAAGATGTATTGTGAGCATTTTCTCTTCAAGATCTAGCAATTTTTTAGCCATCAAGGAAAGAAATCTGCATAGTGGAATTCATATATTTCTTCTTCCTCTTTGCACATCTATATCTATGGCTTTACGATGTTGTGTTTCATTTGTGGATATTTACTATATTTCTATTGAAGACATGATATTAACATCATCTAGGACAATAAAATTCTTCCTAATAATGGTTTCATCAACTAAGGTGAATCATTTTATCTATCTCACTTATTTATATACAAGTTTACATAATTATCTCTTGCAAGGTTAAGTCCTAGATGGAGTTTTGAAGAAGGAAATCCCCTCCCTCCTGCCCCACAAAAAGAAAAAGAAAAAGGAAAAGATCAATTTTCTTATGTGATATAACCTATTATCATAATTTTGTATTCATATTTGGAACCATACAATTGAGAGTTTCTCAGAGATCTATGGTTGCTCATATTTTTGCCCTCTAGCAACACAACCATCTATTAGAACATATATAGGTAGAGGTTAACTAGGTAAATATATACCTAGGCATTTTCATTTTCTAGGGATTTATAGGTTTTTATTTTGATTTCAAATCTATAATAAATTTTTGTGTCATAGTTCCTAATCAACATTTTTTATAATAAGAAGGGTATCACTCCAGTACAAGATGAGTCACTTTCTCTGTCTTCCTTTTGTTTTCCAGATCTAGTTTATTTCTTTATTATTTTTGTAAATTTATTTCTTGTATAATTGAATCATTTAATCTTAGGAAATTTAACCAATCTCACATTTAATCAATTAATTCACTTTAAGTTAAAATTATAAAATGTAGTGACCACATTGGCTTGATTTAATTTTTTTATTCCAAGACCTAGTATACAAGAAATCTTGAGAAATTCATTTTTACATCCACACACATGAATATAATCACTCTCACAACTAAGGACAACAAGCAAGAATGTCCAAGATATTCTTCAAGTTTCCTAGGAAATTCTCAAGCTCTTCTCGAGATTCGTAGATGCATTGTGAACATTTCCTCTTCAAGATCTAAAATTTTTCTGGTCGTCAAAGGGAGAGATCCACATTGTGGCATTCATCTTCTTCTTCCTTTGTGATAATCTAACTTCATGGCTCTATGATTTGGTATTTATTAGATCCATTGCATTTATGGATATTTTCTACATTGCAAATTTAGATTTGGAAACCTATCATTGGCACCTTTTGAGAGATCTAAGATTAATTTTATTTCTACCCTTTGGGAACATAATCATCTATTATAAAATATATAGGTAGAGATCAAATGGGTTAACACATACCTAGAGGTTTGTATTTTCTAGGATTTTTTGGGTTTTTTGGTTCTGATTTTAGATTTGCAACCAATTTCTATATCCTAGCTTCTAATCAACATTTTTCTTAGTAAAAATGTGTTTTGTATCTCTACATTACAAGGTGGGTCAATTTTTCTCTTTTCCTCTTATGCATTAGATCTTATTTTAAAATTTATTATGGTGTTATGTGTGTTTATTGCATTTAAATCATTTAATCTTAGAAAAGTTAATCAATCTCATATTTAATTAATCAACTCACTTTAATCTCATTTCAAATCTAAAATCTATAGCTTAATAAACATTGCATGAAAGAGGACTTTCTTTCACACTTGATGAAGGGGTACTCCCCTTAATACCACAAACACATAATGAAAATTGAGACAAAAAAAATTTACAAGAACTAAAAATGGGCTTCTTATTATCTTCAAAAGCATGGAATTAAAAAATTTAGAAATAAAATGTGCAAAGTGACATAGGTATTTTCCTTAGAATATTCTATAAGATAGTCACAAACAACCACCAAGAGCTACCTTAGAAAGCCCTAAGGGCCTTCCTTATATAGGCAATTTTCCATTGCCCGGGAAGGTTATAGACTTTAGCTTAACCCTTGAGGTAAACCAACCATAAAATTACATCATTTTTCATATTAATTACATAGAGTGAACTCAAAACAACTTCAAAATATAATTTTAGATAGCCCAAATTTTGGAGGTTGTAATTTTTAATTGTAGCTATGATTGGCTATTATACCCACTTTTCAAAATTGACAACTCCTAATCTATAACACCTTGGCATTGTAAGCACCACTAGCTAAGGTTTGACCTCATCCTAGAGCCTCTAAGGTATTCAAAATTGATCTCAAATAGTTTGCACCCAAAAACTTTGATAACTTCACCAATATAGATGGCATGGAAATGAAGCTCAATAAGAAGATTGATATGATTAAGATGAACATCCACCTATGAAATAAGAATGTTCTTTAGTTTATTCCACAATATGTATCAGAAATACCAAATAAACTTGTTGTCTCAATATGAAACTATTCTCTTTCATAGACCATTTAGTCTCACCCCTTCCTTGAAAAATAATTTTTCCACATGCACAACATCAGTAGTTTTCTTGTAAGGAATAAAATATTGGAACTACCATTGGAACAATTGTTATGTTGTCATTCATGTCAAACCTTATTGGTGAGACACTTTCTACCTAAGTAGAGTACAATATCAATATGATTGATGAAGAGGATTTGATAAGGAGAGATAACAAGATGACCTAGTGGAAAGGTTAAGTAATGTGGAATCACGATGGGCACTTGATCAGTTAGACTTTAGAAAGATAATGTGTTGTTTAATCATAACACTAAGTGGGAAAGAGAGTTATGTTAAAGTCTAGAAGAGATGATCAATTAAGAACAAATAATTAGGCTTAATTGAGGTTCAATGCAAAATATTTGAGTAACTTATAGTTGAATCCAACAAATGCTAGTTTCTACCGAGTAAGCAATAGAAGATGAGAAAATTTAGTGTCGCTTAAGTGCTAGTAAAAGATAGACTAATAGGAAATTTTGACCAAACACCTATAAATGGACTGAGTGAAAATAGTGCAAGCTGAGAAAGTTAGTATAGTGATGACCAAGGCCAAGGAATAGAGTGTTGGCCAAGTATCAACATTTGATAGCTTGTGAATGAATCTCATTTCCAATCCAACATAGCTGAGTTCTTGAAATATGGAAAGTATGTTGAAGATACAAATTGATGTGATGAAACATTTAATTTAAGGGAAACCGTGTTTGAGTGTTTCCATGAATGGATTCAAAGAGAAGTTTGGATAAGTTTCTAGAAGAGGAAGGAGGAGACAAAAAAATGGAAGGATTCAATGAATCTGACCTAACCTTGGTATTTATGATGATGTTTGTGTGGAAAAATATCTATCTACCTATTTAAGGAGGTATAAGGGCTAAAATAGAAGAGGTTTGGCATTGCTACTTTATTGAATGCCAAACTTGAGTAGAAGGATGTGTAGAAGGTGAAGTGTGATTGTTTGAAAGGTTGGCAAGAAGATCAGAGATAGAGATGATAATGGAGGATAGTCAGTGGATTAGCATATAAACTACATTATGATCTATATTTGTAGAGTTTTATTTTCTCAAATCAATCTATTGAACTACTTTATAACCATTGCATCAATTTGAAATCCTTTAATGAAGGTTGACCTAACAATCATTTGTAAATCCTTTAATCAAGGTGACATTCTGATGGAATGTTGTAAAGTCCTCTAACAAAGTCAATCCTAATAGGGTGATTAAATCCTTTAACATGCTCAAACATAAAAATGAATATTGTGACCTTTAATAAGGTTGGCTCCTCACAGAGCTCACTTTGGAAGAGTGAAACTATTAGCGACATGTTGTTGGTGGTTTTTCCAAATTGGGTTTCTACATTAAATCTCAATGTCATACTTGTGTGGATGTTATTTGAGACATTTTACTCTTAAAGTTTTTGATGCAGAGCCCTCTGTATTTCTCTTTAAGGAATCTTAGTTCAACTCAAGGGATTCACAATAGTCTGGTACACCCTCAAGGAACTAAGAACATCTCAAAGATTACAACAAGGAACCCTGACATTATACACCAATAAAGACAAAATCTTCACTCACACAATCAGATTGCTATGTTTGATTCCATTATTAATAACTCCTGTTCTAAACGTCTTCTTGAAAAACCTTTTGGAGTAATTGTTCCAAATTAGTAATTCTAAAACATATCCAAATCTGAGACCAATCCAATAAGCAGATTATAAATTTCATACTCTGAACAAAGACCCATTTTCTCTGTCATAAACCAGAACCAAAACTGGTAACCCTGCCTAGGGCATCAGATATCTTCCTCAAAATAAATCTAAATGAAACCAAACCAATTCCATATTATCCATTATTGCATCTAGTTTTCAAATATGTAAGCCATTCATTTTTTTCATTCATATATAAAGTTCCAAACACAAATCACTGTCTGTAACTCCAATGAAAATTGTTAAAAATCAGTTTTCACTCAAATGCCTATAACTTTCACAAATCTATATAAAAATGATTCAAACCAGTTGGAAATGAAAGTTAGTTCACATATCTTTTCAATGAATATCATTAGAGATCTTGAGTCTCCAAAATTTGTCCGCATCACACGCTGTAACATGACTGTATTCAGCGAATCTCAAATCTGCAAACATCCACTTTCACCAAAATACCCATAACTTATTCATTTCTTCATAAAATTGAACCAAACCAAAAGCATGAGAAGAAGGATTCATCATACTATATATCCATTACTATATCACATGGTTTCCAGGCTGTACATAGCCGTACAAGGCCTGGAAACTACTCTAAAACTAAAAAAAACCAATCAAAACCACAACAATAAAATGCACCAAAAATGTATCAAAGTATTTCCTCTTCTCCCAAATTGATTTGGTTCAACCATACAATGGTTTTTATATCCATTTGACAGTTATAAACCTTCCTAACTACCTCCAAGACCAACCATATACCCTTTTACATCATTTTTTATTATTATTAACAACTTTCTCAAAGTTGCATTTTACAACTTTTTTACGCAACTTTTACATTTTTGACAAAAAATGGCTTCATAGCCTTTACAACTTGACCCAAATACAATACAAATGACTCGAATGACTTTAGATGGATGTCAATAGATCCATTCACCAATTAAATAAACATTTTTACATTATTTATCATATTAAGACCTCCTTTGACAACTTATTACAAATGGCTTCTCTAGCTTTTATATCTTTGTCTTCTTGAAATTTAGGTGCCTCTGCACCATACTCCCAACCTTGAAAAGTTTCCAAGTCCCTTGAAAACGTGGAATCAATAACCTGCAAGAAAAAATATTAGATCAAAATCCTCATCTTTTCCTTTGCCTCTTCACCATCATCACTGGATCGGTGCCTCCTCCACTTTCCTATCTCTTCCACTAATGACTCCCATCAATGGAGTTATGCTGGTTGCCTCTATGGTGCTTCTAATTCCTCAGTCCACTCCTCCATGCTGCATCACAACCTCTTGTCCCTCACCTGGGAGTCCCATCATGCCTCTCTCCCCAGTCTATTGGCAACACACAAAGGACCATCCTCTCTGGCCCTGGATTATCTCCTATGATCCTTTGGTAGACTTCTCTTGTCCACCCATCTACAGTGAGTGAACTAGCACCTGCAACCACAAAAACTTCACTAACAAAAATCATATACCCAACTTTGCCTGGTGTAGGTTACCTTCTACACACTCAGAATCTTCTGAGCTCTGATACCAATCTGATGCAGAGCCCTCTGTATTTCTCTTTAAGGAATCTTAGTTCAACTCAAGGGATTCACAATAGTCTGGTACACCCTCAAGGAACTAAGAACATCTCAAAGATTACAACAAGGAACCCTGACATTATACACCAATAAAGACAAAATCTTCACTCACACAATCAGATTGCTATGTTTGATTCCATTGTTAATAACTCTTGTTCTAAACGTCTTCTTGAAATTTTTTTTGGAGGAATTGTTCCAAATTAGTAATTCTAAAACATATCCAAATCTGAGACCAATCCAATAAGCAGATTATAAATTTCGTACTCTGAACAAAGACCCATTTTCTCTGTCATAAACAAGAACCAAAACTGGTAACCCTGCCTAGGGCATCAGATATCTTCCTCAAAATAAATCTAAATGAAACCAAACCAATTCCATATTATCCATTATTGCGTCTAGTTTTCAAATATGTAAGCCATTCATTTTTCTCATTCATATATAAAGTTCCAAACACAAATCACTGTCTATAACTCCAATGAAAATTGTTAAAAATCAGTTTTCACTCAAATGCCTATAAATTTCACAAATCTATATAAAAATGATTCAAACCAGTTGAAAATGAAAGGTAGTTCACATATCTTTCCAATGAATATCATTAGAGATCTTGAGTCTCCAAAATCTGTCCGCATCACACGCTGTAACATGACTGTATTCAGCGAATCTCAAATCTGCAAACATCCACTTTCACCAAAATACCCATAACTTATTCATTTCTTTATAAAATTGAACCAAACCAAAAGCATGAGAAGACGGATTCATCATACTATATATCCATTACTATATCACATGGTTTCCAGGCTTTACATAGCCGTACAAGGCCTGGAAACTACTCTAAAACTAAAAAAAACCAATCAAAACCACAACAATAAAATGCACCAAAAATGTATCGAAGTATTTCCTCTTCTCCCAAATTGATTTGGTTCGACCATACAATGGTTTTTATATCCATTTGACAGTTATAAACCTTCCTAACTACCTCCAAGACCAACCATATACCCTTTTACATCATTTTTTTTTATTATTAACAACTTTCTCAAAGTTGCATTTTACAACTTTTTTACGCAACTTTTACATTTTTGACAAAAAATGGCTTCATAGCCTTTACAACTTGACCCAAATACAATACAAATGACTCGAATGACTTTAGATGGATGTCAATAGATCCATTCACCAATTAAATAAACATTTTTACATTATTTATCATATTAAGACCTCCTTTGACAACTTATTACAAATGGCTTCTCTAGCTTTTATATCTTTGTTTTCTTGAAATTTAGGTGCCTCTGCACCATACTCCCAACCTTGAAAAGTTTCCAAGTCCCTTGAAAATGTGGAATCAATAACCTGCAAGAAAAAATATTAGATCAAAATCCTCATCTTTTCCTTTGCCTCTTCACCATCATCACTAGATCGGTGCCTCCTCCACTTTCCTATCTCTTCCACTAATGACTCCCATCAATGGAGTTATGCTGGTTGCCTCTATGGTGCTTCACATTCCTCAGTCCACTCCTCCATGCTGCATCACAACCTCTTGTCCCTCACCTGGGAGTCCCATCATGCCTCTCTCCCCAGTCTATTGGCAACACACAAAGGACCATCCTCTCTGGCCCTGGATCATCTCCTATGATCCTTTGGTAGACCTCTCTTGTCCACCCATCTGCAGTGAGTGAACTAGCACCTACAACCACAAAAACTTCACTAACAAAAATCATATACCCAACTTTGCCTGGTGTAGGTTACCTTCTACACACTCAGAATCTTCTGAGCTTTGATACCAATCTGATGCAGAGCCCTCTGTATTTCTCTTTAAGGAATCTTAGTTCAACTCAAGGGATTCACAATAGTCTGGTACACCCTCAAGGAACTAAGAACATCTCAAAGATTACAACAAGGAACCCTGACATTATACACCAATAAAGACAAAATCTTCACTCACACAATCAGATTGCTATGTTTGATTCCATTGTTAATAACTCCTGTTCTAAACGTCTTCTTGAAAAACCTTTTGGAGGAATTGTTCCAAATTAGTAATTCTAAAAAATATCCAAATCTGAGACCAATCTAATAAGCAGATTATAAATTTTGTACTCTGAACAAAGACCCATTTTCTCTGTCATAAACCAGAACCAAAACTGGTAACCCTGCCTAGGGCATCAGATATCTTCCTCAAATAAATCTAAATGAAACCAAACCAATTCCATATTATCCATTATTGCGTCTAGTTTTCAAATATGTAATCCATTCATTTTTCTCATTCATATGTAAAGTTCCAAACACAAATCACTGTCTGTAACTCCAATGAAAATTGTTAAAAATCAGTTTTCACTCAAATGCCTATAAATTTCACAAATCTATATAAAAATGATTCAAACCAGTTGGAAATGAAAGGTAGTTCACATATCTTTCCAATGAATATCATTAGAGATCTTGAGTCTCCAAAATCTATCCGCATCACATGCTGTAACATGACTGTATTCAGCGAATCTCAAATCTGCAAACATCCACTTTCACCAAAATACCCATAACTTATTCATTTCTTTATAAAATTGAACCAAACCAAAAGCATGAGAAGACGGATTCATCATACTATATATCCATTACTATATCACATGGTGTTCAGGCTGTACATAGCCGTACAAGGCCTGAAAACTACTCTAAAACTAAAAAAAACCAATCAAAACCACAACAATAAAATGCACCAAAAATGTATCAAAGTATTTCCTCTTCTCCCAAATTGATTTGGTTCGACCATACAATGGTTTTTATATCCATTTGATAGTTATAAACCTTCCTAACTACCTCCAAGACCAACCATATACCCTTTTACATCATTTTTTTTTATTATTAACAACTTTCTCAAAGTTGCATTTTACAACTTTTTTACGCAACTTTTACATTTTTGACAAAAAATGGCTTCATAGCCTTTACAACTTGACCCAAATACAATACAAATGACTCGAATGACTTTAGATGGATGTCAATAGATCCATTCACCAATTAAATAAACATTTTTACATTATTTATCATATTAAGACCTCCTTTGACAACTTATTACAAATGGCTTCTCTAGCTTTTATATCTTTGTCTTCTTGAAATTTAGGTGCCTCTGCACTAGTTTTACATACTACAAGTTTTTTATTATTGGGACAATGGACTGTAAGTTTTATGTTACTGGAATATTGCTATAGAGATTGAGCTACTTAATATTTAGATCTAAATTGGTTGAAGTGTTTAAAGTTTAAATGGTACATCTGGACTTGAGGATAATTGATTCAAACCCCCTCTCTATTATTATAAATCATTTTAATAATTGGTATTAGAGATTTTGTTCTTGTAGAGAGAAACATTTGAAGGGACTTAAAACTAATGATCAAGGTGAAAAAAGAGATACCCAAGATGAACACAAAGAAATTTCTTGCATGGAAAATTTTAATGAATTGTACATTTCTAGAATCATAGATTCAATATTATTCTATTTGGAGAATGAGTATGTGGTCATACCTACACCTATGACAACACAAAAGATAAAGAAGAAACAAGAGAACAATCATGTAATGTTGGAGATTGCATATTCCCTAAGCTACTAAGAGTTTGGTGACATGAAGAAAGGCAATTCTAAAAAGAAGATGTGGGACAAGTAAGAAAAGATCTATGGAGGGGATAAGAATGTACTTAGAGAAAAATCATAAATCTTGAGAGGAAAGTTTGATGACATGATGATGGTAGAAGGTGAGAACATTACCCAATATGTTGGAAGAATCAAAGAAGTTGTGAATGCTATTAGAGGAGTTGATGGAAAGATTAGTGACGAGACTATGATCAACAATGTACTAAGAACCTTACTTCTTATTTATGCTATTAGATTTTATGCAATACAAGAACTAAGATGTACTCTTGGTAATGACCTAACCTTGGATAGTCTAGTTGGTAGACTCACTACTTTTGAATTGTCAAATTTTGATAATTTTAATATCCCTTCTATTGAATATTCTTTCAAGTCACAATTGGTTTGTATAAGCCCAAGAGAAAAGAAGGAAAGTATGAGACTAGAGAGAGTGAATATTTTGATGATCTTGAAGCATTAATTTTTAGGAGACTTCCAAGAGGTAGATGAATGTACAATGGTAAACTTCACATAATCTATTTTTCACTCAATAAAGTTGGTCATATTGGTACAAGGTGTCCTACTAGGAATGACAAGGATGAAAGGAAGGACAAAAAGTTCAAAGGAAGAAGAGATAGAAAAGAAAATGAAGGATACAATGATTACAAAGGCAAAGATAAGAAGTCTTGTTACATTGTTGAAGAATACAGTGATAGTGAATCTGATAGTAATGATGAAGACATTGTTTATGTTGCTATAAAAGATGATTTTGATTTTGACAAGAAAACTACACTTATTTCATATGTGAGTAAAGGTGATAGATGGATAGTTGATAGTGGTAGTTCACATCACATGACTGAAAAGTAAATTTGAAAACCTAGAACATTAAAGAAGGTAGTGTTAAGTTTGGTAATAATGTACCATGCTTTGTGAAAGGTAAATAACCAAAAAAATTAATTGATAAGATTGGATGTGAAAATACTTATTAGGTCGAAGGAATTAACTACAATTTGTTGAGTGTGGCACACTTGAACAATTTAGGGTACAAATTTGAATTTAAAAACAAGAAGGCCATAATCTACAATGGTATAGGATAATTGATTGGAAGTGGAGACATAACCAAACATATTTTTTTCTATCTAGAGCTGTTTGATGACACTTGTTTGTTTTTACAATGTGAAGATATATGGTTATGGCATAAGAGGCCATTTCATGTGAACTTTGACAATTTAGTATGCATTAGTAAGATGAATAAAGTTAGAGGGCTACCAAAACTAAAGAAACCTAATAATGTGATGTGTAAAAAATTTCAACTAGGGAAAATAACTAAGACTAGTTTCAAGAGAAAGACCTATACTTATGATGTTATTTTAGAATTGGTTCATACTAACCTTTGTGGACCTATTGGTGTACAAAGCTACTGTGGTGACAACTACTTTATTCTATTTGTTAATGAATAGTCTATAATTATGACTATGATATTTCTTAATTAAAAATATGACACATTTGAAATGTTTAAGTTGTATTTTTCTAGATCTAAGAGAGAAACATTTAAAATATTGAAGTGTCCCAGATCAGATAGAGGAGGTGAATTCATATTTGGAGAATTCATCACATCTTACAATGATAGAGGAATGAAAAGATGGATGTTTGTACCTCGGAACTATCCACAAAATTGTATACCTGAAAGGAAGAATAGCTCAATCACAGATTATGCTAAGACATTGATGATGGAGAAGAATATTGCACCTAAGTGCTAGAGAGAGGCTGTAAGTGGATATATTTATACCTTGAACATAGTACAAGTCAAGAAAGGTAAAAACCTTACACATTATGAGCTATGGTATAGACATGTACCTAATGTGAAGTATTTTAAAGATTTTTTTGAAGACAATGTTATATATGGAAAGGCAACAGAAATGGAAAACTTGATGCAAAAAGTTATGAAGGCATATTCTTAGATTATTTCAATAAGAGGAAAACATATAAGTGTTTGAACTCTAAAACTAACAAAGTTGTGGAAATTTAAAATGTGAAAGTTTATGAATATGAAGAAAATAATGGAGTTGAATGTAGAAAGGAACCTAAAGATTACAAAAGATTTGTATGCATCGATGAAGGTGAGTCTAACACCTTACCCAAAATTGAGAAGAAAGCTGCTAAGGAGAAGTAATGGCTAGTACATGCTGAGTTACAACAAAAATATATTGAGTAGATCAAGTAGTTGGTGTTGAGCTATTAGAAAATACAATTGGAACAATTTTTATGCTTTCATTAATGTCAAATTTTATTAGTGAGAGAGTTTTCTATCTAATTTGAGTCTCATATCTAGATGATTGATGAAGATGACTTGAGAAGTTGATCATAACAAAAGAACCTAGATGAAAGGCTGACTTATGAGAAGAAACTATAATGTAAACTTGATTAGTTAGACTTTGAAAAGACAAAGTGATTGTTTAATCATGTTACAAGTGAAGAATATAGTTGTACTAAAGCCTTGAAGAAGAGATCAAAGATTGACCAAATGCATAAGCTCGACCGAGCAATAGAGTAGAAGATTAAGGAACTTGAAGTTTGTGCTAATTGATGCTATTGTTGACTAAGTATCAGTATTAACCAAGTCTTAGTATATGTGCCAAATAGAAAGTTAGTAGTGACCAAGTAACCTAGTGATGATTGAGCATCAGAACATAGTGTCAGTCAAGGTACACCATTTTGATAGTTTATGAGAAATTGTAATTTCCAACTGAAAGAGTTGATTTATTAGAAAATGTAAAGTGTGTTGAAGGTAAGGATTGATGGCATGGATCATTTAAATCAATGGAAACCATGTTTGCACATTTCTATGCAAGGATCCAAGGAGAAGTTTGGAGAAGTTTCTAGAAGAGAAAAAAACAAATGAAATGTTGGAAAGATTCAATGAATTTGACCTAACCCTAATATCTATTATGGTGTTTAAGTAGAAAAATATCATAATTACCTATCTAAGGAGGTACAAGGTCTATCCTAACAAGGTTGGATAATTTTTTGATGCTATCGATTGGAAAACTTAAGTAGAAGGCTAAGAAGCTTGAGAAGATGTGAAGAGTGATTACTTGAAAGGTTGTCAAGTGAATTGGAGATTGAGTTTAAAATGAAGGTTAGTCAATGGATCAAAATTTGAGTCAAACTAGGATCTGTATTTGAAAATTAAGTTTAATTTTCCATATTAAACTGATTTTACTTGCTAACCATTATATTAGTATTAAAAATCTTTAATTGGGGTTGACTTAACGATCATATATAAATCCATTAATCAAGGTGGCATTCTTATGAAATATTTCAAAGTCCTCTGACAAGGCCACTTCTAACAAGGCCACAGTTAAAAGTGTGTTTTGTAACCTTTAACAGGGTTGGCTCCTAATAAAGCTCACTTTAGAAGAGTGAAAATATTGGTGTCATATTACTGGCAGTTTTTCCCAAATTGGGTTTCTACATTAAATCCTAGTGTCAAACTTGTGTGGATGTTATTTGTGATGATTTACTATTAATTTTTACATTCTTCAAGTCTTTTATATTTAGGATAGTGGATTTCTAGTTTATGTTATTGAAAGTTTACTATTGAGCCTGAGCCAATTGATGCTAAGATATGAAGCTAATTAAGTGTTTGTTTATTCAATTGGTACATCTAGACATTGGATAACTAATTCACCTCCCCTCATAGTTATTCTAAATATTATAACAATTGGTATCTAAGCTTTGGGGCTTGTAGAGAAAATATTGAAGGTATTTGAAGCTAAAGATCAAGATGTACAAAAAAGAGGTGCCAAGGTTGAACAAAGAGAACTTTCCTAAATGGAAAAGTTTGATGAGGCTACATCTAGTAGGAACTTGATGAAGCCCGTGGTCCCCTTAATACCATAAACACATAACAAAAAAAATGAGAAAACAATAACTTGTGAGAACAAAATGTGGGCTTCTAATTATCACCACAAATGTGGAATTGTATAATTCAAAATTACAATCTACTAACCCACATAGGTGCCTTCATTATAGTGATCTATAAGAAAAAGCTACAAAGTATCACCCAAAGGTGTCCTGTACAATGTTTAAGAATTTTTTAAATAGGGAATTTTATTCCACCCAAGAAGGTTCTAGACACTCAAACTTTATACCTAGGGCCGACAAACCCTATAAAATATATATAGAGTCAGCCAAATATACTTCTAATATTTATTTTGGAATTTTTGGTCACCCCAACTTTGGAAGGCCATAAATTTGAAACTGTTTCTTTGATTAGCTATTATAGCGACTCTTTTAAATCCTCTACTTTTGATCTATAGGCTCAAATTTCTACAAGCACCCATTCGTCGAGTTTTTGAGCCTCATCTAGGCATGTTTAAGTCATCAATGGTGAGCTTAAAGTTTTTATACCAAAATTGTACTCCAAAAAACCACAATAAATCCATTAATACTAATCATATGACACTATTCCTCATCTGGTAGGTTGATACATCGAAGATGAACACCCACCTCTAAAATTAGGACATTATGAGCTTGTATGACTGAATTACTAAGTAGCAAGCCCCTAGAAACAACAACTCTTCACTAAGACAAACCTTATTCAAGAAATAAAAAATAAATATTTTTGGGTGATGGAAGATTTCTCTTACACCCAGGATGCTCCTGCATTAGACACTTGAGGTAATTTGAGAAGTGACCCCATCACATCTCAAGTATTAAGAGAAAAATTGAGATGGTTAACCTCCTCCCTTGCTATCCATGATGAATCTTACACTAACCTCCATCTCTATTTGACCAGGTGTTCTTCATAAGTTTAATTCCTTTTATTATTTTCCAACAAGTTTATCTAATACATCCTCACTCTCATTTGTAGCTGAACTAGCTACTAGAATATTCCACTACACTTCTGCAACTTCATCTCCATCACCTCCTTCATAATATCTTATCAAATCTAAAATGTTAAATACTAGTCAAATATTCAATTCAATAGGAAACTCCACTTGGTAGGAATTTCTAGAATCATGTCTTTTTACTATTTTACACAATCCAAACTTCTTCATTTTTGCCTTATTATATGTACCCAGTACAAAATGCTTCTTTCATAAATGAACCATGAGTTCATATCTAGTTTGAAATTCCTTATATTGCCTTCTCAGATTTTCCTTAGCCTTGTACTATGTATTCATCTTTGTAATTTGCTTCCTCACCTCCTCATGGATACTCTTCAAATGTTCAGCAAATTCTTATGCTTCAGTATTATGTGCCTCTCCTTTAGCCAACTATCTCAATTCAAAGGCATTTTTGGGACTGCTCTCATATAAAATCTAGAATGATGATTTACCAGTGATCCTGTTGACAAGATTATTATATGAAAATTCTTCCTATGATAAAATTAGATTCAATTCCTTTGGCTTATCTCCAACCAAAGATCTTAACAAGTTTCTAAAACTGCAATAACAACTTTTGTTTTCCCATTAGTCTATGGATGACGTGATGAACTAATCTTCAAATTTGTCATCAATTTCTTCCATAATATACATCATAAATACCTAACAAAATTGGTATCTCAACTTGAAACTATACTCTTTGGCAGACCATCTAGTCTCACCACTTCTCTAAAAAACAACTCTACAACATCAATGCCATCACTAGTCTTCTTATAGGGAATGAAATGTGCCATTTTTGAAAACTTGTCAACCACTGCAAAAATAGAATCATGCCCTCGTTTAGTCCTTGGTAATCCAAGAATGAAGTCTATGCTAATATCCTCCCATGACTTCTCTAGTTCAGGTAATGGTTGACACAACCCCATATTCTATTTCACTCCTTTTTCCATCTGATATACTTTGTAACTCTACACAAACTTCTTCACATCTTGCTGAAATTGTGGCCAATAATTGTTCTCAGCAATCAAAGAAATGGTTTTATCTCTACCAAAGTATCTAGCAAATCCTCCACTATGCTTTTCTTTGATGAGATTTTGTCTCAAAGAACTTCTGGGAATACACAACTAACTTCCTTTGAAAATCATATCATCTTAGATTATGAAATCCAACAATATTTTCCTATCAAGTGTAACAGGTTCTGTACAAGCCTTCCACACTTCAACAAAATTAGGATCCCCTAGATACAAATTCTTGAGTTCCTTGAATCTAACCACTTCAATTTACATCTCTATTTGAAAATTTGTCTTCTACTAAAAGCATTTGCAACTCTGTTAGACTTCTCACTCTTATGTTTAAAAAAAATGTATAACTTTTTAAAAACTCAACCCACTTCAAATGCCTTTGGATCAAATTTCCTTGGCTATTCAGATATTGCAAATCTTGATTATCAATATACCAAACAAACTCCTTAGAAAAAAGATAGTATTTTTCACTTCTTCAATGCCTAAACTATAGCATAAAATTCTTGATCATAAACAAAATATTTTCTTTTGGCATCATTCAACTACTCACTAAAATAAATAATGGGTGTACCTTCTTGGCTCAAAACAACTCCTATTGTAGTGTCACTAACATCATAATCTACTTGAAACTCCTTGTTAAAATGTTAATGTGCTAAAATAGGATTCTTTGTAACTTTTTGTTTCAATAGAATAAAACTCTTATCTTCTCCTATAGTTCAGTTAAATTCTTTCCTATCCCCTCTCATTATTTTAGTCAAGAGTCCACAAATAATTTTAAAACCTCTTTTGAACTTTTTATAAAAACTAGCTAGTCCATGAAAAGATCTTACCTCTTTAGCACTCTTTGTAGTAGGCCATTCAAGGATAGCTTTCACTTTCTTTGGCTCCATTTTTAAAACTTTCACTGAGACTAGAAATCCTAGGTACACCAACTCCTTCAAAAAATTGCACTTCTTCAAGTTTATCAACAACTTCTCTTCCCTTAACTTATCAAATAGCTTTCAAGTATGTGCCAAATGCTCAAATATTAAATTTAGCAAACAAATCCACTTCATAGGCATTTCTAGAATCATGTCTTTTCACTATCTTGCATGATCCAAACTTCTTCATTTTTAGCTTATTATTTATACCAATTGGAAAATGCTCCTTTCTCAAATGACCCACAATTTCATCTCTAGTATGAAATTCCTTATACCTCCTTCTCAAATCTTCCTTATCCTTTTACCATGTATTCATCTTTGTAATTTTCTTTCTCACCTCCTCATGGATGTTTAGCACATTCTTCTACTTCAACACTACTTATCCCTCCTTTATCCAACTACCTAAATTCAAATATATTTATGGGACTACTCTCATATACAATGTAGATTGGTGATTTATCAGTGCTCCCATTGATAGAATTATTATATGTAAATTATTTCTATGGTAAAGTTAGATCCCATCCCTTTGGCTTATCTCCAACTAAACATCTCAACAAGTTTCCCAAATTGTGATTCTCAACTTTTGTCTACCCATCAGTTTGTGGATGACATGATAAACTGAAGTTCAAATCTATCTTCAGTTTCTTCCATAATGTATGCCATAAATGCTTGACAAACTTGGAATCTTGATCTGAAACTATACTCTTTGGTAGACCATGTAGCTTCACTACTTCTCTGAAAAACAACTCTACCACATGACTGACATCACTAGTCTTCTTGTGGGGAATGAAATGTGTCATATTTGAAAACCTATCAACCACCACAAAAATAGAATCATGCCCTCGGTGAGCCCTTGTTAATCTAAGAATGAAGTCCATGTTGACATCCTCACACGACTTCTCTGGTTCAGGTAATGTGTGACACAACCCCATATTCTTCTTCGCTCATTTTTCCATTTGACATACTTTGCAACCGTACACAAAATTCTTCACATCTTACTAGAATTATGGCCAATAATTGTTCTTAACAACCAAACAAATGGTTTTATCTCTACCAAAGTGTCCAACCAATTTTCCACTATGCTTTTCTTTGATGAGATTCTCTCTCACAAAACTTCTAAGAATACACAAATGACTTCCTTTGAACATCATACCATCTTGGGTTATGAAATCCAACAAATTTTTTCTATCAAGTGTAATAAGTTCTTTACAAGATTTCTATGGTTCACCAAAATTAGGACCCCTTCGATAATTCTTTTTGAGTTCCTTGAACCCAACCACCTCAATCTTCATCTCTATTAGAAAAAGTTATCTTCTACTAAGATTATTTGCAACTTTGTTAGACTTCCCACTCCTATGTTTAAAAAAAAATGTATAACTCTATAAAAATGCAACCCACTTCAAATGCCTTTGGTTCAATTTTCCTTGACTATTCAAATATTGGAAAGCTTGATGTTTGGTATACAAAAAAACTATTGAGGAAGAAGATAGTGTCTCCACTTCCTCAATGCCTAAACTATAGCATAAAATTATTGATCATAAAAAAATTATTTTAATTTGGCATCATTCAAATTCTCACTACAATAAATAATAGGTCTACCTTCTTGGCTCAAAAAAAATCCTATTGTAGTACCACTAGCATCACAATCTACTTGAAATACCTTTTTAAAATCTAAAAGTGCTAAAATAGGCTACTTTATAGGTTTCTGTTTCAACATAATAAAAATCTTATCTTGTCTTATAGTCCACTTAAATTATTTCCTATCCCCTCTCATTGTTTCAATCAAGGGTCCACAAACAATTCTAAAACCTCTTTTTAATTTTCTACAAAAACTAGCCAGTCAATGAAAAGATCTTACCTTTGTAGCACTCTTTGGAGTAGGCCATTCAAGTATAGCCTTCACTTTCTCCGGATCAATTTTTAAACCTTTTTCTGAGACTAAAAATCCTTGGTACACTAACTCTTTCTTTAAAAAATAACACTTCTTCAAGTTTAACAACTTCTCTTCCCTCAACTTATCAAACACCTTTCAAGTATGCATCAAATGCTCAAATATTTAATTTAGAAAGCAACTCCACTTTATAGGCATTTCTAGAATCATGTCTTTTCACTATCTTGCAGAGTCCAAAATTCTTTATTTTGAGCTTATTATATGTACCCACTAGAAAATTCTCATTTCTCAAATTAACCATGACTTCATCTCCAGTCTAAAATTTCTTATATCTCCTTCTCACATTTTCCTTAGCCTTGTATTGTGTATTCATATTTTTAAAGTGCTTCCCCACCTCCTCATGGATATTCTTCAAAGAAAGAATAGGAAAAGGAAAAGAAAGAAGAAGAAGAAAAGAAAAAGAGAGAAGAAGAGGAAAAGGAAAAGAAAGAAGAGGAAAAGGAAAAGAAAGAGAAAGATGAAAGAATGAAGAAAGAGGAAGAGCAAAGAAAGAAGAAAGAACAAAAGGTAAGAAAGAAAGAAGATGTAGATTCAAAGAAAGAAGCTAAGAGATTGGAAGAAGAGAAGAAGAAAGCTGAGGAAGAGATGAAAAGCACAAAAATGAAAGCAATTCCACTCATTCCTACAGTAACTCTAGTAGCATCAATAGTAGTAGTACAATCCAATGATGATGATGATCAAAAGAGATTGATATGATTATTGAGAAAATTGTTTGAGAAGAAGAAATCAGTAAAGTCTTTGGAGAAGATTCTAACTAAATCCTTGGACAAAATACATATAATAGTTACCATAGCTGTAGCTAATCTAGACTTGCAGTCAAAGGCCAAGGAATTGGTGAAGACCTATGATGAGGAACTCACAACTTTAACTGAGGTAGCTTCAACAAAAGTACATGCAAAGCATGATTTGAAACTATTTGACATAGTGTGCACAAATGTAAGAAATGATTTAAAGAAACTTGATGTAAGCATCAAGGAAATAAGGAAACACATTGATGAAGGAAAGAAATTTTATGGATAGTACACACTATCATAGAAGTACCTAACAAAATTTGAGAGTCAGATAAAGGGTAACTTGAGTGATCTTGAAATACTCATTGCAAAATCACAACTCTGAGAGACTAGCATTGAAGATTGTGGAACAAAAGTGGAGAAGATCCATAGTGTAATCAGAGGCTTGGAGTTTGACAAAGAGAAGGTAGAAAAAAGGTTCTCCAACCTTAGAGGAATCATGTCACCAAAGATCAACATTTTGTAGATGCAACTGGAGGCATGTCTAGCAGCAAAGACTTCCTATGACAAGTTTTCCTATACTGACTTGAACAAAGTTGAAGTGGAATCTTATGCACTATGTGCACTAATCAGTATCTTTGATACAGTTAAGGAGAACTAGAAGAAGGAAGTGGATAGGCTAAAACTTGTATATGTATATTTATTTTGGAGGATATCAAGTTGATAAGAAATAGGCCACCCAGTTCTTGTATACAGTTTTGACACATTTGCCATTGATGTCAAAGGGGGAGTAATATGTAAATAAAATTGTATATATGGTATGATTGTATGTACTAAGGAGGAAAATTAATATATGTAAGGAATTATATATGTAATTTGGATTAAACTTATACATCAATCTATAAGGAATGTAATGATCCATCAAAACATGAATAAAATTGTTATGTTTTGAAGACAATTTTCTGTAGTTACTTCTCTTTATTTTTGTTATGTATGGCATCACTTTGGGACTTAGCCAATTTTTCAAATATTTCCATCAATTCCAAAGGGGGATATTGATGTAAATATGGCTATATAGATGTTTTCATAGTTTTCATTGATGGAAACATATATTTAGTATTTCATTTATGCATTTAGAGTTAGAAAATAGTCTAATTGTTAAACAGTTTACAATAGTACAAAGATAGATGTGATGTGTATGGATGACTCATTTCAAGTTAGCTTATGTGTAGTTGAGAAAAGATCTATGAAAATTTTATGATGATGTATGCTAGTGAACAGATGTGCACAAATAGTATGACATGAGTTATAGTTGAAATACTAGTACAAGTATGTAATAGAGTAGAATAAAGCATGCTAGTAATATGAGTTGTACAACTTGAGGATTTATTTTGGAGATAAAATAATTATGAAGTCATGATGAGTCAAATTTGTGGATACTAATCCATAAGTTATTTTATATTATGTCAAGCATGTGAAGACATGAAGGTCGACTGAGCAGAGTTTTACTAATGTGTGAGGTATAAGTAAAGATCTTATCTTGCATAGTTAGAAGAAGTGAAATGTGTGATTGTAATATGATGTGTAAGAAATATAAGTGATGTCAAATATTTTAAAGGGAGCTTATATATTATGTTTGTTGGCATGAATTCTAATGATACTACATTGGGGGAGTATCCTAAGCATTGGAGAGTATTGACATGTTGCATTCATGACTCTATTTGTCATTGATGTCAATAGAGTATTGTTTCTATAAATATTGGGAGAACAGTAGTTACAGATCTTATTGGTATGAATAATGGTTTGATTTTTTGGTGATGCATAGTTAAAGAGATTTTTTAGATTATGTCCTTATGACATGGTTAAGTGTGAAAAGTCTAAGTCGAAGGCATATGATAGTTGTACCTAATTTACTAAGAGTAGTACATAAATAGAGTATTGGAGAGCAAAATTCTAATATTTTTTTACCATCTTACATCTAAGATACAATGAAGAAGTGTGCAACCACACAATGATAGAGGAAAGCTATATGGTGACGTCAGCAAGGGTGCAAGCTCTAGTATTGCATGTGTGAAGTTTTGTATGGACTGTGAGTTGATAGTGCTATTGTAATTATAATTAATTAATTATCTCATTATAATTAATTGAGAAAGCCTGAAGGAAGTATTATGAATATATGGTAT
Organism: Cupressus sempervirens; assembly: GCA_028749045.1. NCBI lineage: Eukaryota > Viridiplantae > Streptophyta > Pinopsida > Cupressales > Cupressaceae > Cupressus > Cupressus sempervirens. Next base: position 138,434,873 of record CM053793.1, on the reverse strand, counting down.
AAGGAAAGATGTTTTCCTTGTTTGTAAGTATGTATTGAGTATACTCATTATGAAGAAGTGAAAAGTATGAAAAGGAGTAGAAGTCCAGTGGACAAGACAAAAATAGAGGAAGAAAATAAATTTCATTTCTATTATTCTGCAAGGCATAATACAAAGACCATTTGGATAGTGGGTTCATTGATATTAACCTTGAAGCTATTTGGGTTGTGGGTCCAACTTTCTTCCACAACTCCTAATAGGGACTAATATGCATTGTATGTTGTAATAGACTCCTAACAGGGTCCATCCTCTAACAAGGAATATTCATATTAGTACATTATCTTGTGGGTACCATTCCCAGTAGGATTTTTCCTTTGATTAAGGGTTTCCCTATTAACATATCTAGTTTTATTGTGTACAAGTTTCTTGTTGTGGTTGTAGTTTATTTCTCATATCGTTAAGTTTATATAAGGTTGATAATTGTGATAATAGTTGGATAATTGATTCACCCTCCCCTCTCAATTATATCAGTGGACTATATATTCTAACAATTAGTATCAGAGCATCAAGTCCTTGAAGGATAAGCTTAACATCTTTGGGAGATCAAGGTAGGAAATATTAGTCCTAAATCTAATGTAGGAAATTTCATCTCATAGAAGATAGAGCTCCTTGGTGAATTATCAGATATGTGCAAAGATTTGAACATTGAATTTCCTGATCTAGAATCTTCTTGTTGCATATAAAAGAATGGAAGCAAAGATAGATCCATATGAGAAGAAGATAAGAAGATCAAAGAAGGTATTGAACTTCTTATGAAAAGAACTAGAAGGTATGAAAATTTTCATTTGTTGGACATGTAAAGAATTAGAACATTTTTATCAAAATGTCCTAAGAGAATAAGAAAGTCTAGAAAGAGTTCACTTTCTATTGAGGATGAAGACTTTAAAGCAAGTATGGAAAGATTCTTGAGTGATTGTGATGATAAGAGTGAATTGGCTAAGAAAAAGGAAGTATTAGAATAGACAACTTTGGTAACTATTATTGATGAAAAGTGTAGTACTAAGGAAAAGATGGTAGATTATAATTTAGATGAAGAAGAAGATAAATATGGAATTGTTAGATAGAATGTTGAAGTTTTCTTTAAGACTAATAATGACTTCCAAAATGATGTGCTAACTATTGAGAAAAGAGGAGAGAAAAGATCTGAACCTAGAGATGAGATAAGATTTGAGATATCAACTCCCACCTTAAATAGGAATTTGACAAAGAATCACCCTCCTAAAAAGATAATTGGAAGTAAAGATAAAGGTATGATGACACGGAATAGGGTGAATGAGGAATTGTGTCTGATTTCTCAAATTTAGCCTAAGAGTAGAGATGAAGCATGTAAGGGTGACCATTGGATTCAAGAAATGAAGTAAGAATTGGATAATATTGAGAAGAATGTGACATGGGTTTTAGTTCCAAGATCTAATGACAAGAATGTGATAGGAACCAAATGGGTGTTCAAAAATAAGATGAATGCATGAGGAGAAGTTCTAAGAAACAAGGCTAGACTTATTGAAAAGGTTACTCACAACAAGAAGGAATAGATCATGAGGAGACATATGCTCCTATAGCTAGAATGGAATTAGTAAGAATGTTCTTAGCTATGTAGCAAATAAGAAGTTCAAGGTATATCATATGGATGTCAAGTTAGCCTTTCTGAATGGAGAACTTGGAGAAGAAGTCTAAATTGAGTAGCTTGATGGATTCCCTCTAATAGATGATAAAGAGATGGTGTGCAAACTAAAGAAAGATTTATGTTGTCTGAAGCAAGCACCTAGAACTTGGTATGCAAGGTTGGATAAGTATTTGACAAAGCTTGGATTTTTTAAAGGTATGATAGATGGTAATTTGTACTTTAGAGAAGTTGATGATGGTTTATTTATCATTGTAATTTTTTTTCATGACATAACATTTGGAGGCAATGATGAAGAAAGTGATAAATTTGTTGAAGAGATGAAAAATGAGTTTTAAATGAGCATGATAGGAGAAATGAATTTTTTCCTAGGATTGCAGATTATGCAAAACCAATGATCATGTTTTCATTTCACAAGCTAAGTACCCAAAGGACTTGTTGAAAAGGTTTGGTTTAGAAAGTTGTAAATGTATTGGTACACCTATGATAACTAGTCACAAGTTATCTAGCACAGAAGAGACACCTATAGTAGAGCATAAGAAGTATAGATCCATGACAGATCAAGTGATTTCATTTTGTGTATGCATATACTGATGCAGATTGGGAAGGTAGCATGGATGACAAAAAGAGCACCAGTGGTGGAGCAATGTTTCTTAGAGGAAGATTAGTTTCTTAGTTGAGCAAGAAACATGATTGTATTTCATGTAGTATAGCTAAGGTAGAGTATGTTGTAGTAGAAAATAATTTTAATCAAGTTATGTGGATGAAGAATATTTTGAAGGACATCAAGATTGAGTTTAAATAACCTATTATCGTTTATTGTGATAACACAATTACAATGATTATGTTTAAGAATCTTGTATTGCATTCTAAGATGAAGCATATATCTATTAAGTATCATTTCTTGAGAGAGAAGGTAATAGAAAAGGATATCAGATTGGAGTATGTGAGTACTAAATATCAAATTACACATATCTTTATGAAGCCTTTTCCTAAAGATACATTTGAGTACCTAAGAGGTATGCTTGGGGTTATGACCTTGTCCACTTCTGAGTAGATGATGCATAGAGTGCATCGGTCCAATGGTACAAAGAACTATTGTTAGACTAGACTAAATGCTAATGCTTCCTATATGGGGGAGTATCTGTTGAGTACCGAGTCATTAAGGATTCTTAGTATTTGGTATTTTGGTACTGAACAATGTCTTTGGACACTTGAGCTGGTTGAAGAGTTGGAGAAGTATATGTAACAATTGGTATCTTGTAATATTGAGGCCTTTGAAATTAATGTCAATGGGGGAGAGAATATGTATGAAAAGAATCTCCTAAGCAATGGTGGAGAAGGATTCCTAAGTATGAATGAGGGAGAGATATCTCTTTAGGAAGATTCAGAAAGATTCATGTAAGGAAGCACATATATTCACTTGATGTATTGTGATTTTTTTAGTGTGAAGTGAAAAATTGACATTGATCTAGAAGAAGAACATGAATTTTTTGTTAGTAGACTTCTTAGTATGTGGACAACTAATGCCAGTTCTAGAATCCAAAAGATTTCAAATTGATGAAGAGGATTTGAGAAGATGACATAAACAACAAATATAAAGTACTAGTTTGATATTCTTGGAACCTAGATATTTTTTCATCTATGTTTCCATTAATGCCAGAGGGGGACATTGTTAGCATGAATTTTGGTGATACTACATTAGGGGAGTATCATAAGCATTAGAGAGCATTGACATGTTGCATTCATGGCTGATTTTCATTGATGTGAACATAGTATTATTGCTTTAAATATTGGGAGAACAACAATCAAAGATCTTATTGGTATGGACAATGGTTTGATTGTCTAGTAATGTGCAGTTAAGGATATGTTTTAGACTAAGTCTTGATGACATGGTTAAGTGCATAGAGTCTAAGTCGAAGGCATATGATAGTTGTACCTAATTTACTAAGATTAGTATAGAAATAAAGTATTGGAGATCATTTTCCTAATTTTTGTTTGCTATCATACATCTAAGATGCAATGAAGAAGTGTGTAGTCACATAGTGACAGAGGAAAGTTTTATGGTGACATCAATGAGTGCACAAGCCCTAGCATCACACGTGTGAAGTTTTGTATAGACTATGAGCTGATAGTGCTATTGTAATTGTAATTTAATAATTATCTTATTATAATTAATTGGGAAAGCCTCAATGCTAACTCAAGGAATTAATATAAAGATATGATATAAAAGGAAAGATGTTTTCTTTGTTTGTAAGTGTGTATTAAGTGTAATCATTGTGAAGAAGTACAAAGTGCAAAAAGGAGAGAAATGCTTATTGAATATGAGTAAGCAATCTAAGAGATTATTGGATGTGAGTTTTGTGATCTGGTTACAAGATATAAAGGAGCAGAAGTCTAGTTGGTAGTAAAAAAAATAGAGGAAGAAACTACATTTCATTTCTATTTTTCTACAAGGAATAATATAGAGATAATTTGGGCAGTGTGTTCATTGATTTTAACCTTGAAGCTATTTGGGTAGTGGGTCTAGCTGTCTTCCACAACTCCTAATAGGGTTGGAATCTCCTAATAGGGATTCAAAGTCCCCTAATAGGGACTGATATCTACTTAATATTGTAATAGACTCCTAATAGGGTCCATCCTCTAACAAGAAATATTTATATTAGTACATCATCTTCCGTGTACCATCCCCACTTGGGTTTCCCTAGTTAACATATCTAGTGTTATTCTATATGAGTATCTTTTTGTGGTTTTAGTTTATTACTCATATGGTTAAGTTTATATAAGGTTGATAATTGTGATAATAGTTGGATAACTAATTCACCCCCCAACTCTCAGTTATATTAGTGGACTATATATTCTAACAATGTGAGCCTTATGTGATGTGAGATCTAATGTATGATCATAACAAGTGCAAGTTATAATAGTGAGAAAATATTGTACATATATCTACTATTAAGAAGAACCAAATTGTATAATTGCATGTTAGGGTAGTGGGATCTTCTTGCATATGTTGTATTTGATCTACCAACTCCTAACATGGTTGAAGAAAACCCTAAGAGGGTTGAGGCTTCTACTAAGGCCTAGTCCTCTAACAAGGACTTGAGACACTATATTGACTTCATAGACTTCTAAAAGGGTCAATATCCTTAACAAGATTCTTTTATTTAGTGGATCATCTAGTGGGTATCATCACAACTGGGGTTTTTCCTTGGCAAGGATTTCCCTAGGTAACAAATAATAGTGCTATGAGTTCTCTATGTGAATGGTTATATTTAATATTCAACATTGTTGTTTTATTTTGATATTCATGTTATAAAGTAATTAAAAATATTCAATTGTGGGAAAAATTTCGTATAATATTGATTCACCCCCCTCTTAGTATTATCTATTTCTAACATCTGGATCATATAGTGATGCCCAAATTAATAACAATAGTAGATACTTAGAATCCTTGTAAGAAGAGCGTACTAATACATGCATATTTACATCCTTAGCTTCCATTGTTGGGCCAATATATGGAGCCTTAATATCCAACAATTTGTTATAAATTGGGGAATGTGCTTCATGCCTGACATTCAAGTGATGCATCTGCATATATAATTTTATCACCTTGGAAAATTGTATTTGATTCTGCTAGCTAGGAAGAGTTGATTGTTAATTTTATTATACCTATTCTGATGATAATTCTACAAGACTTTCTAATCAACCTAGCTAATTAGAAACTAGATAAATTTAATTGGGTTATAGATTAGGCATGTGGTATTCCCATTTATCAAATGGTTGGAATGTTGGAGGCAACATTTTTTATTTGTGTAGGATCTTGAGGAAGAGAAGTGGTGTGATTTAGAGTTTTTAATGCATATGATTCAAGTCTAAGGATAACATTTGATAAATGAGGAAGATAAGTGGTGTGATTTAAAGTTTGTAATGCATTGGATTATTTTTGAAGATGTCATCCAATACATATTTAGTGTAAAGTCTTTATAATGATGTGAAAGATATAAAAATTGTAGAACTTAAAATGAAATAGGTGCCATGGAAGAGATAGTATGCTATTGAATCACTCTAAAATCCCTTTACATTCAAGTCAAAATCTCTTTGGAAATGTGTAATGTTTATTAAGTTATCAAGTCCCTTAAAAATAATAGATGTGAATGGTCTTGATATTGGGCTTTTTCTCCCATTTTCTAAACATATAACTATACCCATAACTTTTGTCACCTCATACAAAATTTTATGGATTCTTATAATAAAAAAACAAGTACATGAATGATAAAAAGCAAAATGTATATGAAATTTTGATAATGGAAGTGACCTTGAGGAACTTATGTATGTTCTTGGGAAACATGTCATCAACAATGTTCATGACCATTTTTGCTTCTACATGTTTTTGCATGGAGTCTTCACACACCTTGTGCTCACAAATGTATACTTAAGAATGTATGTGAACCTACAATGTATTGCTATCTAGTGAAATATGTGGAATATCATATAATCCTTTATCACACAAGGTGTTTTTCTTGGTGTGCTCATTTATTAAGTTAAGCACCCAAGTGTGGTGTCAAGTGCCCTCCTAATTTGGACCAATATTTATATTTTCCTTGTATCCCATTCTTTTTCCCATTGATTATTACAAGTAATTGGAAAGGGGACCCTTTTATGGTATGATCTTTTGGTATAACTCTCAGAGTGGCCTCATCTTTCAATTTGAATCTTATAGCCTTTTCAATTGAGGGCCAACTTGCAATTATTTGGAGAAAGGAAATTCATATTACTAGATGACTCACAATTGGGCCAATCATCATTGATCATTCTCTTATTTTGCACTTCCAATTTTGAATTCTATATTGAGCTTACAGTTTGGGGGATCAAGATCATCCCTAGTCTGCTCTTTCTCAATTTGGAGAAGTTTCCTATGGAGACCAAACTGATTAGTGATCAAGGTCCAAGTGTTTTCAAGCATTGTTACCATTGACATATCTAAAAATGTCATCAACATTAGAACTGTGATCTTTGTCATCATACATCATAAATTAGCTGCAATTATATTGTTTAGGTGGTTGTGATTAGTACCTTGAATATCATAGCAGTGCCATCAATATTTTTTGTTAGGAAAGATATTATTGTTTGACAAAGATCATATTTGATAGTGATCAATTTGTTGATTGTGAACATATTAGGAAACAATCATACTATTTGATAGTAATCATCATATTTGGTAGCAACCATTACACTGTGATATATTCAACATTATATTGGCATGCTATGGTAGTGCACACCTTATATTGACAAGGATAACCATTTTGGAGTTTCCCTTTAGTCTAAACAACATTGAGCAATCTATTATGTGACTTGTATCATGGAATCATCATTAATAGAATGAGGTGAAACATTTATTGGACTTCTGCCATTGTTTACTATTTCATATTGAAGTGAGAATAATATGATCTTCTTGTTCATGCTTTAAATTGGAACTATTTATCTATCATTTTCTTTTAGATATTCTAGGATATTTTAGTGGTATTAGAGCCTTGACCCTACTATTCTTTTGGGTTTATATTGATGAGTGGAAAGTGACAAGATTATAGTGGATTAGAAGAGAATACATTTCTCATTGCATAGAATAGGAGGTGCTCAACCAGATATTCTAGCCATCTTGGGTGATTTAGCGAGAGGACAACAAAAGTTAAATAAGGCAATAAACTATTTGACAGATATAAGGAATAATGGTGCCAATGTAGAGAGCAATGAGAATGGTGATAATTTGTGTAGGTTCTTGAGATAAGTCACTTACCATGGGTTGAGAGATTTTTATTGTTTTACTATTTGGATTTCAAAATTTGTATGCAGTTGGATCAATTTTTTTGTTGTGCCAAGATCTCTCTCTCTCTCTATATATATACATAAATAGGCACACACATATATGTGTGTTTGTATGTATATATACACATGTATATACATATAAATATAAATATATATGTAGATTCATACATACATACATACATACATACATACATACATACATGTATACATATATATGTACATACATACATACATACACACATACATATATACATACATACACACATATACATAAGTAATAGTAATATATGTATTGCATCTACATTTGCTTTGCCATTTCTTATAAGAGTGTTTCAAGGTTGGGAACCACTTCAACATTCTTTGTATGGTTTAGAAGTAATGTCATTGCGGTAGAGGCTTCTACAAGGGAATGAGCCTCGTGAGTTAACATATAATGTCTTAAAATAGATAAGTGCCACCTAACTATGTCCAAGGTGTTTGCAAACTAGAGGCATACTTTTCCTACCACGTTACCACATACTCATATCCATGGGATCAAGGCCCTTGAACTAATCACTGTAATGAATATGTAGTTCTAGGTTTTAATTGTATTAATGTAGTTGTATTCCTATAACCACTAGTGAGCTTTACTCACCTAATACAACTCTTTTCCATTATACACCCACTCGAGTGAATCATATGGTTTTTCTATAATTATTATACTATATAATACCCTAATGAAACCTTTGTGTTTTAGTTTATAGTTAATGTAAGGTTAACCTATATACATTCTAACTCACTAGTTATATAGTTATGTTTAAAAGCTTGTGACAATAATCAATGGGTTTAAATAGACCAGTCAAGTTAACGTTGAAACTCAGAGTTTAGCCTTCTATTTTCAAAAGACAAGTATACTAGGTTGCATCTATTGAAATGTCTTAAGATAGACCAAAAGTATGGATTATTCATTCTATAAGGGGGCCCTTTATTCAAATGTAAAATTGGTTATGCATGTGTGATTCTTTTGTTTGATGCAATGCTAGTTTTGAAGCATATATTCCTTTTATTAAATGTAAGGTTCATTTCCTAAACATCCATATGTATATAAGCATGGTAAGTTTCCCAGAATTTCATGACATCAATCTTTAAAGTACCTAGAATGTCTTCATTTCCTCTTTCTACTCTCAGGGGAAGTCCATCTTCATTGCTCACGAGAAATTCATCACATGAGTACATCTAAGAATGTCCTCATCGCCCCCTACATAAAATGAATCTAATATTACAAAATTCCCCCTAAGAAATAATAGTTCAAGTGAAAAAAAAAAAAGAAATGAGAGAGAAAAAGAGGAATCTACTTACCAATAGGCATTGCCATTGCATCGGTGGCTATGCTACCCATTGAGTGATTTTTATTGTCCCAAGATCTCTCTATTTATACACACACATACATACATACATAGTCACACACACACACACACATGTGTATGTATGTATATATACACATATATATACATATACATGTGTATATACATACATACATACATACATTCATATACATAGATCACAAGGGTATGACAATGAGATGCAGAGATCACAAGGGCATGACAATGAAATGCAATGATCAGAAGGGCACAACAACAAAATTGTCGGTTTCCACTAATCTCCACAATTCATAAGATCTCTCTCTATATATACATACATACATAAACACAAACATATGTGTGTGTGTATATATGTATATATACACATATATATACATATACATATACATATGTATATACATACATATATATACAAATACATACATACATACATACATCTATCTACATATGCAATTTTATCACCTTGGAAAATTGTATTTGATCTTGCTAGCTGGGAACATTTGATTGTCTTTTTTATTGTACCTAATCTAATGATAGTTCTATAGGAATTTGTAATCAACCTAGCTAATCAACAACTAGACCAATTTAACTAGGTTATGGCTTGTTTCTTTCTAAAAATATATACTATGATATGATTTTCTAAAATTTCTTCCAAACTCTACCCAATTTTCATAGTCTACATTAGTTTTTTGTAGGATCTTGAGCTAGGTCACTAAGGATAGGTTGAGTGAGTTTTATTGTTTTATTATTTTGATTCTAGAATATGTGTGCAGATGGATCAATTTTTATGTTGTGTTAATATGTAATAAGAACCTTAAAAAAGATCTCTCTCTATATATAAAGACTACAACTCATGCAATTTGTCTTGTATTGCATCTACATTTTCTTTGCCATTTCTTATAAGAGTGTTTCAAGGTTGGGAACCACTTCAACATTCTTTGCATGGTTTAGAGGTAATATCATTGTGGCAGTGATAATAACTTCTTTGAAGAGTTGAGTGTAAGGAGTTACTACCTTTAACCCATGCTAAAAATTCTTGTGAGCCAAGGGATCCTAAACCTATGCTATATATTTTGGAGACATGGGAGAAGTTAATATTGACTTCAATACTTCATAACATTTTGGATCATATAGTGATGCCCAAACTAACTTCAATACATGCATGGTTACATCCTTGGCTTCCATTTTTGAGCTAGTGTATGGAGCCTTTATATCCAACCATTTGTTATAAATTGGGGAATGTGCTTTATGCCTGGCATGCAAGTGATGCATCTACATAATTAATTTTATCACCTTGGAAAAATATATTTGATCTTGCTTGTTGAGAATGACTGATTGCTCATTTTATCATACCTAATTTGATGATAATTCTATAGGAATTTATAATCAACCTAGCTAATGAACAACTAAACCAATTTAATTGGTTATGGCTCAGGCATGTGCTAGTCCAATTTATCATTTGGTTGCAATGTTGGAGGCAATATTTTTTTGTCATGTCCCCTTTTCAAATAATTAAAATAATAATAATCTTTGCTAAGGCAGGCAGGCCCAAGAAAGTGAAGTTTCGGAAAAAGGGGGTTAATCTTTGGAAACCGTTGGACTAATAAATGAAAATTATTATTAAAATATGTTTCATTAACCTCTCTTGGACGTGAGTTACAATTATGCCCTCTTTTAAGGGGTTTGGAGGCATTTTGGGCTGATGGGGAGAACTTGATTTTTTGCTCATTCTTTGTTATTCTTCAGAGGCTGCCAAACCTGTGGAGAAGGAGACCCAAGAATGGGAGTTTGCAGGTTTCCAGGGAGACCCAAGAATGAGAGTTTGTAGGTTTTTAGGAAGGCTAAGGATGGGAGTTTGAAGCCATTCCATGTGCATGCTCATACAGAGTTTGCCTTTGTGCTGAACAGTGTAGATTTGTGGGTTTTTGGGTGTGTTTTTTGCATGAGTTTGGTGTTTTCAGTTGAGCATTTCATATCAGTTTTGGTTGCTGCTATATTTCAGACTTTAAGATGTTAAAATAGAGCTAAATATATGTATTGGGACATGATTAAACTTCTGAGATAGTTTATTAGTGTTGTGTGGTGTTTTCGGGCATTTTTGTGTTAATTTCGGGAGCCCGATGAGCATAGTTTTTATCCTACATTTGAGAACTGTTGTGTAAAGGTTATACAGATCTGGAAATGTCATTTTGTAGGATTTTATGCTGCTGAAATTTCTATAAAAATGTCCACTTTCAGATTTATTAATAATTGGTGAAGCTGTGAAGCTTTTGGCACAATTTCTGGCATACCCGATTTGGGGTTTCTTGAGAAATTTGGAGGATCTTTGTGATATTAGTTGTTTGATCTTAAAGATTTGATTAAAGGTTGGAAATATCATGTAAAATCAGAAAAGGGACATTTCAATGGTATCAGAGCCATGATCTTATCAGCCTGAGGGTTTGTAGAAGTTTGCAGGTCAGTTTTGACAACTACCCAGATCTTGCATTTCAGTTTTGAGAACTACCCAAATCTTGCATGTCATAATTTATGATTGCATGTTGCTTCTAATCAGCTGCATGTCAAAATTTATGGTTTCATGCTACTTCTAATCATTTTCATGTTAGTTCTTGGTGAATTTGGTGGTTGTAGAAGTTTGCATTTCAGTTTTGACAAGTACCCAGATCTTGCATGTCAGTTTTGACAACTACCCAGATCTTGCATGTCATAACTTGGTGGTTGCATGTTGCTTCTAATCAGTTGCATGTCCAAATATATGGTTTCATGCTACTTCTAATCATTTTCATGTTAGTTCTTGGTGAATTTGGTGGTTGTAGAAGTTTGCATGTCAGTTTTGACAACTACCTAGATCTTGCATGTCATAATTTGGTGGTTGCATGTTGCTTCTAATCAGTTGCATGTCCAAATCTATGGTTGCATGCTACTTCTAATCATTTTCATGTTAGTTCTTAGTGTTTGAAGAAGTTATATCCTATTGGGGTTACACTCTACTTTATCCAGAATGGACAGGTATAGTACAGAGTCTCAGAGGGAACGATCTTGGACAATTGATAGCCAGAGTCAAAATAGTGGAAAAGATGGTTATTTAGACATTCGAGATAAACTTATGAAAATAAGCCATGACATGTCTAAACATTTGGTTGAGCACCACCTTATAATGAATGACATGTTATCTAACCCAGCTAAGGTGGATAAGTTGACTGGATTTCTATTTGGCAGATTTTCTCACAGGACAGATGACACAATTCCCAAGAACTTGCATGAGGAGTTTAAGAAACTAGCTGATAGCCAGGTAGAGGTCTCAGATTCTACTCTGCCATAGGAGGTGGTGGGAAAGGATATTACACAGATTGATAGTAATGGTCAACTTGATACTCAAATTGAGACAATTGTTTACAGGTTGTCAAAGGGTGATGCCACAGGTATTCAGGATGGTATAGTTAGAACAGGCAGTGACTACAGTGTAGTGGGTTCAGATGATGATTATGAGGATGTTGTTGTGCAGGATGGTGAGATACCTGGTAGAGATGAGCAAACATTGAGCATTCATGACTTTGCTGAGAAAGAGTACCAGGCACAGTTAGATGCTTCATCACATGAGGTTGAGGCAAGTAGTACTTCACATGATTTATCCCGCCAGCTGAAGGTGAGTGAAGATAGTATTTTGACTTCATTATCTCAACATGATAGGTATGTGGAGTTAGTTGGTATTGGTCATATTACTCAAGTGAGGATTTTTCTTGAGTTACCAGCTGATTCTAGTTTACAGATATGGACTCAAGATTGTTATATTGGCATTTGGGATTCAGTTGACAGGAGATCTTTAACACTTTTTGGTAGCAGTGTTTGTTTGGGTGCTATCATGGATTTGATTAACAGATTGCACGGTGTTGTCTTTTCTTGTGCTAGCAACTTGTCCAATGTTGGTATTAGTTTTTATACACCGATGTTGGGCTTTGTTCATATATCCAGTTGACCATACTTGCTAGAATGTGTTGATGATATTTCATATTTGGCAGTGTGTATAGATGAGTCCCAGGATCATATTGGCATTGATGACATCTAGGAGGATGCAGTGGGCAATTTTGAAGACTTAGTTTCCTTGGGTATAGAGGAGTTGGACAGCAATGCTAAGTATTTTGATACTCTGTATGTTGATATGAGTTTTAGATTTGATTCACAGGATATGGATGGTAATACTCTAGAGACTAGTAACTTTGAGGATACTCCTTTAGACAGTGCATCAGAGGAGGTTTGTAGGAGACAGTCAAGCCAGTGCCATCATGTGTCTAATCAGTTGAGAGTTAGTGACCAAGACATTGCTATCACTTGTCAGCATTTCGATGCTGCTCGTCAGTTGTTAGTAGTTTATGGATGGGGTTCTCCTACTAGTGATGAGCAAGGAGGCAGTTATCTTTCCTTGATAGAGTTCCACTCTTTATGGGAGGCTATCCAGATTCTGAGATAGGATTATATGCAGTTGGTAGCCGACATAGATTATCTTATGAAGTGGGGCAGTATAGCATATGATGCATTATTGGCCAAGGAAGATGAGGTGAGTGAGCTTACTGAGCAGCTTGTGGTGACTTTTGAGATTCTTGAGAGTACACAGTTGGCTTTCAAGGAGTCATAGTTTCATTTGGCTAAGGTGACCATGGAGTTAGAGTGACTACAGTCTTTACCTGATTCTATACAGTCACAAGCAGTGGTGTTTGGTGATCCGAGGATGTCCATGGCTGAGATTGTCAGAGACAGTGGAGATGGGGATGCATCCATTCTTGATACTAACATTGGAATATCAGGTTCATTCCCACTAGAGTTAGGTTCAGTTGAGTTGGGTGTTGTAGTAGATTGTTGTATGCCTGACATGGTGGTGGCCTCTAGTATTGATGGCACAGAGACTAGAGATTTATCAAATATCATGTGTGATGTTGGTGAGTTGGCAGTTGGCATGGTTCCTACTAGTAACACTACTCCCTTGGTGATATCTTCGAAGGTAGTAGTTAGTTCCAACATGGTTAATGATCAATTGCAATTAGTTTCATCTGGATTATAGTCTGAGCCACTGACTGAGATTGGCACATTCTATCAGCATTACACTATGAGGTACACTCATCAATTTACCTTTGATGACCATGTTGATGAGATTATGATACAAAGATGTACTTTGGTTCCTAGTGCTTGTCATCAGTTATGGGATAGTTTGACACCTCAGGATGAGGGTTGTGATGGGCATGACATGGAGATAGGTTCTATAGTTGACAGCTTGATAATACATGACTTAGAGAAGGAGTTTTAGAGTGATGGTTCAGCAGGTGTTGTTATTGATTCTACTCCTTTGGCTATGACATCTCCTGACTTAGCTGGTGATCAGTCACAGTGGGTTGTATCACTTGTTCATGGTGAGTTGTTGACTAAGGTTGGTTTTTTTTATCAACATTATATTGCAAGGTATGTACATCAGTTAGCATTTGATCCTTGTGTTGAGGAGATGATGGCAGGAAAATTTGGTTTGGGTTCCAATTCTTACTCTTTATCTTGTAATGTCTTTTCACCATCAGCAGTGCATGGGAGTTATGGTTATGAGATAGTGGCCAGTGATTTGCAAAGTTGTGTTGATTGCAGGAGTTGTAAAGTGTGTGGATTCTCCATACTTGGTACAGTTTCATTCGAGAGTGTTCACCATTTTTGTAGAGTTGGATTGTACATTCTGTATAGGCCAGTGGGATGCGTTGATGGTATTTACTATGTTGGTAGTTTGATTTGTCCACTTTACTTGGGTTCTGATGTTCTAAGAGTTTGTGTCTCATGGGTTTTTGACTATGGTAGTGGTGATTTTGGAGTTTGGTTGAGCTATAATTGTCAGCTTGATTATGGATTCCTCTTGGTCATATTGCAGAGGATATTGCAGGAGACTGTGTTAATTGGTAGTAGTATAGTTCATGACTACATTTGGGATCCAGGTGGATTGATTGGTTTATTATTCAGCCATTGCTTGAGGACAAGCAATTTTTGGGATGGGAGGACTTGTCATGTCCCCTTTTCAAATAATTAAAAAAATAATAATCTTTGCTAAGGCAAGCAGGCCCAAGAAAGTGAAGTTTCGAAAAAAGGGGGTTAATCTTTGGAAACCGTTGGACTAATAAATTAAAATTATTATTAAAATATGTTTCATTAACCTCTCTTGGATGTGAGTTACAGTTATGCCCTCTTTTAAGGGGTTTGGAGGCATTTTGGGCTGATGGGGAGAACTTGATTTTTGCTCATTCTTTGTTATTCTTCAGAGGCTGCCAAACCTGCGGAGAAGGAGACCCAAGAACGGGAGTTTGTAGGTTTCCAGGGAGACCCAAGAATGAGAGTTTGTAGGTTTCTAGGAAGGCTAAGGATGGGAGTTTGAAGCCATTCCATGTGCATGCTCATACAGAGTTTGCCTTTGTGCTGAACAGTGTAGATTTGTGGGTTTTTGGGTGTGTTTTTTGCATGAGTTTGGTGTTTTCAGTTGAGTATTTCATATCAGTTTTGGTTGCTGCTGTATTTCAGACTTTAAGCTATTAAAATAGAGCTAAATATATGTATTGAGACGTGATTAAACTTTTGAGATAGTTTATTAGTGTTGTGTGGTGTTTTCGGGCATTTTTGTGTTAATTTCGGGAGCCCAATGAGCATAGTTTTTGTCCTACATTTGAGAACTATTGTGTAAAGGTTATACGGATCTGAAAATGTCATTGTGTAGGCTGTTATGCTACTGAAATTTCTGTAGAAATGTCCACTTTCAGATTTATTAATAATTGGTGAAGCTGTGAAGCTTTTGGCACAATTTCTAGCATACCCCATTTGGGGTTTCTTGAGAAATTTGGAGGATCTTTGTGATATTAGTTGTTTGATCTTAAAGATCTGATTAAAGGTTGGAAATATCATGTAAAATCAGAAAAGGGACATTTCATGTTTCCAAAGTGGCAATAAGTTTTGTATCATTGTCTTTGTTCTTGATGAAGTAACAAAGTGATTTTTAGGGTGTAAAGGACTATTTAACAAAGAGGAAACTTGAAAACTTGAATGTTGAAATGTTAAAATGAAAGCTATTGAGGATCAAATACCTATGCCAGTGTTACAATACAATGTGAAGTTTATTTTATATATAAAAAAAATAAAGAAAGCATAAATTAAATCATTCCCCATTTATTGTGATTGTGAAGAGCTATGCACAAAAGAGAGTGGAGAGCTCCGAACATTTGTGGAGAGCTCTAAGCTCTAAATGTTGGTGGAGATTTCATTGCCATGTCCTTTTGATTGCTACATTTTTTTTCCATTTCCTTATACTTTTTGCATTTAATTTCCATGCCCTTGGTGGAGATTAGTGGAAATCTATGATTTTGTTGTGATGCCCTTGTGATCACTACATTTCATTGTTGTGCCCTTGTGATCTCTAAATTTTTTTATCATGCCCTTTTTTTTTATTTTGTTATTGTGTCATGTCCTTGTGATCTATGTTCTCTTTGCACTACAACATTTGGGGTCAAATTACAATGACAATGTAATGTGTGGTGTAATTCAGGCCTAAATTTAGTAGTGCTTGCTCTATGATTTTCTTCAAGGGGAGAAGAGGTACCTAGTTAAATGTTCTTTTATTTTCCTTCTAAATATGTATATCTTTATATTTCACCTAGTCAGTGATTAGAGAAGCTTATCTTTATTTATATGTATGTGTATAAATACATACATACACACATATGTGTGTGTCTATGTATGTATATATGTATATATAGAGAAGCTTCTCTTTATGTATATGTATGTATATATAAATAGATCTCTCTATTTATATACATACATACATAGACACACATATGTTTATGTATGTATGTATATACACACACACACATATATACATATGTATATGCATACATACATACATACATACATACATACATACATTTACAGAGATCACAAGGGCATGGCAACAAAATGTAGAGGTCCAAAGATACATATATACATACTGATGTAGGAGCATCCTAGGTGTAAGATCAATCTTGCATCACCCAAAAATATTTTCTTTTCAGTCTTTTCTATTTTAATAAGGACTAGTAGATAGGGTGGTTACTATTTATGGGAACTTGTTATTTTTAGTAAGTTTCTCATATGAGCTCAAAATATTCTCATTTTCTACAAGAAGGTTCATTTTAGAGTTATAAGCTTACCATAAAAATTTCATTGCTCCAACTTAAGTATCAAATATGTTATTGTGGATTTTTGGTAAAAATATTTGTATAAAAATTTCCAAGCTCACCATTGGAT
Source organism: Cupressus sempervirens (assembly GCA_028749045.1). Lineage (NCBI taxonomy): Eukaryota > Viridiplantae > Streptophyta > Pinopsida > Cupressales > Cupressaceae > Cupressus > Cupressus sempervirens. The sequence continues at coordinate 138,417,734 of CM053793.1, read as the reverse complement.
GCCTTAGAGTGCTTAGATGAGATCCAAAAACTTGATGGAAGGGTGATTATGTGGTTCTAAGTGTGTAGACCAAGAGCTATCATTTTCAAAAAGTGGTTATAATAGCCAATCAGAGCAACGGTTCATGAGTTATGGCCTTTCAAAGTTGGGCTTTGCAAAATATCTAAAATAATTGTCAAAGATGTATTTGACCAACTCTATATGTATTGTTAGGGTTTGTCAGCCCTAGGTATTAAGTTTGAATGTCTAGAACCTTCTTGGGTGGCATACAATTTCCTATTTAAGAAATACATAAACATTGTCTAGAATAGCTCTGGGTCGTAGTTCACACCTTAGTCTTGTAGATTACTATAATAAAGGCACCCGTGTGGGTTAGTATATTGTACTTATGAATTTTATAATTCCACATTTGTAGCACAAATAAGAAGTCCATATTTTGTTCTTGCATTTTATGTTGTTTCTTTATTTCTATTATAAGTTTATGGTATTAAAGAGAGCGCCCTTCATCAAGTGGTATCAAAACTAGGTTTTTGAGTGTGTGGATAGATCAATGACTATGGGGTAATTCACACCAAGATCATGGTTTGGGTTGAGTGTGTAGACAGATTACCAATTGTGAGGCAGTTTGCACTAGGGTTTTAGCAGTAGTATGCAAATGCCTCCATGAATAAAGCATGGAAGAAGAGCTATAGGTGGTACACCTTGGGGTTTTAGAGCCCTCCAAAGACAAATACAAGCATTAGAAGACAAAATGCATAGAGGAAAAAATGCAAGGGTTGAAGCAAGCGAAAAAATTTGTTCAAGAGTATATCAAAGAGTTCTATTGAGTTCTCATTAGAACTGACCATGCAAAAGATGACAAGGAGAAAGCTACTAGTTATCTTAAGGGGTTAAGGCCAAGAATTTAGGTAGAACTACATTTTTTTTTGAACGAACAGTATTGAGGAGGCATACCATTTTTCCCTAAGAGTTGAAGAAAAATTGAATAAGAAGTTTGACAAAAAGAATAGCAGAAGAGGTCATAGAGAAAGATGTGGTGGATGATCTTATGATGGCTATAATGATGATCAAAAGGACAAGGATGAGGCTAGAAGTAGTAGTTATATTCAAAAGGGAAACAACTCTAATCATTTCCATCATTAGAATAATAGAGATTAGAGAGGAAGAGGCAAAGAACAAGGATCCGGAAGAGGAGGCTTCTGTGGGAAATGTTTTCACTACAAAGAAGAAGGGTATAGAGAATTCAAATGTACCAAGAACCAAGTAAGGAAAAATCATAGAACAGAAGGCTAGACCAGAGTTGCACATGTTGATGAAGATGATAGATCATCACATTTTGAAGATGTTGAAAGAGGAGAAGTACTAATTAACAAAAGAGTCTTGTTGAGTGGTGAGAATGAACCTAATCAAAGAAAGACTTTGTTTCACACAAGGTGTAGATGTGAAGATAAGTGTTGTGATGTGATCATTTATTATGGAAGTACTAACAATTTGGTGTCAGAAATGATGGTTACCAAGTCAAAGCTAAAGAGATAGAAACACCTGTGTCCATACTTTATTGCTTGGGTGTAAGATGACCACAAGGTCATGGTCAATGATTAGTGCTTAGTGAACTTCAAGATTGGAAGCTACCTAGATGAGGTAATTTGTGATATCATACCTATGAACATATGTCATATGTTATTGGGTAGGCTATGGTAGTTTGACAGGCATGTTGTACATGATGGGTGAGCAAATACCTACACTCTGACCAAAGATGGAGTAAAACATAAGTTGAAGCTGTTAAAGGAGACAAAAGAAAAGGTACATAGTGCTAGAAGAATATCTTTTGTTGATGGAAAAGAGTTTCTCAAATGTATGAAGTGTGAGCATATGTGCTTTGTTATAATTCCAAAAGATAGTAAAGAAGTAGAGGTAGTACCTATAGAAGTTGGAGATATGTTGGGAGAGTTTTTTGATATTGTATCAAATAATGTACTTGGTGGATTGCCCCTAATGAGGAAGATCAGTCACTAGATGGATTTGGTTCCAGGAGCAAGTTTTCCAAACAAGGCAGGATACAAAATGACACCGGTAGAAAGTGAAGAATTGAATAGACAAGTTCATGAGTTGTTGCAGAAGGGGTTGATTCAAGAGAGTCTAAGTCTATATGTTGTACTAGCTATATTAGAACCAAAGAAGAATGAAGCATGGAGGATGTGCATAGATTCTCATGATATCAAAAAGATCACAATCAAGTAAACACTTCCTTTACAAATGATGGATGATATTATGGATTGTTTGAGTAGAGCTGAGTATTTCACAAAGATAGATTTCAAGAGTGGTTACCATTAGATTCATATCAGAGAAGGTGATGAGTGGAAGACTTCTTTCAAGACAAAAGAAGGGTTGTATGAGTGATTAGTCATGCGTTTTGGGCTAACCAATGTACTGATCACTTTCATGAGGCTCATGAATGAGGTACTAAAGGAGTTTCTAGGTAAGTTTGTCATTATTTACCTAGATGATATATTGATCTTTAGTAAGACATTGGAGGAGCATTTGATTCATATTCGCAAGGTGTTTCATAAGTTGAGGGAAGAAAAGTTGTTGATAAACCTGAAGAAGTGTAGTTTTGTAAAGAAGGAGTTGTTGTACCTAGGATTCGTAGTCTCAAAAGAAGGTTTGAAAATGGACTAAGAGAAAGTCAAGCCTATCCTTGAATAACCTACTCCAAGGAGTGTGACAAAGGTAAGATCTTTTCATGGATTGGCTAATTTTTATAGAAAGTTCATAAGATGTTTTAGCAATATTTGTGGACCCTTGAGTGAAACAATGAGAGGGGATAGAAAAGAGTTTAAGTGGACTATAGGAGATGATAAGGGTTTTAATCTGTTGAAACAAAAAGTTACTGAGTAGCCTATTTTAGCACTTCCTAATTTTAACAAGGTGTTTCAAGTAGACTGTGATGCTAGTGATATTGCAATCAGAGCTGATATGAACTAATAAGGTAGACCTATTGCTTATTTTAGTGAGAAGTTGAATGATGCAAAAAGAAAATAATTTTTTTGTGATCAAGAATTTTATGCCACAGTTCAATCATTGAAGAAGTGAAGACATTATCTTCTTCCTAAGGAGTTTGTTTTGTATATTGATCATCAAGATTTGTAATATTTAAATAGTCAAGGAAAATTGAACCAAAGGTATTTGAAGTGGGTTGAGCTTTTGCAGAGTTATACATTTGTATTTAAACACAAGTTGCAGATGCTCTTAGTAGAAAAAAAAAATTTCTGACATAAATCTAGATAGAGGTGGTTGGGTTCAAGGAACTCAATACTTTCTATCTAGATGATCCTAATTTTGGTGAAGTGTGGAAGGCTTGCACATAACTTGATACACTTGACAAGACAAAGTGGTTGGATTTCATGATCTAGGATAGTATGTTGTTCAAAAGAATCCAATTATGCATTCCTAGAAGTTCAATGAGAGAGAATCTTATCAAGGAGAAGCATAGTAGAGGATTAATTAGACATTTTGGAAGAGATAAAACCATAGATTTGGTTGCTAAGAATTATTACTAGATACAGTTTCAGCAAGATGTGAAGAAGTTTGTACACAGCTCTAGAGTATGTCAGATGGTGGAAGAAGTGAAGCTAAATATAGGGTTGTATCATCCATTACATATACCAGAGAAGTTGTGGGAGAATATCAACATGGATTTTGTTCTTGGATTACTGAGGACACAATGCGGGCATAATTCCATTTTTGTATTTGTTGACAAGTTTTCAAAGATGGCACATTTTGTTCCTTGCAAGAAGACTAGTGATGTTATTCATTCGGCATAATTGTTTTTCAGAGAAGTGGTGAGACTACATGGTTTGCCAAAGAGTATAATTTTAGATCAAGATATCAAATTTGTTGAGTATTTTTGGCATACACTATGGAAGAAGTTGAAGATAGATTTGAAGTTCAATTCATCACATCATCCACAGACTCATGGATAGATAGAAGTTATGAATTGCAGTTTGGGAAACTTGTTGAAATGTTTGGTTGGAGATAAACCAAAAGGATGGGATATGATTTTACTAAATGTGAATTTTGAATATAATAATTTTGTAAATAGGAGTACTGTTAAATCATCACTCTAGATTGTATATGGGAGTAGTCCCAAAAATGCTTTTAAATTGAGGTAGTTGGATAAAGGAGAGATAAGTAGTTCTGAAACAAAAGAATTTTCTAAGCATTTGTAGAACATCCATAAGGAGGTGAGGAAGTACATCATAAAGATGAATACATAATATAAGGTTAAGAAAGATGTGAAAAGGAGGTATAAGGAATTTTAGGTTGGAGATGAAGTCATGGTTCATTTGAGAAAGGAGCATTTTCTAATAGGTACATATAATAAGTTAAAGATGAAGAAGTTTGGACTGTGCAAGATAGTGAAAAGACATGATTCTGGAAATGCGTATGAAGTAGAGTTTCTTGTTGAATTGAATATTTCACTTGTATTTAGCATTTCATATTAGATAGAGTATTATGAAGGAGGTGATGGAGATGAAGTTGTAGAAGCACAGTGGAGTATTCTAGTAGCTAGTTTAGCTACAAAGGAAATTGAGGATATATTGGACAATCATATTAGAAAGGTACAAGAAACAAAACTTATGAGGAATACTTGGTCAAATGGAAAGGGAGGCTAGTTGAGGATTTATCATGGCTAGCAAAGGAGGAGGTTAACCATCTTGGTTTTCCTTTGAACACCTGAGACGTGATGAGGTCAATTCTCAAACTACCCTAGGTGTCTGATGTAGGAGCATCATGAGTGTAAGAGCAATCTTGCATCACCCAAAAATATTTTCTTTTTAGTCTTTTCTATTTTAATAAGGACTCGTAGACAGGGTGGTTACTATTTATGAGAACTTTCTATTTTTAGTAAGTTTGTCATATGACCTCAAAATGTTCTTATTTTCTATAGGAAGGTTCAATTTAGAGTTATAAGTTTACCATAAAAATCCCATTACTCTAGCTTAAGTATCAAAGTGTTGGTATGTTTTCCATTGAACCAAAATCTTGAGCTATCAATGACCATCACAAACACTAGACTTTCCTAGATCCACAAGAGGTAGTTAAGCTATGTCATGAATCCGAAAGCAGGTGTTGACCGCCAAGTCAACAATCTTCCCCTCAATACCAACTAAGGATTCTGCACTGATGGAATGAAGGAGATCTCCCAAGATTCAAACTTGTGATCCAAGGCTCTAATACCAATTGTTGGTATGTCTATCATTGCACCAAAAGCTTGAGCTATCAACAAATTTCACAAACACTAGACTTACCCAAATCCATGAGAGGCAGTTAAGCCATGTCATGAATCCCAAAGGAGGTGTTCACCATCAAGTCAACATGAAGAAGTTATTATAGATTTTCAGTGAATTTTTTTTAGAAAAATATTCAAGCTCACTGTTGGAGGCCTTATAGTGCCTAGATGGGGTCCAAAAACTTGACAGAAGGGTGCTTGCACAATTTTGATCTATAGATTAGGAGATGGCATTTTCAAAAAGTGGTTATAATAGCCAATCAAAACAAGAGTTTGTGAGTTATGCCCTTTCAAAGTTGGGCTACATGAAATATCTAAAAAAATTGTCAAAGATGTATTTGACTGACTCTATATGTATTGTTATGGTCTTTTGGCCCTAGGTATTAAGTTTCAATGTCTAGAACCTCCCCATGCATCATAAAATTGCCTATTCAAGAAATACCCATACATTGTCTAAAATAGCTCCAGGGGGTAGTTTGTAGCTTAGTCATGCAGATTATTGTAATGAAGGCATCCATGTGGGTTAGCATATTGTACTTATGAATTTTGTAATACTACATTTGTAGTGCAAATAAGAAGTCCATATTTTGTTCTCGCATTTGTTGTTGTTTCTTTGTTTTTGTTATGAGTTTATGGTATTAAGGGGAGTACCCTTCATCACATACATACATAAGTACATACATCTACATATGTGATTTTATCACCTTGGAAAACTATATTTCATCTTTACTTAATCACCAAGAGATAATATAATCCGTAAGTACAAATTTCTAGATACTTAGTTTGAGATGAATAGTTTCAATTGAATTCATTTGAGGAGAGTGAGTCTACTCATGATTACAATGGCTCCATGTATTGGGTCTTTAGAGTAGAGATACTTACACAAGATTAGATGTTGTTTATGGATATTTGATAATTCATTTGTAATGCTAATATATCCTCCTCCATATTGAATATCTATATCATCAAATTACTAGATACAAATAACTGGACTTGGCCTTCTGAAATGGTATGGGCTACTTGGAATTGTCAAACTTGAACCATTGAATTGTACATTTAGATTGATGAACCAACACTTTGAATCCCTAGTTTCATGTTCAAAACCTTTGACCTTTGACCTTTGAAATGTGAACTTTGATTTTGACTTGTGATGCATGGACTATTATGAACCAATATACACCTAAATGTTCTTGAAGACATTTGAAAGAATTTGCACAAATTGATATGAACCAATCAATCTAAATTAAAAAGTCTTTGAATCTCAGTACTCTGATCCAAGTGAAGAACCTTCTAAACATTGAAACCACAAAATTTCCTAGGACACTAAACTTATTAAACATATGAATCTCCTTGAACCAATAGAACCATTTTGAAATAGTTTCAACGAGGTTCAAAATCCAAGAGGGACTAAGATATAAACCTCAAACAAGGGTTGTGTGCTATGAGGGGTAGGAGGAAGATGGTTGTGTGAATGATGACTAATTGATAAAGTTGCAAAAAATTAGGGTGTTAGTTGCAAGTAGTTTCATTAATTTGATAAGGGAATCATCTTTGAAAGAGGGATGATCAAAATTATCATGTCCATCCTCATGATAGATGTCTCTATCTCAAAATATAAAATTACCTCAAACAACAAGTGGAAAATTATTAAATGTATGGAAAATTAGAAGAACATTCACCTATAATATTTTTGAAGGAAAAAAAATATAATAAAAATATAATTTGGTGGAAGAAGCCATGAGCTATGTGGCTCCACATTGTGGCTTTTTTGCTATTTAATAGTGGAAACTCTTCACGTTAAATATGAAGATCTTGAAATTAAAAAAGGTAACTATTAGAGATTTATATTTTTGTTTTATTGATATAACAAATATACAATCTAATTTTATGAAAATAATAGTCTTAAATATATATGATTAAATCAAATAAACAAGAGTACTAGTTGTAGCTATATAATTCTAGAATTATTGATTATGTTAAACAAAATTTTCAATAAAAAAAGTATGAAATAACATAAATAGATCATCTTCTTGATCCTATTATTACTTAATGTGAATGCATTTCATCATTACCTAGAAAATATTATGCACAAGATATTTACTCAATCACCAAGAGGTAATATAATTTAGAAGTATAGATTTCCACATACTTAGTTTGGCATGAATAGTTTCAATTGAATGCAAGGATAATTTATTGTTTTAATTCAAGACATGAATGATTAATCTAATTTAGCACAAGTAATATGCAAGTGTGTATGTATGCATGTAAAATAGTTTAGATAGTGAACTAATATACATACATACAATCACATATGCATACAATCATCATAATCAGTTATCCTTGAATCTGACCAAAGCTATTACATATGAACAAGAGATACTTGTTTAAAAGGAAAAAATAGAACATTTGCATAGGTACCTCTTCTCCCCTTAAAGAAAATTGTAGAGAAAGGGCATGAAGATCACAAGGGCACAACATGACAATGAAAAGTAGAAATCATAAGGAAATGGAAAAAAAATCCTAGATCTCCACTAATATCCACCAACATTTAGAGCTCTCCACCATCATTCATGCACAACTCTCCTCAATCAATCAAAACAAATAGGGAATGATTAATGCCATGTTTTTTTTAATTTTTGTTTATAATGCATCATCCACAATCTACAAGATCTCTCTATATATATACATATATACATAGAAACACAAATATGTGTATATATATGTATGTATATGTATATACATACATAATACACACACACACACACACACAAAAAAAAAAAAAAAATAATGCACTTTCTAAGAATTTACAATTGCTCAACAAAATTAATGTTTTACAAAAAAATGCACTTGAAGAACTATTATCTTAGAAGAAAGAACATAGTGTTGAAACCGTATAGAAAGTGCTTGACATGAGAAGTTCAAAAGTGAGGGTGTTGACCAATCTTGAAAGCTTGAATTTTGAAATGAAAGCTATTGATGATGAAACACCTATGCCAGAGTTACAACACAATGTGAAGTTGATTTTAGATAAGGTAGAGGAAGATATTTAGGAGCTTGATAATCAAAATTTAAGGCATGAGAGCAAAGGAGGAGGGACTATAGAAAGGGAAGGAGAAGGAGCAACTTTAGAAAGAGACTGCATAATAGAAACAACAACTAGACAACATAGAGGATATTATGGGAACCACTGGATAGAATCCAGGAAAGTGTTGTGGTAGGTACTATGACATTGGAATCACTTGCAAGTATCTTTGAGAATTTATAATCCAAATATGAAATTCTTATAAGAGTGTTTCAAGTATTGCAATAGTCTCCTTGTGATGATCCCAAGTATCAAATGCTTATAAGAGTGTTTCAAGGTTAGGAACTAGTTCAACAATTTCACATGGTTTAGAGGTAATGTCATTGTGGTAGAGGATTCTACAAGGGAATGAACCTCATGATTATGGCATTTACACAAAAGAAGAACTTTCTTCTTCAAATCCTTACACTCAACTCTTCACTGAAGTTATTATTTAATTCCTTACATATGCAATTTTATACCTTGGAAAACTATATTTGATCCTGCTAGCTGGGAACAACTTATTGTTCATTTTATTGTACCTAATGTAATGAAATTTCTATAGGAATTTGTAATCAACCAAAAAAATCAGCAACTAGACCCATTTAGCTAGGTTATGGCTAGTCTCTTTCTAAAAATATCTACTATGATATGTTTTTGTAAAATTTCTTGCGAACTCTACCCATTTTTCCTAGTCTACATTATTTTTCTGGAGGATCTTGATGTAAGTTACTTACCATTGGTTGAGTGAGTTTTATTATTTTATTATTTGGATTCTAGAATATATATGTAGCTAGATCAAATTTTTTGTTGTGCTAAGATGCAATAAGCACTTTTAAAAAGTTCTCTAAATATACATGTTTACAAGGAAAATAAATAATTGTTTGCATATCCCTAGAAGAAAATCACAGAGCTAGGGTGCAACAATAAAATTGTAGATCAAGCACATGACACAATGAAAAAATTGTAGAGCAAGGGCACAAAGCTCACAAGGGCACAACATGGCAACAAAATCGTAGAGTAAGGGCATGACAATAAAATCACAGAGCAAGGGCACAACAACCAAATGTAGAGATCACAAGGGCATGACAACCAAATCTTAAAGCAAGGGCATGACAAAAAAATGTAGAGATCAAAAAAATAAAATCGTAGAACAAGGGAACAAAAATGAAATATAGGGATCACAACAACAAAATATACCAATCATAAGGGCATGAAAATGCTTAGAGCTCTCCACCCTCATTTAGAGGTCTCCACTCTAATTCATGTGTAGCTCTCCATAATAAAAAAAAATGGGGAATAATTTATTTTGTGTTTGTTAGGTTTTGATGGATTTGAAATAATATAAAAATAAATAATTATATGCAAAAGCAAAAGAAGAATACCCAAAGAACACATCTAACACATAGATTTATCATGGTTCACCCAAAACCTAGGCTACATCCACCTACATAGCCTTCAACCTTTCTATTATCCAAGAAAAATGTACATGAACATTATAGTGAATTATGCATCTTAGTCACCTATAAAAACAATTTAGGGCAACCTCTAAAATTGACCATTTTAGGGTTTTGACAATTTTAGTTTGATCAACAGAAGAAGTCACTACAACATCAACACCCACCACATGATTAGTCACCAAAATATCATCAAAATTATATTTTGTTTATACTTATGGGGCATCACAATTATGACACCAAAATCAGTATTATGATGGCATTAGGAACAATTTCAAAAAAAAATGAAAATCACCACAAATTACACCACAATCACAAATTGTCATTGCAATTTGACACCAAATATTGCAATGAGGGATGTATTTAAATTTAAATTTAAATACCTTAACAAATTTAACCTATTTAATATAATAAGTAGAAGAATATGATCAATATAATTAATTAATGATAACCAATTATAGTGTCAAGGGAGATATTAAAATTATTATAGTGCTTGGGATAATTTTAAGTGTTTATATAAACATCTTCATTTTCAACTTATTATATGTACCTATTGGAAAATGATCCTTTCTCAAATAAACCATGAATTCATCTCCAGTCAAAAATTACTTATACCTCCTTCTCATATCTACCTTAGCCTTGTATTGTGTATTCATCTTTGTAATGTGCTTCCACACCTCCTCATGTATATTCTTCAAATGTTCAACAAACTATTCTACTTCAACACTTCTTATCTCTCCTTTACCCACCTACCTCAATTTAGAAGATTTTTTGGAACTAGTCTCATGTACAATTTTGAATGGTAATTTACAAGTTCTCATATTGAAAAAATTATTATATGAAAATTCTACCTATGGTAAAATTAGATCCCATCCCTTTTTCTTATCTCCAACCAAACATCTCAACAACTTTCCCAAACTGACATTCTTAACTTCTATCTTCTCATAATTCTATAGATGATGTGATGAACTAAACTTCAAATCTATTTTCAATTTCTTCCATGATGTATGCCATAAATACCCAAAAAACTTGTCATCTCTATCTGAAACTATACTCTTTGGCAGACCATGTAGTCTCACCACTTCTATGAAAAACAACTCTTCCACATGAATGCTATCACTAATCCTCTTGTAGGGAATGAAATGTTCCATCTTTGAAAACTCATCAACCACCACAAAAATAGAAAAATTCCCTTACTGAGTCCTTCATAATCCAAGAATGAATTCCATGCTGACATCCTCCCATGACTTCTCTAGTTTGAGTAATGGTTGATAAAACCCCATATTTTGCTTCACTCCTTTTTCCAACTGACATACTATGCAAATCTACACAAACTTCTTCACACCTTTCTATGATTGTGGCCAATAATTATTCTCAACATCCAAATAAATGGTTTTATCTCTAACAAAGTATCTAACCAATCCTCCACTATGCTTTTCCCTGATGAGATTCTCTCTCATAGAACTTTTTGAAATACACGATTAATATTTTTTGAACATCATACATCTTGTATTATGAAATCCAAAAGCTTTTTTCTATCAAGTGTAATAGGTTCTATACAAGCCTTCCATGCTTCACAAAAATTAGGCCTCTTGGATACAAATTCTTGAGTTCCTTGAACCCATCGCAGCATAGTGATACATTACTATTATTTTGACATTCACGACTCGAGATGCCGAGACATTATCTGATGCTTAGAACATACTATATTATTTCATTTTGTGTGATGTTACTTTCAGATATATTTGTTGGTTGTCATTTAATGTTTCATGTATATGTATGTTGATGAAATCAGTAAATGTAGGATTGAGACTTTGATTTAAGAGATTTTAAATGGTTAAGAATTAAGCAGGATGAAGACACCCTTATTGATGTGTGTTTCAATTTATGTGAATTTTTGATACGAATACATATATGTACATGTGATTTTATGGGTCTACTGATGTGTGCAATGAGTGTGAAGATATTTTAGCCGAGAAACCCTACGGAGGAATAGAACTGATCTCTATGTGCTAATTTTGGAAACCTTGTTGTTCATAATTCTAGTATTGTATTGTGATATGTATGTATGTATCTTTCTATGTTTAGTGAATGTTACTATTCATAACTATGTTCTTCTAGTGTCACTTGAAACTCATAGAATGTTTATGTTCTTCTATGTGCTATTTAGGGTTAGTTGTGTAACCTTTGGACCTAGGTTGGTTTAAGTTAGTGTCAGTTTGCTATTTGGTTCTTAATCAAAGTTAGTCATCCCTTAATTTGGATTAGTGCTTAATTTGCATTGTTAGAGTTGTAAGATGGTCCTATTTTATTCCTAGCTTTTGTTTGGATTTAAACCTATTCCTAAGGCTTTAAACATGAAATAATTATACCCAAAGGGTATGGGTATGGGTTGGGGGTCTTTTCCAACCCCTAAGCCCCTTTTATTGACTTTTGAGGCCACTCAAAAAGTCTCTTTTTGCCTTTGTACGAAAATTGACTATGGCTACCATGAGTTGCCTCACCCCACCTCCATTTAGTGTTTAACCATAGTGTGGGTTGAGTTAGGAGCTTCTAGATTTGTAGGTGGGTGGGTGAAGTTATTGATCCCTTTGGTGGTTGAGTTTGAGGCTTATTTAGAGGCCCTTCTTGGGCCAGTGGAAGTTGTTACCCAATCTCTACATTTAGAGAAGAGTCTTGGAAGATTGGAGCAAGGAAGGGAAAAGCTCTACTCAAACTTGTTCATTTCCATTACCTCTTTGTGAAGGTAGGATATCTCATCTCTCTTGTACAAATTTTCATGTTTGTTTCATGCTTATGCTACCTTGTTGTTATCTGAATGTTTGTATGACTGTGGGTATGTTGGGAAGATTCAAAAACCATGTTTTTTTGGATGATTCTCTTCATTAGAGAGGCCTTACAGTGGCTCAGTATGAGAGCAAGTTTCTCGAGCTCCTTCCTTATGTGGAATGTATGAAGGATGAGAAACTATGGGTACATCACTTTATCATGGGTCTGAATTTCTCACTTTAGGGCCCAGTTCGGATGGCCTTCCCTACCACCTTCAGATAGGCAGTGGAGATAGCACTAGTTGCTGAGGATACTCAAGGTAGGCAGGACTCATAGTATCGGTCACAGAACCAAAACTCTTATGAGCAGAAACCCCCTTGGAAAGGGAATCAAAACTATATAGCAAGGTCCTCTAAGGGCCAGTAGTCTCAGCAACCAAAACCCCAGCAACAGCAGCAGCAGGAACCCTCTAAAGGTTATTAGGGCTCCAAGCCAAAGTAGTGGTAGTCACAAGGTCCCAGGTAGGATCAGAAAGTATAGGCCCCATAGTCACAGTCAATGAAGACTCAACAGGTCTTCTAGGGGTGGATACAATAGATCTAGCAGGTCACCAGGCCCACAACAGTCTGGATCACAGGGTGCACGATCTTATACTCGCAGACTATGCTACACTTATGGTGGCATGGGTCATATAGCTAGGGAGTGTCTGTAGGGATAGGCATCTAGTGGTCAGAGAAGGGCTTTTTTAGAGGTGATGATCGGTGACATGGGTAGATCCCATAGAGGTTTTGTAGTGGTTGATAACCGTCAGGCTAAGCATCAGGCCACAGTTATCGAGGCTACAGGTATTATACAGGGCCATATGGTTGCAATTTTATTTGATTCTGGAGATACTAACTCTTTTATATCTCCATATATGGTGGAGCATTGCGGGCTAGTGGCAGTTAGACAGGATGTTAGTTGGGAAGTAGAGTTAGCCTCAAGAGCCAGAGTGTCAGTTAGTTCCATGGTGCAGAGTTGTCAGATGCAGACTGGAGACATGTCCACTAGGATTGATCTATGCATTACCCCTCTAGGTTCTTATGATGTTGTTCTTGGCATGGATTGGCTTTATGCCCACAGTGCCAAGATGGATTGTCGATAGAAGAGGGTGGAATGTGTGGATGATGATGGAATCTCTAGAGAGATCTTCAGAGTGAAGAGACCTGTATCCCTTTGTATGATTTTCACTATGCAGCTTAGGTGGTGCATGCAAAAGGGTTGTCAGTTGTCTTCTATCACCATTAGTGACAGAGAGGAAGATCTAGAGGAGGAGCCATCCCTCAATGATTTTCCAATCTTGCAGGAGTTTGCAGATGTGTTTCTTTCAGAGCTTCCTAATATGCCTCCACCTAGAGCAGTGGATTCTCACATAGACCTTGTGTCAGGAGATGAGCCAGTTTTGAGAGCACCATATAGGATGACTACTCATGAGCTTTGTGAGCTAAAAGCTCAGTTGGAGGAACTTTTAGAGAAGGGGCATGTTCGACCTAGTGTGTCACCTTGGGGTGCACCAGTGATCTTGGTCAAGAAGAAGGATGGATCACTTAGGTTGTGTATTAATTATTGGCAATTGAACAAAGTGACCATCAAGAACTGATATCCTCTTCCCAGAATCGATGATCTCTTTGATCAGTTGTAGGGTGCCCGAGTATTTTCAAAGATTGATCTGAAGTTGGGTTACCATCATTTGAGGATTGTGGATAGTGATATCCCCAAGACAACTTTTTGTACTAAGTATGGTTACTATGAGTTCACCGTGGTACCTTTTGGCCAAACAAATGCTCCAGTTGTATTCATGAGCCTCATGAATGGAGTAGTCTGTACCTTTTTGGATAAGTTTGTGGTTATCTTTCTTGATGACATTCTAATTTATTCTCATGATGAGAGAGAGCATGAAGAGCACTTGCGATAGGTATTGCAGAAGTTGAGAGAGAATCAGTTATTTGGTAGCTTGTCGAAGTGTACATTCTTCAGACCCAAGATACATTATTTGGGTAATGTCATATTAGGTGATGGAGTCTCAGTAGACCCATCAAAGATCAGGGCCATTATGGATTGGCTAGCACCCAATAGTGTTATTGACATGAGGAGTTTTATGGGGCTAACAGGATATTATTGACGTTTCATATCAGGATTCTCTAGATTGGCACACCCCATCACATCTCTTCAGAAAAAGAGGAAGAAGTACGAGTGTACAGAGAAGTGTGGTAGAGCTTTTCAAGAGCTCAAGAGAGCCCTCACAAGTGCACTATTTCTTGCAGTACTAGATCGTGTTGCAAATTTTGTGGTGTGCACTAATGCATCTTTAGATGGTTTAGGTTCAGTTCTTATGTGGGATGGACAAGCTATTTCCTTTGAGTCTAGGAATTTGAAGACTCATGAACTCAATTATCTTACTCACAACCTAGAACTTGCAGTAGTGGTTCATGCCTTTGTGAGATAGCAACATTTCATTTTGGGTCATAGATTTGAGCTTCATTCTGATCACTAGAGCTTGCAGTACATATTTTTGCAGCTGAACCTTAATGCTAGGCTAAGAAGGTGGATGGAGTTTCTATGTGAATATGATTTTGATGTTCATTACATCAAGGGAAAGGAGAATGTGGTTGCAGATGCCATAAGTAGAAGGCGCCATGAGCTTTCATCTGTGACTACTTTCACTAACTTGAGAGAGTGGATCTTATAGCACTTACCAGCTGATGAGTTTTATGCAAAAGTTAGTCAGTTAGTACATTCTAAGAGACCCTTGGAAGGGAAGTTTGTAGATTATTCTTTGAAGTCCAATGGACTTTTGCATCATAGGGGACGTATGTATGTACCTTCCATTGGGGGTTTGCATGAGCTCATTATACTTGAGGCTCATAGAGCACCTTATGCAATGCACCCCAATGTTAAGAAGTTACATGCAGATTTGAGGCAGTTGTATCATTGGCCAGGCATGAGAGTGCAGATTGCTAGCATAGTTGCAAGATGCCTTGAGTGCCAAAGGGTGAAGGTGGAGCACCATCATCTTGGTGGGCTTCTTTAGTTGCATGAGATTGCAGAGTGGAAATGGGATACTATATCTATGGATTTCATTGTTGGTCTTCCTATGTCATCTCATCACTGTGATGCCATTTTGGTGATAGTTGACACATTAACCAAGGTTGCCCATTTCTCACCTGTGCGTACTACATTCATAGCATGAGACATAGCTTAGGTGTTCTTGTAGGACATTGTTAGACTTCATGGTGTTCCCAGTAAGATCATCTTTGATAGAGACTCATTGTTCATTTCTTCATTTTGGAGAGAGTTACAGTCAACTTTGGGCACTAGGTTCAATTTTAGTACAGTATACCATCCTCAGACCGATGGCCAGACTAAGCAAGTAAATCAAGTTTCAGAGGACATGCTACGTATGTACATGATGGACTATTAGGTCAAATGGGAGGAATACCTACATCTTGTCGAGTTTGCCTATAACAATGTGCACCATTCTTCCATAGGTATGCCACCTTATGAGGCTTTGTATGGGAGATCATGCAGGACACCCTTGAATTGGGATAGGATTAAGGATTGAGTATCTATTGGTCCCTAGTTAGGAAAGGAGATGGAGCAGCAGCTGACCCTGATTAGACATCACCTGAGAGAGGCACAAGATAGGCAGAAGAAGTATACTGATGCGAAGAGGACAAATCGAGAGTATCAGGTTGGTGATAGAGTGTTCTTGAGGGTGTGACCACACAAGAGTCTGATTTAATTTAGAAAGAGCTCTAAGTTGGCACCCCATTTTGTTGGGCCATTCGAGATCCTAGAGAGGATAGGACCTATTGAATACCGTTTAGCTTTGCCACCTAGCCTATCACACATCCATGATGTGTTTCATATTTCTATACTTAGAGGATGCATTTATGATGAGTCTCATATATTAGATTGGGATGCTTTATAGGTGGAGTCAGATGGATAGCTAGCACTGGAGCCTATCTGCATTATTTCCTAACAGACCCTAGCACTTTGAGGCCAAGAGATGGACCAAGTTAAGGTCCAGTGGGATTGTTACGATGAGGTCACAGCTTCATGGGAGGATGAAGCATAGATGCAATCTCAGTACCCGTATCTTTTTGTTGAACTCTAGGAGGAAGTTCATGCCTAGTGGGGGAGGATGTGAGGCCTCACCTTGACCCACCGTAGCATAGTGATATATTACTATTATTTTGATATTCACGACTCGAGATGTCGAGACATTATCTAATGCTAAGAACATACTATATTATTTCATGTTGTGTGATGTTACTTTCAGATATATTTGATTGTTGTCATTTAATGTTTCATGTATATGTATGTTGATGAAATCAGTAAATGTAGGATTGAGACTTTGACTTAAGAGATTTTAAATAGTTAACAATTAAGCGGGATGAACAAACCCTTATTGATGAATGTTTCAATTTATGTGAATTTTTGATACGTATAAATATATGTACATGTGATTTTACGGGTCTACTGATGTGTGCAATGAGTGTGTAGATATTTTAGCTGAGAAACCCTACGGAGGAACATAACTAATCTCTATGTGCTAATTTTGGAAAGCTTTTTGTTCATAATTCTAGTATTGTATTGTGATATGTATGTATGTATCTTTCTGTGTTCAGTGAATGTTAGTGTTCGTAACTATGTTCTTCTAGTGTTGCTTGACACCCGTAGAATGTTTATGTTCTTTTGTGTGTTGTTTAGGGTTAGTTGTGTAACCTTTGGACCTAGGTTGGTTTAAGTTAGTGTCAGTTTTCTATTTGGTTCTTAATCGAGGTTAGTCATCCCTTAATCTGGATTAGTACTTAATCTACATTGTTAGAGTTGTAAGATGGTCCTATTTTATTCCTAGCTTTTATTTGGCTCTAAACGTATTCCTAAGGCTTTAAACATGAAATAATTATACCCAAAGGGTATGGGTATGGGTTGGGGGTCTTTTCCAACCCCTAAGCCCCTTTTATTGACTTTTGAGGCCACTCAAAAAGTCTCTTTTTGCCTTTGTGCGAAAATTGACTATGGCTACCATGAGTTGCCTCACCCCACCTCCATTTAGTGTTTAACCATAGTGTGGGTTGAGTTAGGAGCTTCTAGATTTGTAGGTGGGTGGGTGAAGTTATTGATCCCTTTGGTGGTTAAGTTTAAGGCTTAATTAGAGGCCCTTCTTGGGCCAGTGGAGGTTGTTGATTGCCACTACCTCTTTGTATAGGTAGGATTTCTCATCTGTCTTGTACAGATTTTTATGTTTGTTTCATGCTTACGCTACCTTGTTGTTATTTGAATGTTTGTATGATTGTGGGTATGTTGGGAAGATTCAAAAACCATGTTTTTTTGGATGATTTCCTTTCATGTTTATGTTTGCAATTTTGAGATTTTTCTTGCATGGGTGTTTTGGTATTACTCACCCTTGGATAGGGCAAAAGTGACCAATTTTTGGAAAGGTCTGTTTAGTTGGACTCCAACTAGTGTAGAGTCTCTTCTCAGGATGAGAAGAGGGAGAGAGGGTAGGGTGTTATAGGCCCCTACCCGTCAACACAAACCTCATATGAGTATGGCATTTTAAAATGGAAGAACAAAAGTTCTTGGCTAATAGCCCTGATTGGGAATCTGAATTGGTGTTGTGCTTGACTTCTCCTCTTGGAAGAATTCACCTTTCCCTAGTGTTGATTCATTGTGAATCATATTGTGAAGACTTTGTATGAATATGCATGTTTGAATTGTTCTTGGTCATGCATTTGGTCATTTGATTAGATTTTGTTCCCTCCATGGTTCTTGAAATGTGTTGTAGAAATTGTTATGAATCCCTTGATGAGGGACATGAAGAAAATTCAATTAAATTGTTGTAATTGGGATTGATGTAATTTGTATTTCAAACTTTGTTGTAATGGCAATGAAGTTGAGTTTCCTTCCTGGTTCTTTCTCTGTTGAGCCTTTGAATCAGGTTTGCCAATAAAATTGGTGTTCAGTATAATTGGTTATCATGTGATTTAATCGTGATTTAAATTTAGATGGATGCACATAAAAAATTAGGATGGAATTGATGTTGATTTAATTTGGCAAGATTTCAAGTTTTCTTATGTGTTGAAAACGAAAATTATGATCATGCATGTAGATTCAATTTTCATGATTACTAGAATCAAATAATTATTGTATTATTGAACAAAACAAATAATTCAAATTCTTGGCATGTTAAGGTTATAACAAGTCTGTATAGATTTTCTTTAAAAAGAAATAATGACAAAGGTCAAATAATTCTAATTTAAGTCATATAGGAGATCAAATGATTATGGTGTCAATGTGACTCAAGCTATGGTATAAATGTTTTAAATCTATAAAAAAAAATATACACCTTAAAATATAGACCAAAATATATATATACATATACTTTGCCTTGTAATCTATACTTAGAAATTTTTTCAAAAAAATACACTACTAGGAGCAAAATTGCTCACTGGAATTTGTATGGGAGACCATTTTAATTTGGAATGGACAACAGAGAATATTCCTTAAATTATCCTTTTTTATTTAATTTTTGAAATAAAACATAATAGAGGAAAACATAGATATACTTGATAAATTTACAAAGAAATTCTATATATATATATATATATATATATATATATATATATATATATATATATATATATATATATATATATATATATATATATATATATATATATATAAAACATAATATCCTAAATATCTACTTTCTTACCTATAAAACTTTATTTCATCAATGCATTATCTTCTCTCCATGCACATCAGTTCCCATGATACTTTGAATAAGTTTTGTTTTAGGAAGTTTGATTGCAAAGTTTGTTTTTGTCATCATTATGATGATGTCATCCATGTCCCATCCCCCCACCTTTTTCTCCTAAGCTTTTAAGCACTCACATTTGGTTGCAAGTGGGTGTGTTGTTTTTTAACAAAAAAGAGAAGATAAATTGGGGGTTGGGTTTTTTTTGGGCGCCTCCCTTTGATTTGGTCTGCGCTATTTTGATTGGGTAGAGCGCTGTCCCAAGGACATCGCTTGGGAAGTTCTCTTTGGGAAGCGTTGCCCATGTGGAGGGATGTAGGGTGGGGTATAAGGATAGGGTAGGGTGTAGGTAGGGTTAGGTGTAAGTAGGTTAGGGGGTTAGTAGTTAGTGTTAAATTATTTTAATTGTGTTTAGTTAGTGATTGATGTTAAGTTTTAATTTTGGTTAGTTGTTAATTAATGTAGTTTAAGTTTTATAGATTTAGTTGATGATATATAAATTAGTATTAGTTAGTAAATTTTTTATTTAAATTGCTTTAGATTTTCACATTTATTTTAAAAAGTTTTTAGGTTAAAATTAGTTTAGAGGGATTTCTTTTATAAAGTATTAAATTTAGTTAGTTTCATTTTTATAATTTAAGATTAATAGCATTTATAGTGTTAGTTAAGTTATGGGTTTATTATAAGAAATCAATTAGTTTTATTTTAAAAATATAGATGAAAGTTAATTTCGATTTTGATTCATTCAATTTTTAGATATTATGGATGTAATCGTTAACTTAGATTTGATTTCTTTTAATTAAATTTTAAATGTATTTAGTTTTAGTATTGAAGTTAGTTTGAAATTTTGAGTATTAATTGGTTTTAGATTTAAGGTTATTGTCTATTTAAATTAAGTTTAAATGTAGATGTTATTTGCTAAGATGCTTCATTAAACTAATTTTGAAGTGATCTACATCATTATTTAAAGAACTTTTACTATAATGTTGTATAAGTAATGTACGAACATAATTTTATCGATATAAATCTAATAATGAAAGTTTCAAAATATTAAGGATGTAGTCATCCACTAGAGTTTTAAACTTAAGATGAATCGTAGTCAACCTTCACTTGTAGGAGATCATATTTAAAACTTAGACCATTTTAATTATTAATTGAAAAAAAAATATTGTGTGTTTTGCCCTTGTAGTTTGGGCATGACAAGATCAATATATAATCTAGGTAAAAAATGACAAAATGACCTAGAAACTCCTTCAGTACCTCATTGAATAGCCTCATAAATGTTCTTGATGCATTGGTTAGCCCAAAAGGAATGACTAACCACTCGTATAAACCTTCCCTTTTCTTGAAGGTTGTCTTCCACTTGTCTCCTTCTCTAATGTGAATCTAATGGTATCCACTCTTCATATCTATCTTTGTGAAAAACATAACTCCACTCAAATAGTCCATAAATCCATCATTGGCAATGGAAATCTATACTTGATTATGATCTTGTTGTTAGTGTGAGAATTTGTGCACATTGTCCATTCATTATTCTTCTTTGGTGCTAATATTGCTGGTACAACACATGAACTGAGACTCTCAAAAATCAAACCCTTCTAAAAAGCTCATGCACTTATCTATTCAACTCCTCACTATCTACTAGTGTTATTCTATGTGCTACCTTGTTTAGAAAACTAGCTCCTAGAATCCAATCCTTCTAGAGACTAATTTTCTTCATTGGGGGTAATCCATTAGGTGCATTATCTGACACAATATCAAGAAAATTTCTCAACAAATCTGCAACTTCTATAGGTATCTCTTCTACTTCTTCTTTACCATCTTTTGGGATTACAAAAAACCACATACGATCATGCTTCATACCTTTGAGAAACTCCTTTCTATAAAAAAAACATATTTTGACAACACTACATACATTTTCTTCTTTCTCATTCAATGACTTCAACTTATGTTGCACTCCATCCTTTGTCAGAGTATAGGTATTTTCTTTCCCATCATATACAACATGCCTGTTAAACTACCATGGCCTACCCTTCAACATATGAGTTATGTCCATAGGTGTGATATCACATAGACCCTCATCCTAGTAGCTTCTAATCTTTAACTTCACTAAGCATTTCTCATTGACCATGACCTTGTGGTCATCTTGCACCTAGGAAATATAGTATGGATGTGAGTGTTTCATCCTCTTGACATTTTAAATTTGTGACCATCTTTTCTAATGCTAGATTATTAGTACTTCCACTGTCAATGATTATATCACAACACCTATCTTCATAGTTGAACCTTGAGCAAAAAAATCTCCTTTTTTATTGTATTTAGTCTCTCCACTTTGTAGGACTCTTCTATTAACTAGATCTTATCATCTTTCAACATATTTAGAATATGACAATCTGGCAGCTTTACCAATATGTGCAATTTTATCCTAGCCTTCTATTCTCCAATCCATCCTTCCTTGGTGTTGGGAATGTTCAAATTCTTTATGCCATTCTTCTCCACAATGAAATTATTTTCCATGAAAAAACACCTCTTCCTAATCCTTGCTCTCTTCCTCTTCCTCTCTAATCTTTGTTGTTCTAATTATGGAAATGATTGGAATTATTTCCCCTATCTGACTACTACTACTTACCTCATCCTTTTTGTTTTTATCATCATTTTTTCTTCCATTAGATCTCCCACCACAAACTCTTCCACTATTCTTGTTATCAAACATTTTTCTTAGCTTCTCCTCAACTCTTAGGGTAAAATGGTATGTATCCTCAATACTGGTAATTTTAACTAGAATTAGCTCATGCTAAATGCTTGGCCTTAACATATTAAGATAATGAGAAACTTTCTGCTTGTAAGCTTTAGCATGGCCAGTTCTGATGAGAACTCGATAGAACTCCTTGGTATACTCTTGAACACATCTTCTCACCTCCTTCAACCCTTGCATTTTCTTTAGCGAATCAAGCTCATAGTCCACTCAAATGAACTTTCACTTCATTTTAGCTATCATTTGATCACATCTAGTGATTTTTTCCTTTCCTCTTTTATTTCATTCAAACTAGATCTCCTACCACCAAATCTTTGCATGACCCTTCAACTTGGCCTTTGTAAACTTGACCCTATCTAAATCTTAATTATGTTCATATTCAAAGTACTCTTCCAATTCAATTTTTGAATTGATTAATTCCTCTTGGTTAAGATTTCCTAAACATGTTGGAACATCAAACTTATGTCATTCTCTGATCTTGGAAATGGCTTTCCTTCCTCTGGGTTCAAAACTTCATCTTCTATTGCTTGATCAATATTTACTTCTCTATCATCCTCACATTCATCATCTCCTATGACAAGATTCATTCTTCTTCAAATTTTTTCTTTCAATTCTTACATTTTCCTCTAGAGAGCTCTAAAATCTTTAGGTGCAACACCTATGACTCTCCCACCATGCTCAGTCTACAGAGGCATCTTTGCGCTTCTATTAAAATCCTAGTGAAATCTACCTTACAAATGGGGATCCATCTACACACCTAGCAAAAACCATAGTCCTAGTATAAACTGCCTTATAGTCAGTGATCTATCCACACACTTAGGGATACTAGCTCTAATATCACTTGATGAAAAGTGTTCCCCTTAATACCATAAACACATAACATAAACAATGAAACAACAATAATCTATGAGAAAAAAAATGGACTTCTTATTATCACCACAAATGTGGAATTACATAATTTAGAATTATAATATGCTAACCCACATGGGTTCCTTCATTACAATACTACAAGATAAAGGTGCAAACTATCACCCAGACTTTTCCTAGAAAATGTTCGAGCATTTCTTAAATAGGAAATTTTATGCCACTTGGGAAGGTGTTGGAAAATTATAATTGGAATAATTGTTTTTCTATTATTGATGTCAAATCTATTGATAAGACATATTTCTACCTAATTTAAAAGTCATATCTATTTGATTGATGAAGATGATATGAGAAATTGCTCATAAGAACAGCACCTAAGGAAAGGTTGAGTTATGAAAAGGAAGCCACATATGAGTATTTGATTAGTCAAACTTTGATGGAGAAAAGTGATCTTTTAAATCAAGAATGTTAAGCCAAGAAAAGTAATAAAGTAAAAAAAAAGGAATGTCGAGTGATGCTAGTATGAAGTGACCCATAATTAGTGCTGAGAAAATCTAGTGTTGATCGAGAACCACTATTAATAGAGTGAGATAATCAATGTAAGAAAAGATTATTTATAGTGACTGAGTGCTAAGTGATTACCAAGTGGTAGAACCTAGTTTTTACCAAGTAAGAGTATTGAGAATGAATTTGAAGAAATCATGATTCCTAGATGATTTAGTTGATTTCTTGGGAGATGTAAACCCCATTGAAGATAAGATTGATGAATTGGATCATCAAATTCAAAGTGAGGATTAGGTAAAGAATTAACAAATGGGTTTTAGAGAAGTTTCTTGAGGACGATCAAGAAGATGGACAAATACAAAGAATCATGTTGAACTTGATAATAAATCCTAAGATCTATGGTGATCATGGAAAATAATAAAGAAAGAATTGTCTATATAAATAGGTACAAAGCCAAATGAAAGAAAGTATGGAGGCAAGACTAGAGGCTAGTATGAGTGCTAGTATGTGTCCAAGTGTGTTTGAGAAATGGACAAAAGAATGTTGATCAGAGATGCACCAATGAAAGTGAATGTGAAGCACAAGGAGATTCCTTACATAGATGATGCTCACGATGATAAGTGAATCTGAGTAGAAGTCTAAATTTTTTTTGAAGAGAGAAGGTTGATCACTTGAATATCTGCTAAGTGAATTCAGAATAGAGATGATAGTGAAGAGCTTATTAGTGACTCAACACATGAACTAACTAGTGATATGAACTTGAAAAGTGAGATGTAATCATACAAATCAAAACTTGTCACTTTCTTTCTAATCATTATAAATAGTTTGTATTGAAATCCTTTTAATAGAAATTGACCTATTAGATATTTGGAAGACTTAATAGTCTATGTAAATCCTTTAAGTAGTTGACATTCTAAGTGGAATGATCAAAGTCCTTTGACAAAGCCACTCCTAATAGGGTGATTAAATCCTCTAACTAGTTCACATTTAACAATGTGTATTGTAAACCTTTAACAAGGTTGGCTCCTAATAGGGCTCACTTCAAAAAAATGAAAAGTAGTGACAAGTTGTTGGTGCTTTTTCCCAAATTGGGTTTCCATCTAAAATTGTAATGTTAGGACTTGTGTTGAACTCTTTACATGCTTTGCATTTTGTATTTGAAAAATTATGTAATGTTTTGGATAGTAGATTAGTAACTTTATAGTAGAGACCAAGCAACAATAAGATAAGTAGAGTAGTGAAACTTTATGTTTAATTATTCAAATGGTACATCAGGACCTTGAGTAACTAATTCATCCCCACTCTCAGTGATTCTAAATATTTCTAACAGAACATTCTAGACACCCATGTTGAAAACAAATTGATATAAGTATGAGAATGTGTCAATCATATTTCTAGTAGAAGATTCTAGTCATTGATGTGAAACCTACTACTTGTTGGTAAGACAACTGCTTAGCTGATTTAAGTACTATCATTTGTTTGATTGACAAGGAGGATTTGATCAAATGAGATAAAGAAGAACCTTAAAAGAAGGTTGAGTTATGGTATGAAAAAGGAGTACAAAGATCAATTAAGATAGTGATGATATAGTGCATTGATTATCTACTTAAGGTTGTAAAGGTTGGATACATAGACAAAGCCTAGAAGAAAAAGTAAGAGAATTGATTCTTCCAAGCTTGACCAAGTGGATAGTAGGTGTCGAGGAAAATTAGTGCAAAATGACCGGAAAATCAGTTGGAGCCAAGAAAAGTAAAAGTTCAATGTATGCTATGTAATATAATGTAAGCTAGGTAAAGTTTAGTTGATGCCAACGACCAATAAACTTTAGTGTTTTTTGAGTGATCTAGTTGAAGATGAGTAGAAGAATAGTATGGAAGCCGAGTGACAAAATATTGATGCTGAGTGCTAGTATCCATGTTAAATTGTGGATTTGACAAATCTAATCTGACTATTTTGTTTTCTTGAATTTTGTGAAGTGTCTGGAAGATAACTATGATGAGTTGATGGAATA
Source organism: Cupressus sempervirens (assembly GCA_028749045.1). Classification (NCBI taxonomy): domain Eukaryota; kingdom Viridiplantae; phylum Streptophyta; class Pinopsida; order Cupressales; family Cupressaceae; genus Cupressus; species Cupressus sempervirens. The sequence goes on along the minus strand of CM053793.1, from coordinate 138,392,215 downwards.
GAATTCATGGTAAACCATTTTGAGGTAAATTCAAATAGGATTAAAGGAGAAGTTTCTAGAAGGGACTAAAATGAAAATATGGGTAGATTCATTGAATCATACCTAATCCTAGCTAATCCTAAAATGGGCAATAGAGGATGAATGATACAAGATCTTAATTTTTCTATTTATAGAGATAACTAGTTAGAAGTAAGGTTGCTCAATGTTCAAGAACCTAAGTTAGACAAGAGGTCTAAGGTATTGCTTCATTTAGAGACTAAACATAAGAGACTACTATTGGAAAGCAAAGAAAGAAGGCTTAAGAGTATGAATTCTTGAAGGGTGAACAAGCTATTAGAGCTGAAGTGTGGGAAAGCCAAGTAGAATGGAGGACTAAAACAAAAACCTGTAATCTTCAAGTGAGTTGTAATTTGTTCTTAGATCAAGCACTACTGTTACTTTCTAATCATTGTACTAGTCTAGGGTAAATCCTTTGGATTAAGGTTGACCTAATAGTCATTTGTAAATCCTTCAATTGGGTGACATTTCAAGTGACTTATCTAAAGTCCTCTAATAAGGCTCACTCTTAATGCAGTGATTGAAATCCTCCAACTAGGTCACATTTAATAGTGTGTATTATAACCTTTAATAGGGTTGGCCTTTCATAGGGCATCACTTTAGAAGAGTGAGAATGAGTAGCATGGTTACTAGTGGTTTTGTCCAAATTGGGGTTTCCATGTAAAATTATTGTGTCAAATGCACTATTGATTTTTTATGTTTCATGCTTACATTTATAGAAAGTTGATTTGATAGTAACCTAAAAAGTTCAAGTGATTGTATGATCTAATGGATGCATGCATGAATATTTTTTTTATGGATATGGGTTCACTAAGATGTGAATTTTTTAATGTGTACATCTAGACCTTGTATATGCCGAGTAAAGTTTAGTTGGTGTCAAACATTAGTAAACTTTAGTTTTTGCTGAGTGAACTAATCTTAGATGAGTGAAAGAATATTATAGATGTCATGTGACATCATATTGCTGTTGAGTGCTAATAAATGTGTTAAATCAAAGATTTGATGAATCTAAGCCAACTATTTTGATTTCTTGAATTGTGTAAAGCACGTGGAAGATAACTTTGATGAGTTGGTGCAACAAAATTCAACGTAAACTATTTTGAGGTGAATTAAAGGAAGAATGTATAAGATTTTTCTAAAGGAATCAAATGAAAAGTAAGTAGATTCATTCTATCTTGGCTAAACCTAAAATTGATGATTGTGATTAAATGACAAAAGATCTTAATTCTCTATTTATAGAGATAATTGGTTAGAAAAAATGGTTTTAACGTGAGAGTTCCTAAGGAAGACAAGGAGTCTAAGGTATTGCTTCTTTCAGTGGCCAAACAGTAGTGACTGTAATTGGCATGCAAAGCATGAAGACTTAAGAGTATGAATTCTTGAAGGGTGAAAATGCTATTAGAGCCGAAGTGTGTGAATGCCAAGTAGAATGGAGAATTGAAATAAAGATCCATAATTGGTAAGTGAGGTATAATTTAATATCATATCAAGCCTTATTATTAATTTCTAATCATTATATCAGCCTAGGGTAAATCCTTTGGATTAAGGTTGACCTAACAGTTATTTTTAAATCCTTTAACTAGGTGACATTCTAATATAATAGTCTAATGTCCTCTAACAAGGCTCACTCCTAACAAGGTGATTGAAATCCTTTAACTGGGTAACATTTAAAAATGTGTATTGTAATGTTTAACAGGGTTGGCCTTTCATAGGGCATCACTTCAAAAGAGTGAGAATTAGTAGCATGTTACTGGTGGTTTTTCCCAAATTGGGTTTCCACATAAAATCCTTGTGTCAAATTGTATGAATGTTCTTATGTTGTTTCATGCTTACATTTTTGCAAACTTTTCTTGACCTAGGATAGTAACTTGCAAAGTTTATGTATTATATGATTTAATGGATTCGTGGATGATAAGGTTTTATGGATATGGGTCTACTAAGAATTGAAAAGTTTTATATGTACATTTGGACCTTAGATAACTGATTCACCCCCCGTCTCAATTATTATAAAGAATTCCAATAAATAGTATTAGAAATCCATAGTGCTTAAGAGGACTAGTTTGAAGGTACTAGAAGAAAAAGATCAAGATGTCCAAAAAAGAGGTACCAAAGCTTAACAAGGAGAAATTTCCTATATGAAAAAGTCTAATGAAGCTACACCTACGAGGTCTTGGAGACCATGTACAATCTACCTTCACTACTGAGCATGTTGACCTTACTAGACCTCTAACTGCCAAGAATTTGAAAAAGAAGAAAGAACACAATCAAGAAATGTTGGAGGTTGCATCTACCCTAAGTTACACCGAGTTTGATTACATCAACAAATGTGATACTACTAAGAAGATGTCAAATGCTATAGAAAAGATCTATGGAGGAGATAAAAATGAACTAAGAGGGAAATCTAAAAGTCTTAGAGGTAAGTTTGATGATATGAGAATGTGAGAAAGAAAGAATATAGTTCAATACAGTGTTAGAGTAAAAGAAGTTATCAAAAATATTAGAGGAGGAACTGGTAAGATTGAAGATGAGATTGTGATTAACAAAGTACTAAGAACCCTATTTCCCATCTATGCTATTAGAGTTTCTACTGTACAAGAATTGAGTTGCACACCTAATAATGATTTGAATCTTAAATAATTGATAGGTAGACTCATTACCTTTGAATTGTCTAATTTTGATAATTTCAAATATGAGAATGTTGAATCTACTTTTAAAGCTAAACTGTCATTAAAAAATCTAAAGAGAAGAAGAAAAAGGTCAAATATGTTTCTAGCGATAGTGATACAAATGAGAAATATGTAGAATAGCTTGAAGCACTACTAGCAAGGAGATTTCATAGAGGCAAAGAAAAATTCAAAGGTAAGTTACCTATCATGTTTTTTAATTGCAATGAGGTTGGTCATATTGGTGCTAGATGTTTAGAGAAGAAGAACAATAAAAGTGGAGACAAATACAGAAGTAAAAGAGATTAGGACAACAAATATTACAAAGATAAAGGAAATAAGTCTCCCTACATTGCTAAAGAGGAAATAAAAGATGGATTTGATGACCATGATGATGAAGTGGTGTATTTGGCAATGAAGGATGGTTTTGGTGAGGATGAGGCAACTGCACTAGTATCTTATGTGAATAGGAGTGATAGATGGATCATTGATAGAGGGTGTGCACATTACATGGCTAGAGATAAATATAAGTTAATCACCCTTGATTGTTATGAAGGAAATAGTGTACGATTTGGTAATGATGCACCTTTTCTGATAAAAGGAAAAGGATCTATACAAATTATAGAAAAAATCATGTGTGAAAATGCCTATTATGTAAAATGACTTAACTATAATTTGTTGAGTGTCTTGCAACTGAATAGTTTGTTGATCCTAGATTGGTTTTAACAAATGTATTTCAACACACTTATGATATTTACTAAGTTCATGCCGAGCTAGTAATAAATGCCGAGTATAATATGTATAGATGATGACTTTTAATGAATGTCGAGTCACTCATGTGCCGAGTCACTATAGTGCCTACCCCTAGCTCGCATTTTTGTTACCATTGTCAAACTCTTTTAGGGATAGTTTTATATTGTTGGTTAGCAGTTTTGTTTTGAGATTATCAGATATTGTTTCAAATTAAATTTATTATATGATGAGATTACTTGGTACTTTACATTTCATGTATGCATGATGATTATTACATTATTTTTAGTTATTGATTAGTTGGATGATTTATTATCGTATGTGTCTTCTTATGGATACTTACCCCAAACTTGCATGTGTATGGTGTGCGTGCTTGTTTTCTTTCTGTATGGTGTTTCTGATGTGGTTAAGGAAAGGAGTCATAGTCACCTGCTAGTCAAGATCTACACGATGCACCACTTCCTGCCATTACCTATTTAGTTGTGTATATATTGTGCTTGTACATGCATGGTTTTTATGCAGGTTGCATGTACCGGGTATCGACTTCCCTGAATTGCCAAGATGAGCATACCCTATCACATTATCTCAATGGTAAGAGAGGGGAGATAAATTCTCAAGTCCAAATCCCAACCCTTTAAGCCATTTTTCCTAAGTGGAAATTAGGACAAGTATCTGAGTTGAGTACCCTTTGAATACGTCGGATGACATAATTCATGATATTAACCCTTTTGGTTTGATTTTGTATGTGTTTTGCTATGATGGGTTTTCGTATTTTACCCTGTGAGTTTTTGGAGTATTTTATATTAATTAAGCTTAATTAAAAGATATAATAAATGGTTTAATTTAATGGAAAATTAATATGGTATTTTAATATTTATTTTATTTAATTAATTAGGAAATTAATTAAATAAAATAATTAAATTTGAATATAAAAGTTATAAGTTTAAAGTTGGAATGTGATAATATTTATTTAAGTTAATAAATATTATAGCAATTAAGTTTTGGAAATGAATGTAAAAGTGGAAAAATATATTAAAATTATTAAAGATTATAGGTTGCATGATGTGTGCATGTGATTCAAATATAAATATATTAAAATAAAACAAGTGGTGTTATTAAAGTTATTGCATGAGATTTAATTAATAAATTAATTAAATTAGAAAGAGTAAAGTAAATATTATATTAATTAATATGCATTATTTTAATGTTTGTTCACATAAGAGTTTTCAAATTCTCGAGAGTTGTCATGTAGACAACACAGGAGTTTGCACTCTAAGTTTGCACAAGTTGTCTACACTTAGGAGTTGGCATATTATTTGAGCACATGGTGTCTACAACCTTATGACTCATCTAGAAGGTTGGAGAAGACTCATGCTTAGTTGTCATGCTTATCTTCTAGTTGTTTCTAGAGACATTCTAGATGCATCTTAGAGGCCTTTAAATAGAGGCTCTCCTAATGTGTTTGAACAAGCTTCAAAGCTTATATGCATTTGAGAAACTCATATGCTTCTACATGCTCATATGTTTCTACATGCTCTTATGCTTCTTCAAGAACTTCTAGTCATGTGGGAATTTTGGTTGGCTTGGATCTTGGAGGAATTGCGAATGATGGAGAAGGAAGGGATTTCCTATGGACTTCTGAGGGATGGAAAATTAGCATCAGTGTCCAGGTGCACTTGTGATTTTTTCATAGTCCATTTGCACTCTTTCTCTTCCTGTCTTCATCATGTCTGTTATATGTGTCTGATTATATTCCTTGAATGAATCTTCAATTTTGAAATTAGAATCTAGATATATATATGTTAATTTTAATAGGTTGAGAAGAAAACAATAGAAACCCTAGTTTCAAATGAGAAAGAATTAGATCCAAATCAAGTTTGGGTTTGAATTACAATCAAATTGATAATAGATTTGAAAAGGGTTTCTAAATCTACAGTCAAACCTATTAAAGAAATTAATGGATAAATTTAGAGAACAATTACCATCCTTAATTCATCAAAATGAAAAGCCCTTCTTGTGTAAAAGTAAATATATTTTCTCTTTGAAAATACTAATTTGCATATGTGTGTGTGTGTGTGTGTGTGTGTCTGAATGTTTATAGTTTTGTATACTATCCTCTTATCGCCACTAGACTTGTTGTTGCGATGCGATTCTAGATTTATAGTTTTGTATGCTATCCTTCTGTCGCCACTAGACTTCCTATTGTGATTCAATTCTGGATTTATAGTTTTGTATGCTATCCTCCTGTCGCCACTAGACTTCCTGTCATGACACAATTCTAGATTTATAGTTTTGTATGCGATCTTCCTATCGCCACTAGACTTCTTGTCGCATAAGCTCTTTGTTCTGCCACTGCAGTAGGTTTGAATAGAATCTTATTACTATGCACTAGATTTATATGATTTATTAACTAATCTAATTTAATTTAATTTTAATTAAGATTAGTTAATAGTAGAAGAAGTGTAATTAATTATTAGTCAATTTAAGTAAATGAATTTTTAAATGAGGTTGATTTAAAAGAAAAAAGATATTAATATTGATTAAATTTAATAGATGATGATTGAAGATTAGTATATAATTGTTAATTAACTTAATTAAATATAATTTAGTTAAGATTAATTAATGGGGTTGCATTATTATTAATGAAATTGATAGAGTTGACGATTATCTTATTAAATCTATAAAGATGATTATCCCTAGAATGTTTTAAGGAAATTGATTTCAGGAAAAAGAACTATTATAGGGGAAATTGCTTATATGAATAAGTTTTTAGAATTAATGAGATCATTATTTAATGGATAAGATTATTAATGAATGATGGTATAAATAGTTTTAATGAGACTAATTGGTTGAGTTAAAGGGAACGAAATTCATTCTATTATGATAATGATTAAATTAGAATCATCTCTTGAGAGAACATTAAATTATAATAATTCAAACATTTACCCTTAGTTGAGTTTAGAAAGGTTGATTTCAAAACATTACGAGGATTATACTATTTAAACGGGATAACTATAGGGTTAAAGGAAGTCTTCTTACTTGATAATAATCATTGAGTTATCAGTTTAATTAATTAATTAAGTTACACAATGGATTGATTAATTGAAAAGTGATAAGTATTATTTTGATAGTTTAAAATAATCAATTACTATGAGTAATTGCACCTATCATTTAAATATAAAAATAGGTGGAATCAGGAATCTCTTCTACCTAGAATATACTTTAAATTTGAAAATAGTAGTTGACTTATAGCTTACAAATTATAAATAGTTATTAATCAATTGATATTCATTGGGTCATTGATATGGTTATGTAATTATTAATTAAATCAATTAATTAGAGTTAATTAGATTTAATTAATAATTAAGTTATGTATAGAGTTTTAATTGATATGCTAATATCGATTCTTTTAGTGAAGTTGTTGAGTATTTACATTGAAGTTGATAAGTCTTATTCTAATGACTTGAATAATGAGTTTAGATATTTTAATGGTTGTTAGTGATGATTTAATCAAGAGACTTAAGATTTAGTAATATTTAATTGAGTTTTAATTAAATGATATAGGGTCATGGATTGTGTGCCTATGAGCATTATTACTTAATTGAATGATTTAATAAAGCATGGCATTTTAAGTAAGGCTAGTTAGTCTTGATGTTATCTTCTTATTCAAGGATTGATAACTGACTCTCTTATAATATAACGAATAATGATCCTTTGACTATGTTGAGAAGTTGAAGTAACACTAAGAAAGAGTTATTCTTAGAATATTATTTTTAATTAATGGAGGGATAATGCTATCGGAGAAACAAACGGGTTGACATGTAGGTCAAATGGTAAAACTTATATACTTGAAGTATAGAAACAAAAAACCTCTACACTTAATTCAACTATGTGTTTTTAGCAAAACCAAAAAATGTGTTTGCATTGTGTTTTCTCTATGCTTCTTGTTTTGGGTTTTTGGGTTGACTAGTTTTGACTAGTCTTAAGTTGTTACCAGAGGCTCAGGGGTTATGAGATGTGATGGCATGTTGATCTTATTTGGTCTCGATCTTTCTAAACCCAACCATGGTTATGTGATGGTATGCTCTATGAGATGTTTGTATTTACTAATTGTTATTGCTCATTAGTCTTCTTGAGTGAAGCTGAGTCATATGTATCTGAGACACTTAACTTAACCATTTTTGAGTCATCGATGAGTTATACTTGGATTAATTTCTAGTCACCATGATGGGACTGAAATGTTGATTTATTTCTTGATGATGTCATGTTGTGACATGTTTGACTCAACCATTTTGGAGTCTTCAATCAGTATGATTTTGAGATATATTTTGGTTGTTGAGAACCAATGGATACTTTTGATTATCAGTGATGCTTCAATTGCCAATAGAGAACTGTTGTGGTCATGATATTCTATGGATGCTTTTCAGATGCTCATGGAGATTTGATGCTTATATTGTGAATTATCTTTTGGTATTTCTTTCCAGTCTCTTGTATAGGACTGGGGTAATTTTATGATTCCATGAGCTTAGGGTAGGTTATCTACTTGTAGTGTTGGGAAGTGGCTTGCAATGGGGGCCGGGGCCCTAAGTGGCTACCAGGGTAACTCATTGTAAGTTTGGTTAATAAGTGATAACATTTACACACTAAATGGGGATTAAATGAACCTAAAAAGATAATTGTTTTGGTTCTTGCCCATGCCTCAAGTGCTTGTACAGACTAGGATGGGAGTAGAGAGAACACTTGGTTGCGACCTTGCATTCCATAGTATGCCTCGTCAGTATGAGAGGATACTAGTGGCCACATGAGGATTAGTAGGGACTCATGAAGTTTAGCTAATTGCCAAGGTAACTTCTACATGATATATGCAATGACACTTTCTCGCTCGCATAGTAGGTTTCCTACATGTCATTGTGTGCCTCTGGGAATTAGATGTCAGTTTGTGTTGGAACCTTTGAGTTAGTATACTTTTAGGATTCCTAGACTTAGAGAGTATCTTTGCTATGTGATTCTTAATAGCCTATTTGGGACTTGAGATTATCTCCTCAACACATTGGGAGTGGACCACTTAGGTTCAACGTGGTCGGGTGGTAGTGTATTTCCACTCTTACCATTTGAGATCCGTTTGAGACACCGTGGCTGGAGCATTCTTGGTTGGTATTTATCTTCATTCTATTCTTGGATCATTATGATAGGTAATATACCTTATGATGGATGTATTTACTGGCATGTTTCTTATATTGATGATTTGCATATGTTAGATGATGATACCTTATGCTTTACTTTACATGATTAGATTTCATATGTACATGTTGTAGCATGTTAGATTACTTTATGCATGTGATGTAGTATGTTTAGGTGTCACATTCATACTATGTTAATACTGATGATCTCTTTGGTGACTTGGAATGTTACACACAGAGGGATGGCTAGGATCCACGATGGTTTAATGATGCTATTTACGATTGGGAGGAACCGTGCATTTAGATTAGATGTGTTTTATGATCATGGCTATCTTTTATGATGATGTATCATGTATGATGTATGGTTTTATTTATGTTATTGCATCATGGATTAGAGTTAATATGATGATGTAGTTTATTTACACGGATGTTTATTCTTTTAAGCCTTTCATACCTTGTAACATGTACAGTGGATGATTGAGCAAACAAAAATATAATTTAAGGACATTGGATGTATCATTGTTTTCTCATAAGGATGTGATGAATAGTTATGATTAGATGTGATTCAACATTAAGGGATCTTTAAAGAATGTAACCTATTATGTATGTTGTGTTTATTTGAATTGTTGCTATTGCTTATGTGAATGTTATGAATGGTTTTACTTTCATGTTTTGGAAAAAAAAAAAAAATTGTTTGGCAAACTTTAGGTTAATTCTTTGGATCCCTTGGTGGAGCATTACAATCACTCAAGTGCTAAGAAAATAGACTATGCCAAGTGATTCAACTGTTGAGTAAATAGTTGATGCTGAGCAAGTTTAAGTGTTGAGCCAGATAGAACTATGGTAAGTGTCGAGCATCAATATTATCAAGTGTTGTGTAACACAGAATGGACCTAGTTTTTTTTGAGGGCACAAACAACTATGTAAACTATTTTTACGCTAACTTTTGGATAGGTCTTGAACCTTTAAAAGATAAGATCACATCTATTTTGTTTTCCTATGCAATCAACATGCAACCAATTAGAAAATTGGAAAGGTTAAGCGGCAAAATGGATAAATCTCAGCCATAGATTTATACCTAACCTTAAGCCACCAAAGTCTTTATAAAGAAGATGAAGCCCCATAATTCAGAGAGGATGAGAGAAAAGAATAGAGGAAAGAAAAGGGGTAAATTTATTAGGAAGCATTGAAGGTGACTTAGTAGAGTAAAAGAATTAAAAAATAAGTTTGTAGAATAGAGGATCAATGATACAACATTATTACATCATATCAAGAGGATCAAGATGGACTGAATTGAGATTTGAAATCAACAATATAAGATTGTAACTTGTTAGATCAAACATTCTATTGTTACTTTCTAACAACTATATTAGCAAGATGAAATTTTTTGGACTAAGGTTGACTTAATAGTCATTGTGAAATCCTTTAATAGGGTAACATTTCAAGTGAATGTTTAGAAATCCTTTAAATAGGTACACCTCTAGTAGGGTGTGAAATCCTTTAATAGGGTTAGATCTAGCAATCCTTTGTAAGCCTTTAACAGGGCAAGCCTTTCATAGGGAAGATCATGTTTGATGCACAAACTCTGTAACCTTAACAAGTTATACTTTATTACTGCAGCAGTAAAAAGTTGTGGGTGTCATCCCCACCCCATTTTCACCTTCTCATTTGAAGGGTTTTTGTGTAATCATATCTAGTGTCAAGTGTTTATGTGGATGCATTTACTTTACATGTTATTTCAATATGTTAATGCATGAATTATTTGAAGCTAAAAGTTTTGTTGATTAAAGATTAGGACTTCTGATTCACCCCACGCCCTCTTAGAAGTATATGTTTTCCATTTGTAATTCCAACAATTGGTATCATAGCTAAGTTCTCATCATGAGAAGCCTTACAACTTAGAGAAAAGATCTTGAAATAGAGGACTACAAACTAAGAAATATTATAGAGAACCAAGGAATTGAGATCCAACTCATTCTGCATTCACTAAAAGAAGGTAGGGAGGAATTAAGGAAATCCTTAAAGAGAAGGAAAGAGATTACCATTGCAGAAAATGATACAAAGTACAAAGAGATTGACACCACCAAGTTCTTTTCTAATGGAGACTCAAATGAGATGCAACAATAGTAGATCTAATGGAGAAGAAGAGAGCACAAGTTGATGAAATTAGAAATCTCAATATTGAGCAAGAATCATAAGCGATGATGTTATGTGAAGTGACTAAACAAAAGAAGAGAGCTATTGAAGACAAAGTCATGATTGAAGAAGATAAGAGAATCTTGGCAAACAAACTATAAGAGAAGTTAATCGAGTTTGCTAGAATCTCCAATATGCAATTGTATACCCTAAGTTAGATGATGAATTCTTATCATGAGTTGAATGTCAAAGACATTGAGAACACCACACTGAAGTTGCAGAATGCACAACTAAAAAGTGATTTGAGAAGAGAAAGAGAGATTTCTAAAAGCTTCAACAAGCCCAGTGAAGCCATCAACTGCTGAAATTCTATAGATCTAGCAATGATACTTCAGGACTAGTTATACTAGCATTGAAGAAGGAGAATCATCCAAGACTATTGAAGAAAGAAATGACAAAGGTAAGAACTCCAAACCCACTTGTCATTTTTGTGGTAAGAAGGGAAATACTACTAATTTGTGTAGGAGCAAGAATGCAAATCAGCATGACAAACCTAAAAACATGGGTCACTATCCTAAGTGCAAAAAGCAAGGTCATTCGCCACATGAATGCAAAACTAGAACCATGCATACACCAAGATTTGAAGGATACTACTATAATTGTCAGAAGTATGGACATAGAGCTTTTGAGTGCATATCCAAAACCATATGGTCACAAAACAAGTCAACAAGAGAAATATGTCATGGACACTTCTATAACTAGGATTACAATACAAGATATAGCTATCATTATTGTTAAGAGTATGGTCACATCTCTAAAAATTGCATAAGAATACACTATAGTGGTAACTACAATAGATAGTTGAGTCAAACCACATGATTTAGCTATTTAAAGGCTAGTCATATCAACAAGCATTACCCAACAAGGTTAAAGGCACCCAATTCTAAGTTCAACAAAGGAAAAAGCAAGGCAGATGTTGAACACATCAAAGGAGAGATGAAGAAAATATGGAAGAAAAGAGATGAAAGTAGCACATCAAATGGAGGGATCACTTCAGCTAATAGGTCACATGATCATACCTCATCAAACTAAGCAAAAAGAGGTACATGGGACTAATAGTTAACTATTTATCATACATCAGTTCCAAGATAAATTAGTACTAAAAATGATAGATTAGCATGAATAAAGATGCAAAACTTAAAGATAAAATCTTCAAATTTTTACATTATTGTCAAGTGTGAAAAGTCCTCCTTAGATGTCAAGTAAAATACTAGTAGGTACCAAGTTGTTAGCCAAAGCTAGTTGGAACTGAGTCAATAATAGCTATTGAGTGAGAGAAATTTCTATAGGTGCCGAGTAAAAGCAATTCCAATAGCTATAGAGTAAAACATATATCATATTGAAGCTAGGTTTATAGCTGTACATGCACCATGCAATAAATGCTATATTTTGTAGGTTATAAGGTCAATTTTTTCCCATTTTTCATCATTACAAATTTAGAGCAAGAATGAGCATAGAAAAGAAGCAATTTTCAAGCCAGATTGAAGTATTTGCATAGATTTTAGTAGAGATCAAGCATCAGTTCATCGATCTTTAAAGGTATTCTTCACGTGCCAAGTTACATAGTTTCAATTTATCAAACCCTATTTCACAAAATGGTCTCTAGTTCATAGAATGTAAAGGAGAAAGAAACTTTTGAAGTCTAATTGGTTAGCAACAATGTGAAAAAACCTAATTTTAAGGCTATACTAGAGATTGCTTACAAGCAAGACCCATCAAGCATGCTATCTATGATTTCACCTAAGGTTTTAATGGTCCAATATGTGAGTAAGTGTTTTAATTGAAAGATTGGTGACATTGGAGACATCAAAAATTAGACAAGCATATGGAAATTTGTGTGAAAATGGGGTGTTGAAGTAAGAATTTAAAATTGTAGAGAGGAAAGGCTTAACCTATGCCCTAGATTTCCTAATAGTTTTCAAAACTGAGTGGATCAAAATGGTTTCGAGTAGAATACATGATGAATGTCTACAGTTAGAAGGAGGGCCTATTAAAATTGTGAAGAAAATTGTGCATAGGGTTACTCGATACCCAACCCTACATTGGCCTAAGATATTAAGAAGTGATTCTAAAGAGGTAATTGAGAAAAATATAGGAGCTAAATGGAACAAGCATGGAATGACCATTGATACAACAACAAAACCACTTCATGACTTTTCCATTAGGGTCATTTCACATAAATTCTATTAGTCAAGAAGACTAAATAGTGTTCCTTTCATAGCTATTGATGTTGGTTTCAAGATTGTCAAGAAAAATCACACTTATGATCTTGTTGAACTTCAAACGCAATAGATGATGGAGAATCTAGGAGCAATAAAAGATTCAAGGAGTGCTCAATGAAAGTTTGGTTCAAAGCCAATATGTATATTTTTCTACGTAAAAAATGAGTTCCTATCTTTTGGAAAAATAGGATGGAAGAGCAATAGGTCAATTTTTGTTCAAATTAATTAGAATATTGAACAAATGGGAGAAAATTTTGAGTCAGTGATGACTAGCTATTTTGAAGACTTTAAGAATTCCATGAAACAAAGGTTAAGAATTCCTATTTCCTTAGTTAAGCAACACTATAATGACATTTTTTTCCTTGTAGACATTGACTACACTTACATCTAGGCTGTAGTACCTAGAGTTAGATTGTTAAGGCCTCTAGGATATGAAATTAATATTGATAAAGCGTTAGCTGCTATCATTGCACTCCTTGCTAAAGAAGTTGATAAAAGTGCCAAAAATTTTGGTAGTTATGATTTTGTGAAGTCAAAGGTTGAGATGAAATTGAAAACAACCTCAACTTTGAAAAAGAAAGATAAAATGGCGAGGAAACTAAAAGCTAAGTTTGGAGAAGGTGCAGAAGATAATGATGAAGAAGATGAAGAGGAAGAAGAGGTGCAAGGTCAAGAACCTCTTGAATTAACTCAAGGCATGGGTGAAGATTAGGAAGAAGAAGGTTCCATGAGAGAAGAAGCTAAGGAAGCACCAGCAAAGCCTGAACCAAAGAAGAGGAAGGCTAAGGCACAACTTGTAGTGAAACCAAAAGCAAAAAGGACTACCAAACCAAGTGCACCAAAGCCTATAGCTCCAGCAATAAGAGCTAGTACAAGGAAAACTACTCAAAAATCCAAGGAGCAAGAAAAAGAGAAAACAAAGGCTACTAAACAAGAGGGTCTAGTGTAAAAGGAACCAAGAAGAAAATATATAGCACAACCAAAGATAGATGATGAGAAGATAGAGTCTAAGGACACAAGTTAGTTTAGAGTAGTAAGTCATGCTCCTAAATCTGATCTTGAAAAAATTTGTGATAATGTTAGGGATAATGCAAGGGTATGTGCAGGATCATGGTGTACCAAACTATGGCCTTAAGTGGCAGTGAAAAATCAGCAAATCAGGGTTATCTCAACTTGACACATAATTTTAAAGTGGTTCTGGACCTTATATCAAAAAGTTGTAAGAAAATAATCTGTAGGAAATTGAATACAGTTTCTAAACTACAAGGCCTTATCTGGAGAAAGAATTATTTGATTGGTCAAAAGTTTGGATTTTAATGCAGTACTACAAAAATTTCAGGGCAAAAATAAAAAGTAGGTGTATGTCTGACCACCTTAATCATAATCAAATGATAATATTTTTAAATATAATTTTAGATATAAAAAGTGGACTCATGCCTAGATGTGATGCATATTTTTGGCAATTTTTATTCTAAATAAATAATTAATTATGAATTTTCTACTATACTATTTTCAGAATTAAAAAACTCCCGTGTCTGACCACCTTAACTAGTTCAAAAAAATCAAAATTAAGTTTTTCTTTTTTTTTTTCTTATATTAGTCGAAGCATAGAATGTGACACATCTTTTGGATTTCACAAATCTTATACGGTTTGAAAGTTATAGCTATTTTTCAACCAGTATGTTAATCAACACTTTGTAGCTAACTCAATTAGAAAATAAGTAAAAATTACTTATTGAACTCGTAATTTGACAAAACTTACATTTATGAAAAGCTAAGAACATTCTTAAGAAACCCTTTTTATTACATCAAATTTTGGTTTAAAAAAAGTCGTCAGCTACATGCTTGAAGTAAAAAACACATAAGAACATGCCAAAAACACATTTTCTAGATGTTTTAAAGATGACCATATAGGGTTGCTATTGAAAGATATAGTAGGAATTATAAAGGTATTAATTATTTTCATTTAGTATCAGGATGGGTGGGAAAAAAGTGGGAATAGATTTTGAAATTCTTTGAGGCATTTCAGAACTACATATTTTTCAAATCGCCACTTTTTGGCACACCATGATACTGCACATACCCACAAATTTAACAAGATTGAAAAACATTGAATTTGGTAAACTTGGTAGAAAAGACAAAAACATGATAGAAGAGTTAGTATATTCCATGATGGAAAAATTCAATAACACTCCTCTTGAATTTGATAATACAATGCCAAAGAAATTGTATATAATTGTTCAGAATAAGTGGCATTACTACTTGAACATGGAAAAAGAAATAAGGGAACCAACATTAGCACAAGTGATGTTAGAGTTATGAAGGGGAAAAATTACCAAGACAAACAAGAAGTATGGAAATGAATTTGCACCCAAATATAGAGCATTTAACATTTTGTAGAACAAGATTGAGTATTGTCAAGAAATCCACCCAAATGTGGAAGCTAATATATGGATTGACAACTATCAAAGAAGGAGAAGATGATCCCTTTGAGGGAATAAATAATGAGGAAGAGGATGAGGACAAGGAAGAAGAAAAAGAAAAATAAAAAGAAGATATCATTGTGGAGGAGACACCAAGGAAGTAAGATGAAATGGTAATAACTAATGAGCAACAAGCAGAATAGAGTGTGCAAGACACACAATTACCAATCATGAGCCCTTCATATGACACAAACACACCTATAGAAACCATAATAGTGAAAGATGTTCCTGATAGCTCACCTCAAAACATCAATCCATTAACTATAGAGGATCTAAAAAAGATACTTGACCAATCCATATTGCAAGCAAGATTATGTGAGAGTCCTATATTGGTCAGTATTGAAGAACTTCAGAAAGCAGTAGCTGGTAAAATGATGGATAAGGTGAATACACAAGAACCACCTTCTACAATCCCTACAACTATTAGTTCTCAACCAATAATACAATCAGATCATAAATCTTCAAAGGTTGATACTACTATAAAAGTTGACATAGTTGATACAACTCAACCTATAGAAGTAAAGGAGCCTACAAAAGAACAAGTAGGATAGATAGATGTTTTTGTACCTGATGCACAAACACAAGGTGAACCACAATTAACTATAATTGATCAAGGAAGATTTGATGAAGATAACACATACCAAAGTAGAAGGAACAAGAAGCAATACCAAAATTGGTAAATCTACCAACATCTGGCTCTCCAAAAAAAGTCCTTCAGAGACTGAGCACTAATGCAATACCACTATAGATTTCAACACTGAGCTCTAGCTCATCCAAGGTTGCCAAGGTATTTTGTTATGGTGATGCACTTTTATATGAATAAATAATGATACCAAAATATGACTATGCAACCATGAGATTAGAACAAAAAAATATAATGCAAGAAGCATTGGAGAGAAAGAAGAATCAAGAAATACTTAGGAAAGAATACGAATAGAGGCAATCACTATAGGAGATCAAAGACATCTTTTTAGATTCTTTTAGCTTGCAAAAACCTAATGAATCTAAGTGTATACTAGAATAACTATTAGAAATTGTTGAAAAGGTAAATAATGAAGACCAAGAAGCAAATGTAAAACTCATTGAATGGTTTGAAAAGAAATTTCAAGGGAAAGTTAATGAGAAAATATCTAGTGATATAGTACTAGCACAAGTTGAATTGGCTACCAAAATTGAGAAAGTGAAGAAGTTACTTGAGAACATACTCTCATTGTAAAAAAAATTGTGTTATCCCACACTCTTCACACAATAAAAAAGCCATAGGATTTTGAGTTTGGAAAGAAACTTGAAGATATCAGGAAGGAAGCATTTTCATTTAGTGCTTCATACACAAAATCAACTAGTTGCATTAACAATAGAAGATCCTACTATAAGAGCCAAGTTAATTAATATACAAGTCTCCCTTACCCATCATATGAATATACTCCAAAAGGAACTAGCTTATGTAGAAATAGTGTTAAATAAAGATCCCAATCTTTCAACTTTGGATGGACTAGTTCACCTTGTAGTAGAGACAACCATCCAAATAAAGTTCTTAGATGTCACATTAGACAACTGGGATGTTGCTCTTAAGGCTGTAATGGAATTATAAAAGACCTTTTTGGACACATACACAATCAATGTATAAACCTGTTGACATCAGTGTAAAAAAGGGGGAGATAATAAAGAGCACACACAGGAGACAAATGTGCAAGGGGAGATAAAGAGTGAGGGGGAGAGAAAACAAAGGGGGAGCAAAAAGAAATAGAGCAGAAGAAGAGCATATTAGATAGATAGAGAGTATCCACATTTTCTTAAAGAAAAAGAGCATTAGCAAGAGGCAAATCTACTTAGACAAGGGAAGATATTTTGGATACAGAATAGGCACATTAACTAAGGGGGAGTTACAAAATTTTTAAGGTATATAGTCTATTATAAAATTTTGAAATGTTTTGAAGTTTTGTATATATGCCAAACTACAAATGTATTAGACTCAAGAAGATTAATTTTTTAATGTACAATTAAGTGTTTTTGACACTCATGTCAAACGGGAAGATTGTTGATGTCAAATTGGTTTTGACAATTGAGTGTCAACACACTTAAGATATTTACTAAGTTCAAGCCAAGCTAGTAATACATGTTGAGTATAATATGTATAGATGCTATGTTGCAATGAGTGGTAAGTCAATCATGTGTCAAGTCACTAAAGTGCCAAGAAAATAGATCATGTCGAATGATTCAAGTGTTGAGTGAACAATTGATGCCAAGAAAGTTCAAGTGCTAAGCTAAACAAAATTATAGTAAGTGTTGAGGATCAATATTATCAAGTGCCAAGTAAGATAGAATGGTCCTAGTTGTTTGTGATGGCACAAAAAAATATGTAAACCATTTTTATGCTGACTTTTGGATAGATCTCGAAGCTTTAAAATACAAGATCAAATCTATTTGGTTTATGTAATCAATATGCAACCAATCAAAAAATTGGAAAGGCTAAGTGGCAAAATGGATAAATCTCAGCCATAGATTTATACCTAACCCTAAGCCACCAAAGTCTTAATAAGGAAGACAAAGCCACATTATTTAGAGAGGAATCAAGTGAAGAATAGAGAAAAGAAAAGGGGTGAATTGATAAAAAAGCATTCAAGGTGACTTAGTAGAGCAAAATAATTGTAGAATTAGTTTGCAGAATAGATGATTAGCAATACAACATTATTATATCAGATCAAGAGGATCAAGATGGATTGAATTGAGATCTAAAATTAGAAATACATGATTGTAAGTTGTCAGATCAAACATTCCACTATTACTTTCTAACAACTATATCAGTAGGATGAAATCCTTTGGACTAAGGTTGACTTAACAGTCATTTTGAAATCCTTTAATAGGGTGACATTCCAAGTGAATATTTAGAAATCCTTTAAACAGGTACACTTTTAATAGGGTATCAAATCCTTTAGCAGGGTAAGATCTAACAATCCTTTGTAAGCCTTTAATAGGGTAGACATTTCATAGGGTAGATCATGTTTCATGGTCAAAGTTTGTAATGTTAACAAGTTACACTTTATTGCTATAGTAGTAAAAGTTGTGGGTGTCATCCCCACCCCAGTTTCACCTTCTCATTTGGAGGGTTTATGGGTAATCATATCTAGTGTCAAGTGTTTGTGTGGATACATTTACTTTACATGTTATTTTAATATGTTAATGCATGTATTGTTTGAAGTTAAAAGCTTTATTGATTAAAGATTAGGACTTTCTATTCAACCCCCCCCACACCCCTAGAAGTATATGTTTCCCATTTGTAATCACAACATAGTTCAGGTTGCAAAGTTGAGTTTGAGAACAAGATAACAAAGATCTATGACATTGGTGGGCAACTAATTGGGAAAGGTGATCAAAATAAAGGTAATCTAATTTATCTTGATATGAATGATGCTACTTGTCTTTTTATAGAAGTTGATCATATGTGGTTATGGAACAAGAGATTATGTAATTTTAACTATGAGTTAGCATTAGTAACACGAAAAGAGTTAGAGATTTTCCTAAACTGAAGAAACTTTAAAATATAATATGCAAACAATGTCATTTAGGCAAGATGAAAAAATGTATTTTTAAAAGTAAAACTCACACCTCTAAAGGAATTATAGATATTTTTCATACTGACTTGTGTGGACCAATTGATGTGTATAGCTAAAAAGATGAGAAGTACATTATACTATTTGTTGATGATTATTCTAGGATGATGACAGTAATGTTTTTGAAATAAAAATTTGATGCTTTCCATATGTTTAAGTAATACTTAGCTAGAGTTGAAAAGGAGATAGGAAAAAGCTTGAAATGTTTGAGATGTGGCAGAGGTGGAGAATTTACATCAAATGAGTTTGAGATATTCTGTAAAGAATCGAAAGACAAACATCTACACCTAGGACCCCTTTGAAAAAATGGGATTGCTAAAAGGAGGAATATATCTATAATGGATTGTGCTAGGACACTCATGATGGAGAAGAATGTTTCTTTGAAATCTTAGAGAGAGGTTGTAAATATAGTTGTCTATACCTTGAACCATGTGCAAGTCAAGAAAGGTACTCATTCAACGCCTTTAAAATTATGGTATGGATACTCACCTAATGTAAAATATTTTAAAATATTTGGAAGAAAGTGATACATTCTTAAGGATTTCAAGAATGGAAAATTAGATGCTAAAAGTGAAGATAGTTTATTCCTTAGCTATTCTACAAGAAGTAAAGCTTATAAGTGTTTAAATACTAACACTAAAAAGGTTGTGGAATGTGTAAATGTGAAGTTTGATGAATATACAAAGGTACATGAAACTAAATCTATGAAGGAACCTAAAGAGTACAAATTATTTGTATAATTTTATGAAGGTATGCCTAGTGATGAAGATTTTGTAAACTAAGTTGTTAATCAACAACAAGTTTTAGTGATTGTCGAGTCACATATAATGAATACCAAGTTGCATTCAAGAACTGAGCTATAATAAGGAGCCTAGTTACAGATTAAGTTACATTCTAATTCTAAGATTTGTATACATGAAAGAGATGTTGAATTACCAGATAGAGAAGTACATAGTGATTTTGAAGTTGATAGACCTAATGAGGAAAGAAGAGCAGAACCAAGATTGTCAAAGTATATCGAAAGACATGATTCTACTAAACAAAGTATTGGAGAAAAATATTCTAGACCAATGACAAGGAACAAACTAAGAAGTGATAGATTTTTGTTGAGCATGCATGAACCTAAGATACTCAAAGATTCCTTAGAAAAGAAGGACATGGACTCTAGTTCCTAGACTAGAGGACAAGAATGTGATTGAAACCGAGTGGGTGTATAGAAAAAAGTTAGATGAAAATGGTAACATCAAAAGGTTTAAGGAAATATTAGTTTGCAAGGGGTATACACAAGAAGAATGAATAGACTATGGGGAAACATTTGCCCCTATTATAAGATTAGAAGGAGTAAGAACTCTACTTGCTTACTCTACATACAAAGGTTTCAAAGTTTATCAAATGTATGTGAAATTAGCATTTCTAAATGACATATTAGAAGAAGAGGTTACATAGAGAAATAAGAAGGATTTTTTGATGCTAACAAAAAGAATATGATATATAGACTACACAAAGCTTTATATGGTTGAAAGCAAGCCCCAAGAGCATGGTATGAAAGGCTTCACAATCATCTTGTTGAGATTGGTTTTTAGAAGACTGATGATAAAAAAAAAATTGTACTTGAAGACAAAAAGAGGCAAAGGTATGTTACTAGCTGAATTTTTTGTTGATTATATCATATTTAGAAGTCAAGATACAATATGTAAAGCATTTGTAAATGAAATGAATAAAGAATTTGAGATGTCTATGTTTGGAGAGATCAAGTTATTTGTTGGTTTGAAGTATATCAGATGAGATACGGTATATACATCATTTAGTCTAAGTATGTGAAGGAAATATTGAAAACTTTTGGATTGAAAGATTCTAAACCAGATAGCACAACTATGGTGACATGACACAAGTTGTCAAAGAATGATGATTTAGCTAATGTGAATCAAACATTGTATAGGTATATGATTGGAAAATTTTAATATGTAGTGCGTAGAAAAATTGACATTGCTTTATCCATTGGGAATGTTGCAAGATTCTTTGCAAATCCTAAGGAGAATCATTTGATGGTCAAGAGAATTATGAGATATCTGAGAGGAATAGAAGACTATGATCTATACTACAAGAAAAATGAAAAATTTGAGTTGAGAGCCTATACTGATGTTAATTGGGATGGAAACATTGATGGTAGAAAGAATAGAAGAGGTGGATAATTTTTCTTAGGAAAGATGTTAGTCACCTAGACCAACAAGAAACAAAATTGCATATCTCAATATACTGCTGAAATGGAATATGTGGTTGCTATAGTAAATTGTACAAATATTATATGGATCAAACAAATATTCAAAGGTATGAAGGAGGAAATCACTGAATCTATGGTACTTTATTGTGATAATACAAGTGCTATAAATATATCAAAAAACATTGTGATGAACGCAAAGACTAAGCACATTGCAGTCAAGTGTCATGACTTGAGAGAGTTAGTTCAAGACAAAGAAGTGAGGCGGAGTATGTGAATAAAAAAGAACAAATATCTGATATCTTCACAAAATATTTACCCAAGGATGCTCATGAGTATTTAAGAGGTAAACTAGGGGTGATACCCCTATCCAAATCTACTCAAGAAGCATAAGTAGTGCTCTACATTTACTAAGTTGAATGTTGTATCTTACAACTTGATGGAGTGGATATTATTTTAGGAGCTGCCTAAAGTAATGAAGGATTTGAATTAAAATATTTACAGTCACATGAAAGGTGATAAAGGGAGAACCTAAAACTGATTATATCTGCATATAGAGATGACAAGGCTTTGTATTTTTGTCAAAGAGGGAGAAATAACTAGTAAGAGGGATAATATACAGAGTAGAAAGGGATAGATACCTGAATATTAGAAAGAGGGGGAGATACTCTAAAGAGGGATATATAAGAAAGATGGAGTAGTAAAGGAACTTCACAAATCTCGCATTACCCTATATAGAGGAAGGAAATATACTACACTAATAGAGGAAGAAATTTGAAATATTTGTTTCTTTTTGGTATTGTTGTTGGTATTAGTTTGCCATCAATGCCAAAGATGGGGATTATTAATATAAGATTGTTTTGAAGTGAAGAACCTATATTGGAACAAATATTATTTTGTCAATAATGTCAAACCTACTACCTACTGGTGAGACAATTCCTTTTTGGTCTAAAATTTATCTTTTAGTTGATTAATGAAGAAGATTTGAAAAGAGGAGATAACAATAGCATGTAGAGAAAGGTTGAGTTATTTGGTATGTAAAAGAAGCACTAAGATCAAATAAGTCATTGATTAGTTAGTGCAAGCTGAGTGGAAATTAGTGGAAGTGAACTAAAAATCAAGAGGTGCCAAGCAAAGGTGAAAAATAGCGCAAGCCAAGTGATTGTTAGTATATGGTGAGTAAAGCTTAGTTGGTGTTGAGCATTAGTAAACTTTAGTGTTTACTAAGTGAACTAGTGTTTTCCAAGTGAAAGAAAAATATGGATGATGAGGGACAACATATTGATGCTGAGTGCTAGAAAACAAGCTAAATCAAATATCTGATAAATCTAAGATGACTATTTTGTTTTCTTGAATTGTGTGAAACATGTGGAAGATAACTATGATGAGTTGGTGGAATAGAATTCAAGGTAAACTATTTTGAGGTGAATTCAAGGAAGATTATAGAAGAAGTTTCTAGGGAAGCCAAATAGAAAAGTGGGTAGATTCACTATATGCTACCTAACCCAAAAATGGATGATTGTGGTTAAGAAAAAATAAAATTGAAATCTCTATTTATAGAGATAGCTAGTCAAAAGAAAAGGCTTTCATGTGCAAGAACCTAAGGAAGAAAAGGAGTCTAGGGTATTTCTTCATTCAGTGGCCAAATAGAAGTGATTGTAATTGGCATGCAAACAATGAAGGCTTAAGAGTTTGAATTCTTGAAAGGTGAACACGTTATCTGAGTTGAAGTGTGTAAATTCTAAGTAGAATGGAGGACTAAAACAAAGACTTGTAATCTACAAGTGAGTTGTAATTTATTATCAGATCAAGCCTTACTATTACTTTCTAATCATTGTATCATTCTAAGGTAAATCCTTTGAATTAAGGTCAACCTAATAGTCATTTAGAAATCCTTTAACTGGGTGACATTCTAATGGGATGGTCTAAATTCCTCTAAAAAGGCTCACTCCTAATAATGTGATTGAAATCCTTTAACTTGGTCACATTTAACAATGTATATTGTAACCTTTAACATGGTTGACTTCTGAAGAGTGTTAATTAGTATCATGTTACTAGTGGTTTTTCCCAAACTGGGTTTCCACATAAAATCCCTATGTCAAATTGTATGAATTTTCTTATGTTGTTTCATGTTTACAATTCTACAAAGTTGTTTTGACCTAGGATAGTAACCTACAAAGTTTATGTGTTGTATGATCTAATGGATGCATGCATGATAATGTTTTATAGATATGGGTCAACTAAGAATTGTAAAGTTTTATTTGTAAATCTAGACCTTGGATAATTGATTCACCCCCCTCTCAATTATTCTAAAGAATTCCAACAACAGTTTGGTGTTAGATGATATGGTCACAAAGTTAAATATCAAAAGGTTAAATATCCACATCCATGCTAGATTTCTTAGGTTGAGGGTGAACACAAGCTCATGATCAATGAGTAGTTCCTAGTTAATCTCAAGATTGGGAGCTACTATAATGAGGTACTATGTGATATCATACTCATGTATGCATTTTATAAGTTGTTGGTTAGGTTGTGAAAATTTGATGGGAATGTTGTGCATGATGGTTGTGTGAATACATATTCCCTAACAAAGGAAAGAGTGAGACATAAGTTAAGGTCATTGATGGAGATAGAAGAAAAGGTATGTAGTAATTCTAGGATAATTTCTATTGATAGAAGAAAGTTCTAAAAGGTATGAAACATGAGCATATGTTTTTCTCTATAATTATAAAAGATGGTAAAGATGAAGTAGAAGATGTACTTGGAAAAGTTTCATATTTTGTGAATGAGTTTCATGATATTATTTATGATAATGTGCTTGAAGGATTAACACTAGTAAGTAAGATCAACCGTTAGATGAAATTGATTCTAGAAGTCATTTTTCCAAATAATTTAGTCCGTAGAGTGACACAAATAGAAAGTGAATATTTGAGTAAACAAGTATAAGTGTTGTTGTAGAAGGGGTTGATTAAAATGCATCTAAGTCCATGCGCCACACTAGTAGTGTTATCACCAAAGAAAAATAGAGAATAGATGATATGTATATATTCTAGGGCTCTCAATAAAATCACAATCAAATAAAAATTTCCCTTGCATAGGATATATGATATTTTGAACTATTTGAGTGGAGTTGTGTGTTTCAAAAAGATAGATCTAAAGAGTGGATATGACTAGATTTAGATCTAAGAAGAGATGAATGGAAGACTACCTTCAAGATAAAAGGATTGTATGATTGGTTAGTCATGTCTTTTGGGCTAACCAATACACTAAGAAATTTTTTGAGGCTCATGAATGAGTAAGTGAAATAATTTCTAGGTAAGTTTGTCATTATTTTCCTAAATGGTATTTTAATTTTGAACAAGAAATTATAGGAGAATATAATGTATATTCTCATGGTATTTGGGAAGTTCAGGGTAGATAAATTGGAAATTAATTTGAAGAAGTGTAGTTTTGTAAAGGAGGAGATATTTGGAATTTGTAATATCAATAGATTATCTAAAATAGAGCTAGAGAAAGTAAATTCTATCATTAAATAGCCTACTCCATGGAGTGCTACTAAGGTAAGATGTTTTCATAGTTTTTATATCTTTTATAAAATGTTTAGTAGGAGTTTTAGCAATGCTTGTAGAACCTTGACTAAAAGAATGAGAAGGGATAGAAAGGAGTTTAAGTGGACTATAGGAGTAGATAATACTTATGAATTATTAAAATAGAAATTTATAGAATAACCTATTTTATAACTTCCATATTTTAATAAGACATTTCAAGTAGACTATGATGCTAGTGGT
The DNA here is from genome assembly GCA_028749045.1 of Cupressus sempervirens. NCBI lineage: Eukaryota > Viridiplantae > Streptophyta > Pinopsida > Cupressales > Cupressaceae > Cupressus > Cupressus sempervirens. Next base: position 138,367,047 of record CM053793.1, on the reverse strand, counting down.
ACTCTAATATGAGTTGTCTTGAGCCAAAAAGTTATACCTATTTCTTATTTCAATGTGAATTTAAGTAGTGCTAAAGAAGATATTTTGTTTATGATCTAGAATTTTACACTATAGTTCATGAAATGAAGAAGTAGAGACACTATCTTCTTCCTAAGAAGTTTTTTTTGTATATTGATAATCAAGCTTTGCAATATTTAAACAAGCAAGAAAATTTTAATAAGAGGCATTTGTGTTGGCGTAAATAAGTATTTACTATTTACACTTACTTAAGTTTACTTAGGTTAATGCATTATTTTAATATTTTTTTATTAGTCACCTAGGAGTATGTGCACTCTTGCGAGTTGTCATGTTGACATCATAGGGGTCCACACCTCTTTTAAGCACATGTTGTCTACAACACAAGAATCTTCTACACACATATGACACTTTGTCATTCTTATCAATTCATCTAGAATGTTGGATAAGGTGCTTAGTGGTCTTATATTTTGGTTGTTTCTAGAGACATTCTAGGTGCTTCCTGAGAGGCCTTTATATATAGGAACTCCTAGTGTGTTTGAATATCACATTCTGAATAGAGCAACGTATTCAAACATACTTTGATTAATTGATCATATCCATTTTTGGTCTACAATTGTGCTTGTGTTTGAGTTCTTAATTCTTGGGTGAATTTTTCCCTTAGGAAAATTCTTACATCTAGAATGCTAATTTAGTGAATTTTGATTATAAATTTTCCTACCCTAGGCATTGTCAAAATTAAGGCAATTTTTTTTGCAAATTGGCACCCAAAGGACCGATTTGTAGAATTGGTGAAGATTGAAGCTTGTTGGTGCAAATCTAATATTTGTATCACATTCAAAAGGTCTAAAAACCCCCAGATCAGATTTTGTTTCATCCAAATCGGACATCTGAGGCAAAATCTAGAGCCTTTTTTTTTTTGGAGGCGTGGCGGCGATTTAGACAAAATAACAGCAACAACAATTTTCAAACAATGATATCTTCCTCATACAGACTTTTTTTTGTCAGCAATTCTTTTGGTTTTGGGTAGGATTTTGTGATCTACACATTGGTGTAGGTGGGTTGAGATCTCTATTTCTGAATTTTTGTGCCACTCCAAAATCTCAAATTTTGCCACTTAAAATGCTTGGTATGGGCTCATTCAGACTCCAAGTCAAGTTTCATTTTTTTTTAAAGTACATTTTTTTTGTCTACTTTCTAGATCTACAATCACATTATAGGTTTTTTTGGATAGAAATACTACTTTTAGAAATAGGCCCTAAATTGGCAAGTGGCTACTAGGTGCCTAAATCATTCATTAGGGGGGGCGGGTTCTTTGATTCTTTGGAGGTTTCATTAATTAGTCCATCATGGAAGAGGATGATTTGATCTATTCACACCTAGACAACTATCAAGAATGGATTCAAATTGTTATCAAATATCTCAATCAGCACAATGCACTACCATATGTGAGAGGACTTGACTATGATATTGAGACTTTTGACCTCATTACTCTTGTCCTCTTTCTATATACAGATATGGACATTCTGGATTCACTATTGACCTTAAGGAAATTGATCCATATGTTCATTGGATGTATCTTTGGGAGACCTATGGAGATCCAAACATTCCTCCATTTCCAAAAGATCTCATTCCTCCAATTGCACTTGACTCCTCTTTAGATGAGATCACACCTCTAGCTCTTGTTGCTCCTATTGATTTTGTTCAAGCCACAGATGCTTCAAATTTAGTGTAGTAGGATACTATATGTCTTCCTACTCTACCTTCATGTGACGACTTCCTTTCTACCCTTGCAGGCCTATTCATTGAGTCTCACATTGAAGATGTGGGAGACATTATTGATGACATCCATCTTCTCTTTGAGGTGGATACTCCATCCTTTTCCAGTAGTGACAAATTCAAGTACTTCAGCACTGTAGGGTACTCAAGGTCTTCCAGCTGATGATTTCTTGCCAGATATTTCAGCTTTGTTCTTGGAGTCACACACAGTAGATATGGGAGACTTTCATGATTATTTATTGCTTCTATTTTCTGAGGCAGATTCTTCTACAGTTATTGCACATTCTCTATATGATAAATCCTTCTAGGTTGGCATGATTGTGGATTTTTATGTACAACATCTGCAAGAGATCTCTTTCACATTTGAGAATATTGTTGGTTTCCTAAGGAAGGTTCTACCATACTCCTTATTCGCTCTGCACTTCTCTTCAGCAGTTTTGGATGAAGCCATCATTAGTATCAGCATAGGGACTTTTGGATAGGTTTTAGAGACACCAGTCATCATAGAGATTTCTTCTCCATATAGGGGATGTATCTCATAGGCACCCTTGCCATTGTTTCTTCCAAAGGGGAGGAACATCATCCTAAGCTCATGGATCAACTTCTACATCAGAGCATTCCTCACAGATAGACACACTACTTTTAGGGGGGGGGGACTACCTTCTCTCCTTCTTCTCCTTTTTGGGGGGGACTTTTTCCTCTTACGAAATTTTGTCTTCTCCATTTTTTTCTTGTATAAATTTGATGTATGTCATATTGGGAGGTATTGATTACTCCATCCATCCATGCATCCTCTTTCATCTCCCTTTTTGGTGGAGGGTTTTTTCCATGAGGTTTTCCCTCTTTCCCCATTTTATGAGAGATTTGCATTTTCATTATGTACATGCGTATCTAACATGGCCTAGTAGCTAGTACCCATCTTGCATTTCATCCTAGTTTTGTGAACTTAAGTGCATTCCCCTAAGTTGCACTTAAGGGGGGGTGTTGGTGTAAATAAGTATTTACTATTTATACTTAAGTTTACTAAGGTTAATGCATTATTTTAATATTTCTTTATTAGTCACCTAGGAGTATGTGCACTCTTGTGAGTTGTCATGTTGACATCACAGGGGTCCACATGAAATGTCCCCTTTTCTGATTTGATATGGTATTTCACACCTCTAATCAGATTTTCAAAATCAAACAACTGATATCACAAAGATCCACCAAATTTCTCAAGAAACCCCAAATCGGGTATGCTGAAAATAGTGCTAAAAGCTTCAAAACATCACAAATTATTAATAAATCTAAAAATGGAAATTTTTATAGAAATTTTAGCAGCATAACAGCCTACAAATTGAAATTTCCAGATCCATATAGCCTTTACACAACAGCTCAAAAATGTAGGACCAAAACTATGCTCATCGGGCTCCCGAAATAGCAAAAAATATGCCCGAAAACACCACAAAAAAACTAGTAATCTATCTCAGAAGTTTAATCACGTCTCAATATATATATTCAGCTCTATTTTAACATTTAAAAGTATGATATACAGCAGCAACTCAAACTGATATGAAATACTCAACTGTAAACACCAAACTCATACAAAAACACACCCGAAAACTCACAAATCTGCACTGTTCAGCACAAAGGCAAACTCTGTATGAGCATGCACATGGAATGACTTCAAACTCCCATCCTTAGCCTTCCTGGAAACTTGCAAACTCCCATTCTTGGGTCTCCCTAGAAACCTGCAAACTCCCATTCTTGGGTCTCCTTCTCCACAGGTTTGGCAGCCTCTGAAGAATAACAAAGAATGAGCAAAAATCAAGTTCTGGAATCCCCCCCAAAATGCCTCCAAACCTCTTTAAAAAGGGCATAACTGTAACTCACGTCCAAGAAAGGTTAATGAAACATATTTTAATAATAATTATCATTTATTAGTCCAACGGTTTCCAAAGATTAACTCCCTTTTTCTGAAACTTCACTTTCTTGGGCCTGCCTGTCTTAGCAAAGATTATTATTTTTTAATTATTTGAAAAGGGGACATGACAAGTCCTCCCCTCCCAAACATTGCTTGTCCTCAAGCAATGGCTGAACAATAAACCAATCAATCCTCCTGGATCCCAAATGTAGTCATGAACTATACTACTACCAATTAACACAGACTCCTGCAAGATCTTCTGCAATATGACCAAGAGGAATCCATAATCAAACTGGCAATTATAGCTCAACCAAACTCCAAAATCACCATTACCACAGTCAAAAACCCATGAGACACAAACTCTTATAATATCAAAACCCAAGTAAAGTGGACTAACAACATAGTAAATACCATCAATGCATTCCACTGGCCTATATGGAATGTACAATCCAACTCTGCAACAATGGTGAATGCTCTCAAATGAAACTATACCAAGTATGGAGAATCCACACACTATACAACTCCTACAGTCAACACAACTCTGTAGATCATTGGCCACTGTCTCATAACCATAACTCCCATGCACCCCTGATGGTGAAAAGCCATCACAAGATAAACAACAAGAAATGGAACCCAAACCAAATTTTCCTGCCATCAACTCCTCAGCATAAGGATCAATTGTTAACTGATGTACATACCCTGCAATATAATGTTGATTAAAAAAACCAACCTGAATCAACAACTCACCATGAACAAGTGATACAACCCACTGTGACTGATCACTAGCTAAGTCAGGAGATATCATAGCCAAAGGAGTAGAATCAATAACAACACTTGCTGAAGCATCACTCCAAAACTCATGCTCTAAGTCATGTATTATCAAGCTATCAACTACAGAACCTATCGCCATGCCGTGCCCATCACAACTCTCATCTTGAGGCATCAAACTATTCCATAACTGATGATAAGCACTAGGAACCAAAGTACATCTCTGTATCATAATCTCATCAACATGGTCATCAAAGGTAAATTGATGAGCGTACCTCACAGTGTAATGCCGATAGAATGCACCAATCTCAGTCAGTGGCTCAGACTGTAATCTAGATGAAACTAACTGCAATTGATCATTAACCATGTTGGAACTGACTACTACCTCCAAAGATATCACCAAGGGAGTAGTATTACTAGCAGGAACCATGCCAACTGTCGACTCACCAACATCACACATGACCTTTGATACATCTCTAGTCTCTGTGCCTTCAGTACTAGAGGCCACCACCCTGTTAGGCATACAATAATCTGCTACAATACCCAACTCAACTAAACCTAACTCTAGTGGGAATGAACCTGATATGCCAATGTTAGTATCAAGGATGGATGCATCCCCATCTCCACTGTCTCTGACAATCTTAGCCATGGACATCCTTGAATCACCAAACACCATAGCTTGTGATTGTATAGAATCAGATAAAGACTGTAGTCGCTCTAACTCCATGGTCACCTTAGCCAAATGAAACTATGACTCCTTGAAAGCCAACTGTGTACTCTCAAGAATCTCAGAAGTCACCTCAAGCTGCTCAGTAAGCTCACTCACCTCATCTTCCTTGGCCAACAATGCATCATATGCTGTACTACCCCACTCCATAAGATAATCTTTGTTAGCTACCAACTGCATATAATTCTATCTCAAAATTTGAATAGCCTCCCATAAAGAGTGGATCTCTGTCAAGGAAAGATAACTTCCTTCCTGCTCATCACTAGTAGGAGAACCCCATCCATAAACTGCTAATAACTGACGAGCAGCATCAAAATGTTGGCAAGTGATAGCAATGTCTCGGTCACTAACTCTCAATTGATTAGACATATGATGGCATTGGCTTGACTGTCTCCTACAAACCTCCTTTGATGCACTATCTAAAGGAGTATCCTCAAAGTTACTAGTCTCTAGAGTATTACCATCCATGTCCTATGAATCAACTCTAAAACTCATATCAACATACAGAGTATCAAAAACATTAGCATTGCTGTCCAACTCCTCTATACCCGAGGAAACTAAGTCTTCAAAATTTCCCACTACATCCTCCTGGATGTCATCAATGCCAATATGATCCTGGGACTCATCTATACACACTGCCAAGTATGAAATATCATCAACACATTCTAGCAAGTATGGTCGACTGGATATATGAACAAAGCCCAACATCGGTGTATAAAAACTAATACCAACATTGGACAAGCTGCTAGCACAAGAAAAGACAACACTATGCAATCTGCTAATCAAATCCATGATAGCACCCAAATAAACACTGCTATCAAAAAGTGTTAAAGATCTCCTATCAACTGAATCCCAAATGCCAATATAACAATCTTGAGTCCATATCTGTAAACTAGAATTAGCTGGTAACTCAAGCAAAATCCTCACTTGAGTAATATGACCAATACCAACTAACTCCACATACTTATCATGATGAGATAATGAAGTCAAAATACTATCTTCACTCACCTTCAGCTGGCGGGATAAATCATGTGAAGTACTACCTGCCTCAACCTCATGTGATGAAGCATCTAACTATGCCTGGTACTCTTTCTCAGCAAAGTCATGAATGCTCAATGTTTGCTCATCTCTACCAGGTATCTCACCATCCTGCACAACAACATCCTCATAATCATCATCTGAACCCACTACACTGTAGTCACTGCCTGTTGTAACTATACCATCCTGAATACCTGTGGCATCACCCTTTGACAACCTGTAAACAATTGTCTCAATTTGAGTATCAAGTTGACCGTTTCTATCAATCTGTGTGATATCCTTTCCCACCACCTCCTGTGGTAGAGTAGAATCTGAGACCTCTACCTGGTTATCAGCTAGTTTCTCAAACTCCTCATGCAAGTTCTTGGGAATTGTGTCATTTGTCCTGTGAGAAAATCTTCCAAATAGAAATCCAGTCAACTTATCCACCTTAGCTGGGTCAGATAACATGTCATTTATATGGTGGTGCTCAACCAACTGTTTAGACATGTCATGGCTTATTTTCATAAGTTTATCTCGAATGTCTAAATAACCATCCTTTCTACTATTTTGACTCTGGCTATCAATTGTCCAAGATCGTTCCCTCTGAGACTCTGTACTATACCTGTCCATTCTGGATAAAGTAGAGTGTAACCCCAATAGGATATAACTTCTTCAAACACCAAGAACTAACATGCAAATTATTAGAAGTAGCATGAAACCATAGATTTGGACATGCAACTGATTAGAAGCAACATGCAACCACCAAATTATGACATGCAAGATCTGGGTAGTTGTCAAAACTGACATGCAAGATCTGGGTAGTTGTCAAAACTGACATGCAAAATTCTACAACCACCAAATTCACCAAGAACTAACATGAAAATGATTAGAAGTAGCATGAAACCATAGATTTGGACATGCAACTGATTAGAAGCAACGTGCAACCACCAAATTATGACATGCAAGATCTGGGTAGTTGTCAAAACTGACATGCAAGATCTGGGTACTTGTCAAAACTGAAATCCAAACTTCTACAACCACCAAGTTCACCAAGAACTAACATGAAAATTATTAGAAGTAGAATTTAACCATAAATTTTAACATGCATCTGATTAGAAGAAACATGCAACCATAAATTATGACATACAAAATCTGGGTAGTTGTCAAAACTGACATGCAAGATCTGGGTAGTTGTCAAAACTGACCTGCAACTTCTACAAACCCTCAGGCTGGCAAGATCATGGCTCTGATACCACTAAAATGTCCCCTTTTCTGATTTGATATGGTATTTCACACCTCTAATCAGATTTTCAAAATCAAACAACTGATATCACAAAGATCCACCAAATTTCTCAAGAAACCCCAAATCGGGTATGCTGAAAATAGTGCTAAAAGCTTCACAACTTCACAAATTATTAATAAATCTAAAAATGGAAATTTTTAAAGAAATTTTAGCAGCATAACAGACTACAAATTGACATTTCTAGATCCGTATAGCCTTTACACAACAGCTCGAAAATGTAGGACCAAAACTATGCTCATCGGGCTCCCGAAATAGCACAAAATATGCCCGAAAACACCACAAAAAAACTAGTAATCTGTCTCAGAAGTTTAATCACATCTCAATATATATATATTTAGATCTATTTTAACATTTAAAAGTCTGATATACAGCAGCAACCCAAACTGATATGAAATACTCAACTGTAAACACCAAACTCATACAAAAACACACCCGAAAACTCACAAATCTGCACTGTTCAGCACAAAGGAAAACTCTGTATGAGCATGCACATGGAATGGCTTCAAAATCCCATCCTTAGCCTTCCTTGAAACCTGCAAACTCCTGTTCTTGGGTCTCCCTGGAAACCTGCAAACTCCCATTCTTGGGTCTCCTTCTCCACAGGTTTGGCAGCCTCTGAAGAATAACAAAGAATGAGAAAAAATCAAGTTCTGGAATCCCCCCCAAAATGCCTCCAAACCTCTTTAAAAAGGGCATAACTATAACTCACATCCAACAGAGGTTAATGAAACATATTTTAATAATAATTATCATTTATTAGTCCAATGGTTTCCAAAGATTAACTCCCTTTTTCTGAAACTTCACTTTCTTGGGCCTGCCTGTCTTAGCAAAGATTATTATTTTTTAATTATTTGAAAAGGGGACATGACACCACATCTCTTTTAAGCACATGTTGTCTACAACACAAGAATCTTCTACACACATATGAAACTTTGTCATTCTTATCCATTCATCTAGAATGTTGGATAAGGTGTTTAGTTGTCTTATCTTCTATTTGTTTCTAGAGACATTCTAGGTGCTTCTTGAGAGGCCTTTATATACAGGCACTCCTAGTTTGTTTGAATATCATATACTGAATAGAGAAATGTATTCAAACATACTCTGATTAATTGATCATATCCATTTTTGGTCTACAGTTGTGCTTATGTTTGAGTTCTTAGTTCTTGGGTGAATTTTTACCTTAGGAAAATTGTTACAATTTGAAATGGGTTGAGTTTTTTCTTTAGTTATTAATTTATTTTAAAAGGTAGGAGTTGGAAGTGAAACATAGTTGTAGATACTCTTAGAAGAAGACCAACTTTACTGATAGAGTTGCAAATTGAAGTTGTTGGCTTCAATAAACTCAAGATTTTATATCTAGAGGATCTTGAGTTTTAAGAACCTTGGAAATATTATAGAAACCCTATTGCTCTAGATAGAACAAAGTGGTTGGGGTTCATCATCTAGGATAAAATGTTTTTCAAAGGGAGTCAATTGTGCATTCTAAGGAGTTCTATGAGGGAAAATCTCATCAAGAAAAAATAATGGAAGGTTGGTAAGACATTTTGGTCAAGATAAAACTATTACTTTGGTTAGTGATAATCGTTACTGGCCACAACTATAGAAAGATGTCAAGAAGCTTTTACAAAGTTGCAAAGTATGCTAAATAGAAAAAGGAGAAAATTAAATTGTAGGGTTGTATTAGTCACTTCCTATACCAAAGAAGTCATGGGAGGATATCAATAAGAATTTTGTTCTTCATTTACCAAGGTCCCAACAAGGAAATGATTCAATTTTTGTGGTGGTTTTTATGTTTTCAAAGATAACACATTTAATGTCAGAATGATTTAGAATAATAGAGAGTGAGAGGTGAATCAATTATCCTCTAGTCTAGATGTACCAAATAAACATACCCTAGATTGGGGAAGATCATCCATAAAAAGCAAACGGATCAGCCTAAAGTGATTTCTAAGCCAAACATTAGCTTGGTCTTTATAATAATATGCTAGTAACATACAACTTGTAGTCTAGTGTCCCAATAATAAAAAAACTTAAATAACATCCACACAAGTATGCCACAAGGTTTTAATGTGAAAAACCAATTGGTATTTGAAACTACTGAGCAACAAAATTAATTCAATACCAAAATGATAACACGTATGCAACCTAAGGATTAGTCATTTCCTATTTTCAAATACACATGCACATTATTTGGATCCAACATTAACAAAACCAAGAATGGTTTCCTTCTCTTTAGGATCTACAAAACCAAGGTGGGTATACCTAAGGGATGACTTGACTTTAGCTGTATGAAAACTATTTTATTTTCATTATGATTCTCATCCTCAATCCATAATTACACAATTAATTGTGACATGTTAAATAGAATACATCCCATATAACAGATTTGGTCATAAAGTCTTTTGTAGATCTACAAGTATTCTTTGCAATAGTGGCTAACAAAGGCTAGAATATTTCATGCAAACAAGTATTGATCAACTTTGAAGATCTTTAGGAAATAAAACTAAAATTGACTATAAATTTTGCATTTGAGACCCATTTATGAACTACTTCTCTTTTAGCTGAATTAGTTTGACTAGGGCCTAATCCAATAGGGTTCAGAGTCTACCACAAATCTATAGATCTAATTTGTTTCCTTACAAAAAATATTATCAGTAGTTCTTACTGGAATCCATCATTCAAAACATGTTTCTCATTACTACAACAACCTTATCAAATTCATCAAAGTGTTTACTCAATTCATTAAACTAAGAGCAGTGATCAAAAGATATACAACCTAAAGGATTGCATTTAATTGCACAAGTTTTTACTCATACAACATCAAGATAACTAAGTAACCAAAAGGAGACAAAATTCAAAAAGAACTGATATGGGGACCGCTCATAATTTGTATTCATTTTCTTTGAAAATTGTATACACTTTGCAATAAACTCAGAATGGCCATAGGAAGAAACATAGAGATCATTCTATATTAATGTATTCCCATAAACTAATAGAGAAAATACATCATAGAGCTTTCTTAAATTACTTGGACCAAAAACAAACTAAGTACATGAGTAAAAACATTAGAAATCAGACCCCCTTTCCTGCCCTAGGATCTCACTTAAATATGTGAGATGCAACAAGCTTTAGTCGTGGAAAACAAGTTATTGGCTTTTTTGATTTGCCACCATTATTTTAGCTCCTTTGAATATGTTGCCATCAAGCTGACCAATGATGAGTCCTATGGTGTTTCTATATCAACTTTCACTTTTGTATTTTCACTATTTTCACCTTGCATGGACAATATTACTTTTATCCTTAGTTGTTTCTATATCATGTCCACATCCTAGGCTTTTGTAGCTGTAACTAGAGCTAACAAGTCATTCTTGTCTTCTTCTTCCTATTGGCCTTGTGTAATGGTGTCAATGATTTGAACCTCACCATCCTACACCTCATCACTATTCATTTCAACTTCCTCAAACTATTCATCAAGAGCTATATCGGCCACCCACTTATCAAACAATGTGTCATTCAACCAATCAAACTGCAAAATATCTTGTTGCCTTTTGATAGCATATTCTGCCTCCTCGTTAACATCAAATAATTCTTTTTTAAAGAATCAAAGAATATTTGGGCTTTCACTATCTCTTCAGTTGTGGTAGCCCACGATGCATGTCCTATTTCATTTATAATACTATTCATCCTTAAACAAAAAAATATCATCAAGTTCTTTTTCCCATTCATCTTTGTTTCTCAAATTATTTTTCCTATCTAGGGCATGAGGAAACAGACTAAACTTCTGGCTCTTGTATTTATTCAAGTAGCCTACAATTATTCTTTGTAAATGAATCATCCTATTCTCAAAATTAGAAAGATAAAAAACAATATCAAAGGTCTTCTCAATTTGATCATAAGAATTTTTTATGATAGAGTAACATAAAAATGTCATTTCTTTCTCCCTTTTGACCCACTTATTCACAATAGGCTTTAAAGCCTCATCACTAGCTTTTAATTCCTCCAAGATACTAATCACCCTAGCCAACTAATCATAAACTAGTGACCATTCAATTTTGTCCCCCAAATATGTGAGAGATTTTCTTAATTTATCTTCATATTTTGCCTCCAACTCCACATGTAGGGCCCACAGTTTACTCTTTTCTTCCTCAAAATATTTAGCAATGCAGTACTGTGGCCTTTGGGGTGTATCTATTATATCTATGAGGGGGGTAGATTTGAAGAGTTAAACTAGGGGGAAAAGGTATGTTATCCTTGGTGCTATTGACCTCCCCATTAGCTTATTTTCAAGCTGAATCCTCTTTTTAGCCTCTTTATTCTAGGCCTCTAGAATTGTTTCATATTTGTTCTTTAATTCAAACATGGCCTAGTCTTCCTTCTTAGCAGTGGCCAAAACAAATTGGGATGAATCCACATTCCATTGTGCTACATGTAGGTGAGAAGTCTATGCCAACCTCCTCACAATGATGTTTCCTGTTAGCCCAAATTCATCTGGCTATGATGAAAAAGCCCTAGACCCTCTCCTTAATGATCACATGACTAGAGCAACTTGATCTTCCCCAAATGAAGTCCCTACAAAGTCCTTTTTATTTGGGTCTTGTAATTCCAATTTATTAGAAATAGAATTAAAAATCAAAGCATCCACAATATCCCAATGAGGCAACAATAATATATTAGAAGCCTTTACCATTTTCCTCCCCTCTTTAGGGGTTATATTCTAGAACTCTTACATCATTTGTTCCTTTATTTGGTTTTTTATAGAGGCTTCATCCACTTCTGGATGCTCTAATGTCAATTTTTTACATCTTTCCTTGAAATTGCTCATATTTTCCCTCCGTGTAAATTGATTGAAGGCCCTAGATTTGACAAAACTATCATCAGATAAAAGGATCTGATAGCCTATTCCAAAATAGGGTCCAATTTTCTCCCTCTATAATCTAAAATTGTTAATTCAAAACTTGGCATTGGAGGCTCCTGAGGTTCTCCTTCATTTATTTCTGCTTGTGTAACCAAAACTTATCCTTGTGATCCCAATTGTTCAATTTTCTCTTTAGTGAGCTGCTCCTCTTCAATTCTCAAGAGGGTTTGTGAGGGTGAGTATTACTCAACAAGTGGATCCTCTTCCCTTATTATCTTTCTCCTCTTTAGAGAGGGTTCAGAAGGCCTCTCCTCCACAAAAACACTAGTGGAGGCCATTATTTGTTTTCCTTTGTCCATAGTGGCCCCTTTATTTTGAATGAGAGTGTACCTTGGCCTTTTTTGGATAGTTGATTAAATTGCCCCTATATTGGGAGTAAAACCCAATCTTCTCATTGCTTCCCTAGCCTTGGGTATGTGCAGGATCATGGTGTACCAAACTATGGCCTTAAGTGGCAGTGAAAAATGAGCAAATCAGGGTTATCTCAACTTGACACAATTTTAAAGTGGTTCTGGACCTTATATCAAAAATTTGTAAGAAAATAATCTGTAGGAAATTGAATATAGTTTCTAAACTACAAGGCCTTATCTGGTGAAAAAATTATTTGATTGGTCAAAAGTTTGGATTTTAATGCAATACTACAAAAATTTCAGGGCAAAAATAAAAAGTAGGTGTATGTCTGACCACCTTAATCATAATCAAATGATAATATTTTTAAATATAATTTTAGATATAAAAAGTGGACTCATGCCTGGATGTGACGCATATTTTTGGCAATTTTTATTCTAAATAAATAATTAATTATGAATTTTCTACTATACTATTTTCAGAATTAAAAAAATCTCGTGTCTGACCACCTTAACTAGTTCAAAAAAATCAAAATTAAGTTTTTTTTTTTTTTTCTTATACTAGTCGAAGCATAGAATGTGACACATCTTTTGGATTTCACAAATCTTATACGGTTTGAAAGTTATAGCTATTTTTCAACCAGTATGTTAATCAACACTTTGTAGCTAACTCCATTGGAAAATAAGTAATAATTACTTACTAAACTCGTAATTTGACAAAACTTACATTTATGAAAAGCTAAGAACATTCTTAAGAAACCCTTTTTATTACATCAAATTTTGGTTTAAAAAAAGTCGTCAGCTACATGCTTGAAGTAAAAAACACATAAGAACATGCCAAAAACACATTTTCTAGATGTTTTAAAGATGACCATATAACGTTTGTATTGCAAGATATAGTAGGAATTATAAAGGTATTAATTATTTTCATTTAGTATCAGGATGGGTGGGAAAAAAGTGGGAATAGATTTTGAAATTCTGTGAGGCATTTCAAAACTACATATTTTTCAGATCGCCACTTTTTGGCACACCATGATACTGCACATACCCCCTTATCTGGGTAAAATCTAATAAAAAATTATTTCTTTTGATTCATTTCCTCTATTATTTTAGGAAAATTATTCATAAGTTTCCTTATCTTATCTACATTTGTGATTGCATCATCCAAAGTACTATAATCTGGCTCAAAATAATGAATGAAATCTAAAATTTTAGAGAAGACTCTCCACTTTTCTTTCCTTTTCTCCTGCTCTTGCAAGGAGTACTCATTCCTTATTATATCTTCTGGAAAGTAAAATTCATGTTCAATTTGTCCAAGCTTAATTCTACACCTCAAGGCCAAGTTTAAAAATCCCTCAGAATCACAAAAATTAGAAATAGCATTCTTGTAGGGATCCAAAATTTTGTTCAAAGAGTTCCAACCCCCTTTTGTGATTACAAAATGATGGGCTATTGTGCACGTGGAGAAAACTGACCATGTTGATCTTTTCAACAAAAATGTTTCCTCTACTCCTCCCAATTTCCACAAAAACTCAACTACTCCTACCTTCAAGGGCACCTAGTAGGGTAATACATGAGGGCTCCCCCTAAAACTATAAATTCTAAAAATAGTAGAAATAGAGTAAGAAATAATATCTCCCCAATTATGTGAAACTTTCAAATTATGGGGGCTATCCATAGTCCTTATGAGACCTTTCAGTGCTTTGGGGATTCTAGGATTGTCACTTAATAAGAGACATCTCAACTTGGAAGTGAAATACCTGTCAAACCTGACAAAACTAGCATTCTTTGCATCCTACATCATATCTACACTCCACAACTAGACTAGTAGTGCTTCCCCATTCTCCTCTCTATTTAATTTCATTTCTTTACCAAAATACGAAGCTCCCTTAAACAAAAACATATCCATCAATAATGAGTAATGACCAAAGGTTTTTTCTATCTTGCTTTTGGCAATCCCAATTAACCCATTGTGAATTTCCTCAACCAAATAAGAAGCAAAATAAAAAATGATATCCACACCAAAAGATGACATTTGAACAATCATATACATAAAATCCATAGGCATAAATTCTTCTTTGTCCCTCCCAAACACTTTGCACAAGGTCCTATATATCTCTGTAGCTCTAGAATTTAAAAATGCCCTTTTGAAAGGTTCCCTGGAGGTTGTTGTTATTGCTGGCAGGGTTCCAATTTTTCCTATATGTGCCTTCAATGCACCTTGTCTAATGATATCCTTCGTGGACTTGTACTCCTTTTCTAATCCTTCCAAATCAATGGGCACATGGTAATTAGTGATAGGCCCTAGTCCAAAAACATCCCTAATCTCATCTAGGCTGACTATAATTAAAACCTAGCCATTAGTTCTTCATACAACCCTATTGGTCTTGTCATATTCCATGAATACACTAGGAACTACTAGTTTCCCTAGGTAAAAGTTCTAGATATTGGCATGTGGGCCAAAAAGGTTCCTTTCTAAAAACCATTTTCTAAATAGTTCTAGACTAGTTTGAGTGGTACTAGCATCCTTGACCCAATTACCCTTATCATATAATCCATTTTCTATTCTCAACCTAGGGTTTAATGTTGTAAGCTTTTTGACTTGTACAGTTTCAGTGGTGGAATTGGGAAGCAGCTCAAGTAAATCATCGTGGACATTCCTATCCAATTAATTCTCCTGACCAAAGAATCCCTTCTTTGGAGGCATCCTAAATTGTAATTTGTAGAATTAAGATACTACATAGATTATAGTGTAAATACTTACTTGACTCTTTGCTTATTTCTCTCTGTAACTCTGCAATGTTTTTGTGAACATTGGGAATTTGCTTCACGTTCTTGTTCAACTCACAATTTTCTCAGTAATAACTTATGCTTAGAAAAACTTTAAAATCTTTGTTCATGTAGAAAAATCTTGAGAAAATCTTCTATATTGTACTCTTCTTTCTTTCACATGCGAACCCTTCAAGATTCATAAATGCACAAAGTGGCAAAAAATATTGTGGCAACATCTTTCCTTTTGAATTTGCACTGATGATCTATGAAAAATCCTACAATTCAAGGATAGCAATGAAGCTAAATCATCTTTCCTCTTAACATGCTAGCAGTCAAACCAATGAAGCGCGTCCACCTGTACCTTTCCTTTGCTACTGTCATTTTAGTGTAGACCCACTGAAGATAGGGGACACATGTCATCAAGTCAATACCTTGCTATACATAACTTTCGAGCATCTTGCCTTAGCAAAGTAGTGATAACCATAGATTTGAGCTTGATTTGATGGTGTGGAAATTGCATGAAATTCTTAGTAGGTGTTGGGTCTGATATTTGCTATGTCACATAGAGTAAAAGTCGTGCAACTTTCCACAGCAAGATAGCAACAATCGTAGATCCCAACTTGATCTGACGAGTAGAATACCTCATGTGTTTTATAAGTTATCGAGTGTGGGTCTAGGATATTGATGATGTGAGAAATCTCGCATAGTTGGCAAAACAAAACCACACTTTAATCCTAGTCACCCTTCCATTTTGCTTAAGGTCCCACCATGTGTCATTTCATGGAAACTTGCTATGTCAGTAATTGTAATGAACCCTTTTGGGGGTCATTTGTTTATTTTAACTTTTTCTTTTATTTGTATCCTTTTTCCATTTTTTTTCCTTCTATTTGTCATACCCTTGCTTATTGTTTAGTCGGGTTGAAGCTGCTAGTTTACAGTAAGAATTATGATTGGTTGGTCAATGGTTTCTGAACTGTTCAACTCCCTATCTTTTTATTCATTTTGTTTCCTTTCCTTTGACCGCTGGGTTGTCATTTGATGGTATATATTCCTTTCAATGTGTTCTTCATTTCCTCCTACCACCCTTGCATTTATATCAATGTGTATACTGGTCTTGAATGGTCGTGTCCATATATGAAATCAGTTTATATATAGTCTATTGTATTATAGATACATATATATTGTTTAGTTTTTCGTTAGTTTAATTTTTATTTTATTAAATTTATATGTAAATCTCATCGATTAGATATGTATACTATATATTATTATAGATGATAATAAGTAAATTCATATATATATATATATATATATATATATATATATATATATATATATATATTATGAATTCATATATGAATAATATAAATAATTATGAATGATAATTTATGTTAGTATAAATAACTTATTATGAATGGTAATTTATACTATTATGAACAATTACCAGAGTTATTATGAATAATAATAATTTATATTATTAAAAATAGATCATAGATATTTATCTATATCAATATTATTTCTTTTGGAAATAATTGATAATAGTATATGAATTATTATTAAATCTTATCCAATTATAATTATAGGATTATCTTTAGGAGGGGTCATTACAGTCCACCCCTCTCATATTTGCTTGTCCTCAAGCAATAAACATTTTCATATTTGTTTCACTTTATATAATAAAATTGACAACTAGATCCCATTCAAATTTTTACTTGTAATATTACTTCATTCTATTCTATAAAAGAGCCACACATGTAGTATGCATTTGAATGCAAAGTATACATATGAATGTATGAAGACACAAAGAAAACACGAGCCATACAGATTGATGCATGGAGACACAATGTAGACACATCATACATAACCTTGATTAGATCCTAAAATTAATAATGTGCAATGACTATACTTATTTTTTAGGATTATGAACCTTGCAACCACAAAATAAGTATCAATACATGCATATAAATATATATAAACTTCAAAGAAATTCATATAATAATAAGCTAATCCAAGCCAATTCCATACTAAGCCCAAGAGCAGAACTTTGGACCCCTTTACCCCGATAGTAGGTGTTAGGCATCCACACGAGGTGGTCTACTTAGTGGATTGCTTATTTGGCTAGAAAGGTTCTTGTGAAAAGGAGCCATTACTATCTTTCCCTTAACTAGCACTACAATAGGGTGTCCTAACTACTCTCCCTTGATTGTAGACTCCATAGGAAAGTTGATAGGGTGCCCTTACTATCTTCTCCTTAACTAGTACCATAATAGGGTGTTCTCCCCTAATTGCAGATTCCATAGGGAAGTGGTAGGGTTCCCTTACTATCTTCCCCTTAACTAGTACTACAATAGGGTATCATAATAGCTCTTCCCCAATTGTAGACCCCATAGGAAGGATAGATGCCTTTATAGTCTTTCCCTTAACTAGTACTATAATAAGGTGTCTTAACAGACATTCCTTAATTGTAGACACTATAGGAAAGTTAAATGTGGTCTTTCCCTTAACTAGTACTACAATAAGGTGTCTTAAAAAACCTCCCTTAATTGTAGACTCCATAGGAAAGTTAAATATGGCCTTTCCCTTAACTAGTACTACAATAAGGTGTCTTAATAGACCTTCCATAATTGTAGACTCCATAGGAAAGTTAAATATGGCCTTTCCATTAACAAATACTACAATAAGGTGTAACAGACCTCCCTTAATTGCCGACTCCATAGGAAAGTTATATACAGTAGGGTTTCTATATAGTCTTTCCCTTAACTAGCACTACAATAAGGTGTCTTGCAGACCTTCCTTGATTGTAGACTCCATGGGAAAGCTATTTGAAATCCCTAAATCATTTCTCGAATAATTAATTTTACACTTTTATGATTACATTAATTAAGAAAACTTACAATTTTATATTTTAAACTATGGTTGAACTTCCTCGAAGCTCCATTGGTTTCACTCTTTGTTCATTAACTGAATGTTATTGATGTTCCCTTGTTCATATCTCATCTTCTTTGGTGTTGTCCCTTTTAATTCTAGGTCAAGTATTTCCTCTATTCTATGAACTTGACATTTCTTCTTGTATTTATGTCCTAGTTCCCATGATTCCTTGCATTTGAAGCATAATTTATTCCTTCTTAAGTCTTCTTGTTGTTTTCAAGCTTTCTCGTCTTGGCATAGGTGACCCTTTTCAAAGTCCTCACCATAGTGAAAATATTTTCTTTTTCGGAGTTCTTGCTTGTTCTTTTCACTCATATCGTGGAATAGACTTATATAATTTTGAAAATATAATATCCTAAGATTTGTTCTTATAATAGAGAATTCTTTCTAATTAAAATATATATATTAATGGTACTAATGAAAGACTAACTATATAAGTATTATGTCTTCCCTTGAGTCTTCCTCTACTAATGCAATTCACTGATATATAATTGTATATAATATATATATTCATAATACAATAACTGGTGCTCTACCTTTTCATTGATTATGACTGATAACAAAGTATATATATATATATATATATATATATATATATATATATATATATGTTATTGCTAACTCAATATTCATTTGTTTTGTATTTTCCAATGTTTCTTCCTAATTCCTTTTGTATGGTTCAATGATAAATCGTTTTCTACAAATCCATCTATCTAATATGTAGATCAATGTTAACATGTGTCAGTAATGTCTAGCCCAATGTTAACTATGTTCCTTTGACCAAAGTTGATTGCACTCTATATTTTTTATTTCCTTAAAAATATCTATCATCTTGTATTATTTTTCTAGCATTGATAAGAATTTCCATGATTATTAAATGGCTATCCGTATTGATCTTAAATCTGTTTACTCTAGTTGAGTAGTTGTCAAATAATTTTCTCAAACTTCATTATTAATGTTTTATTTCTTTTAATTCTTATATTTATTCTATGTATTCCTCCTCCATTTCTTATTGTTATAGTCTACAACCTTTGGAATATTACCCATTCATTTGTTAAACATTTATTCGTTGCCTATAATTTAGACTATATGCTAGAATGTATTTTATGTTGTAATTAAATAAGTTGTTGGCTCTGTATTTATAACATCTCTACTTCAATAATATTATTTTCATCATTAATTACAATACTTTCCATTAATTTTGCACCAAATACAAGACGTTCAAGCAATTTCATTTTGAACTAATCTTCATTGTATGAAATTTAAGTCGCATGTCATAATGAAATTGCACACTAGTTAAGGATTAAATTTTAACATATTCATGTCATTTGATTATTTCTATATCACTTCATATTAGACATTCTTAATAACATGTTTTTTAGAACAAATATTGTTGCATACTTTTCAAAAGTTGCACCATTATAATCGCAACCTTTGATCAATATGTTACCACTGATCCATAGCAAGCAATGTTACCAAAGAACAAAATGCTATTTGCTACCCTATAAAGTCAACCCTTGCTACTCTAAGCATGAAGTATTAATTTAAATACAACTCCAAAGGATCGAAATCTTCCACAGCAAATGTACAGTGCAATAATCCTTCCAAGTGTGGTAGCTCAAACAATAGCCACATGAAAGATTGGTCTCACAAGAAGTTTTACGTAGATGTGGGCTTATCTAGATTCAGCTTCATAAATGTTTCAAAATTATTTAGTCTCAAATAATATCATAATGTAGAGATATTATTATTTGAGGTGAATTCTTTATGAAATTTGGACAGTTATATTAATCTCATAGTTCGAGTGGGAAGCTTTTGGGGGTCATTTGTTTATTTTAACTTTTTCTTTTATTTGTATCCCTTTTCCATATTTTTTCCTTCTATTTGTCATTCCCTTGATTATTGTTCATTCGGGTTGAAGTTGCTAGTTTATAGTAAGAATTATGATTGGTTGGTTAATGGTTTCTGAACTATTCAACTCCCTATTTTTTTATTCATTTCCTTTCCTCTGACCACTGGGTTGTCATTCGATGGTATATATTCCTTTCAATGTGTTCTTCATTTCCTCCTACCACCCTTGCATTTATATCAATGTGTATACTGGCCTTGAATGGTTGTGTCCAGATATGACATTAGTTTATATATAGTCTATTGCATTAGAGATACATATATATTATTATAGATGATAATAAGTAAATTCATATATATATTATTATGAATTCATATATGAATAATATAAATAATTATGAATGATAATTTATGTTATTATAAATAACTTATTATGAATGGTAATTTATACTATTATGAACAATTAGTAGAGTTATTATGAATAATAATAATTTATATTATTAAAAATAGATCATAGATATTTATCTATATCAATATTATTTCTTTTTGAAATAATCGATAATAGTATATGAATTATTATTAAATCTTATTCAATTATAATTATAAGATTCTCTTTAGGAGGGGTCATGACACTAATCGGCAAGATGCCTAAATTTTTTGATAGCAAAGTAGTGAGCTTCGGTGTCTCAACAAAAGTCGACACCAGACAATTAAAATCAAATCAAGTCACCAGCCCCCCCTATTAAATACTTCTGGAAATAAAAGTTATTACTCATCATGTGACTTGGAAAAGCTCACGATTACCAAGAAATTTTGAGGCCATTGTGTAATACATTTCTTGGCTACTCACTATGTTTCTAATGGTGAGATACTTGTCTTTCTGGATAACGAAGTAGTGAATCATCAAGAAAATCATTTTCCTAGTGATTTCTTCTGCCCACCTTTTACTAGGTTCCCACTTGTTTTGACAATACTAACAAAGGGCACATGCCTAAAAGCTTTAGATGCAACATACTTTTCGACCACTGTATCTCGATTTTATGGCATCATTCTTTAGTTTTGTGGCATTTGCTACCTTGCTATACATAATAAGTGTGCAATTCACCATGACAAAGTAACAAATATCATAGATCTCATTGCGATCAGATGAGGAGAGATATCATCTTGGAGCTGTGAGAATATTTTTTTAAAAGAAGATAGAATATTTGAAAAAGTTCAAAAGGATTTCGCATCAAAACTTTTAAAAGGAATGAGACACAGGGTTTGCAAATTTTTCAAAAGGCAAACAAAAATTTGGAAGACTAATCCAGAAACTCTACTCACCAATGATGGACTCAATCTGATTCTTGCACCTAGGCAAGGGGAATTTCATCATGTGAAAAATTAGACCAACACTAACTCTATTTGGGGATGATAGACTACCTAAGTCTATGGAAGAATTCAGAATCTTTAGGAGAGCAAAACACAAACATGATACAGTAATGACAACTTCTTAAGAAAGGACAAGACATAACACAAAAACAAGGAAAAACTACTATACAAGGATATTCACATGGATTTACAATATATACACAATGTATAAGAACATAAGGAAACCTAAAACTAACGTTCATGGAAAAATAGATACCTTAAGAAAAGTATCTTTTCAAGAACTATCCATGAACTAGTAGTTCAAAAATATTGTCTAACAAATCCTTGATGATATAAGAATCTTGTCCCCATGAACTTTCAATTAAATAGGGACCTAGCTACATAAGATCAAACTTACCATGTTTTCCATTATCTTCTATTTTGGCATTCCACATAAGGACTAAATCTCCATTTTAAAACCTTTTACTCACTGTCCTTTTAGCATATAATGTCTTGACTTGTAATTATAGCTTTTGATTCCTAAGAGATGCTTCTTTCCAGGTTTTTGCTTTCCCTACAAGCTCATCCAACCTTTCTTGCATATCATCTGTAATATCTTCATCATAAAAATGGATGTAATTATAGAGTCCCACTAAGTTATTCTGAGGAATCCTTGCTTGAATTCCATATACTAGATGAAAAGGAGCCACTCCAATGGTTTTTTTCATAGTTACTCTGTCAGCCCATATTGCAAGTTTCAACTTAGAGTCCCATGCCTTCTTGTTATCATCCAAAGTCCTTAATAATTTTCAATAAGCTTTTTTTTCTAGATTCAGCCTATCCATTTCCTTGTGGATGATATGGGAAAGATGTTGACCTAATTATTCCATACTTGTCACAAAAATTTATAAATTCCTTAGACTTGAAGCACATGACATTATTTGTCACAATTCTCTGAGGACAACCAAATCTTGAAATAACATTACTAAGCAAGAAATTGTTGACAACTTTACTTGTTGCATTTCTTGTGGGGATAGCTTCTACCCATTTTGTAAAGTAGTCAGTAGCCACTAAGATCCATGAATAGCTAGTACTAGATTTAGAAGAAATTTCACCTATGAAATCCATACCCCACCACTAAAATGGTGCTTGAACCTCAA
The DNA here is from genome assembly GCA_028749045.1 of Cupressus sempervirens. Taxonomy (NCBI): domain Eukaryota; kingdom Viridiplantae; phylum Streptophyta; class Pinopsida; order Cupressales; family Cupressaceae; genus Cupressus; species Cupressus sempervirens. The sequence continues at coordinate 138,344,215 of CM053793.1, read as the reverse complement.
TTGGCTTAAAAGGAGTATTACCTAAAAATTTATGCTTTCCAACAAACCTTTAACAAGAGTCACCTTTCCTAACCAAAATTTGAGCATCTTTAAAAAAGGGATGGCCACCATAATCTAGCTCTCATTACCTTGTGTGTAGTAATCTTAGCCATATAATGTCCCCCACACACTCCAGTATGCATCTCGCTAAAAATTTCTTGGGCTCTTTCTTGATCAACACATTTCAGTAATATCCCTTCAAAATTTCTCCATCACAAATTGCCTTGGATAATTATGTACCTGATAGCTTGTAATTTAGTGCTTCTTTTCTCATTTTCAATTAACTGAGATGGAACCTCTAGGTGTTGTAGATAGTGAATAATATTGGTATACCACTCACAATGATTCATGTCACATAAATCAGATTTGAGGTGATCTGTCACCATATTTATCTGATTAGCATCTAAGTTAGATTGAGCCATGAGTTTAGCTAATCCTTGAACTCTTACCAACTTTTCTATCTGTATCTCAATGTTGAACTCTTGGATCCTATTGATCCACCTACATCTTCTTCCTAATACTTCTTGCTGAGAAAAAATATCCTTCATAGTAGCACTGGGCACAAATGCAATGATAATATCTCATACCACATAGCATCTAAATGCCTTAACAACCTTTACTAAAGCATATGCTTGTTTTTCATCTATCTCATATTTTAACTCAGTTGGCTACAATGACTTACTAAAAAATGAAATTGGTTGCTCATATCCTTCATTTATTTTTTGCAACAAGACTATAGCTATAGTGTGAAAGGAAGCAAAAGAAAATATGTCCATGGGCTTTGTGTAGTTAGGAGTTCTAAGTACTAGAGCATTTTTTATTGCAGTTTTAATATCCTAGAATTCTTGTGAAGGCTCACCATTCCAATCTATGGTAGCTCCTTTTTTGAGCATCTTTGAAATAGGTCTACTAATCTCAACAAAGTTAGTAACAAACCTTCTTAGAAAATTAACTTGGCCAAAGAAGGATTGAATTCCTTTTACATTCTTTCGCTTAGGGACCTTATCAATAGCTAATACTCTCTCAAGATCTATCCTCACCCCATACTTTGATATTATATGTCCCAATAACTTACCTTTAGTCAGCCCAAATGCACATTTTGTAGGGTTTAATGACACTCTGTATTCCAATGCTTTGATGAAAATATTTTCTAGATGCCCACAATGGTCTTCAGCCTTCTTGGAATAAGCTATGAGGTCATCTTGATACGCCACCATAAACTTATTATATATTCATGAAAAGCCACATCCATGGCTCTTTGGAATGTAGCACTAGCATTAATCAATCCAAAAGGCATCCTTACATCTACATAAGTTCCCCAAGGAGTTGTAAATGTTGTCTTGAATTGTTCTGGTTCTTTTACCAAGATTTGGTTATATCTTGAGAATCCATCCATCATTGACATAAGTTCAAACCCTATTACTTGTTGCAGCATGGATTCCATGTTTGGCAATCCATAATTATCTTTTAAGGAAGCAATATTCAGATTTTTGAAATCTACACAGAGTCTAATATCTCCATTCTTTTTTCTAATAGTAACTAAGTTTGAAACCTAGGTGGAATTCCTAATAGGTTGTATTATTCCCCCATCCTTAACTTCATTAGTTCCTCTTACATTTTTGGGGCTAAGGTTGGGTTGACTGGCCTCTACTTTTGCCTAAATGGTTTTACATTTCTTTCAATGGTATAACATGTTGAAAGAGATCTTCTCTGTAGGCTTTCGAATCATCATATGACCAGGAAAAAACATGTTTGTATTTTCTTAATAGGTCAATCAAGGGCTTCTTAATTTTAGTTGACAAATTTTGGCCAATGTAAACTTTCTTTGGGGCCTCATTAGTACCCAAATTTATCTCTTCTAGCTCTTGAGGCTTACAGTCCTTAGTTCCATGTTTTACCCTATCTTGGTTATCAAACATATTCTCTAAGATAACCAGACCTTTAGGTACTTCGTTACTCTTCAATTGTATAACTTCCTAGCCAAAATTTTTTTACCTCTCATCTATGGTCTCAACCAAGTCACTACAATCCATCTCCTGACCATGATACTTATCTTCCTTTAATAAGAAATTAACAATATCTTTATCATCTTCAAATACCTACCAATGTTCAATGTTATCAAGTATTGAGGGTTTGTTCTAAACATCAATTTCTGATATCCCTACAAATGATATCTCCTACGGCTTAATTACTAGATTTGCTAACAAGTCAACCATCTTATCCTGGGTTCTATCTCTCCACGAAATACCAAATGCATCAAAAAATTCTATCTGATCCCAAACAACATTTTTGTACTGCATTAATCTTTTGTTTTTGGATGCATAAGTTTCTTTTATCTAAGAGATAATCAATTCAGAATCCCCTATGACATGCAATTTCTTAATTCCATGGTGGGTAGCAAATTTCAACCCTAACAACAAGGCTTCATACTCAGTTATATTATTAGTACATGAAAAATTCAACGTAAAAGAATATTTGAAAGTGTTTTTCTTTGGAGAAACAAAAACTACTCTTTCCCCTGCACCTTCTTTAGAACTAGCCCCATGAAAGAAAATTGTCCATAATATTGGTGAGTCCATACAACACTCAACTTCATGTTCAATGACAATAGAAAAATTCTCAACTTCTTGGGTAATCAATTCAGCTATGACTACATTAACACCAGTATCTAAGAAGAAAGTGGCATCTTTATCAATTTCTTCCCCTAAAATGAGACTAACCATTGGCTCTCTGTTTACCTTGATAGCTTCATCTGCAATGTGAAAAGTAGCATAAGTTAAGTCACATTGTAGACTGCCTCCCACAGGAGCACTCCATTTCCTAGGAAGCAACATTCCATAGTGTGGAGGTATATCGACTACAAGGACTGACATGGTCAACTCTACCTTAGGATATGTAGCTAGCTTAAATGGTAAAGCATATATGGTACCTATGACTGGGACTTCCCTAGCATCCATACCTCTACATCTGCCTTGTGTAGTGTCTACTTTCAATCCTAAGGATTCCATTACTTGGAAAGGCATTATGGTGTTAGAGGCTCTTGAGTCTATCATGCAATTTTTAAGGTTCTTCCCTTTTATAATTAGATTGAGAAAGAATGGGTCAATATCTTCTATGTATGCTACTGATGAGTCATCCAAGAACATTTGGGGAATTTGAGACATGATACCACTATCCTCTATTACTAAAGGAGTCTACTAAATAACACTTTCTTCTACATTATTATTGCTATTTCCTATCCCTCCGAACCATGACAAGGATTTACTCTTATGCTCTTCCATTCTAAAGAGTTTAGACAAAGGTATCTTAATAGTGATTTGGGATAACATGGATATCATATCAATTGGCTTAGACATAGTGGGTTTAAAAATCATACTTGGAATAGGAGCCTTATGAGTAGTAGGGATTACTATTTTCTTGGAATTATCAGATCCTGATCTCTTCTATTGCATAGTTGCTTTTATTGTCTCATTAGCTTGGAAATGTATTTTATTCTTAGGTTCCCACTTCTTAGTTTTAATATCTTTAACCTTGAAGGTTTCTATACTAGCCTTCTTGTCTTCATCTTTAATCTTATGTGTGATATCTTTTATGAATATACCATAAAGCTTCCCAACTTCATTGTTAGCTATTCTATTCCTCAAATTATAGTTTCTATGTACTTGGGAGATCATTTTTGTAGTGATTCTATCAATTTATTCCTTAGAAGGCATCCTTAAACTTACATGACCAACTTCAGATGTTGTAACACACACCTAATCTTTGTCACAGCCTCCATTTTCTGAAAAAACTTGTTGATGATGTAATTGATAAACAATTTTCTTATTCTCCAAATCACTTTCTATTTCTTCTAAATCAAAATAAACATAGTCACTACACATGCTTACCATATTACAACTTATGTCATCATGACTCTTCTCTTCCTCATCTTCCTCAGTTTGTAAACTATGATCAGAAACAAATGACTAAGCAACTACACAATACTCTGTTGAATGGGGTGATTGATAAATAATGCACCATGGCACATTATCATTATAATTTATTGAACTCCTTTGTAGAGGATTTGGTGTATCCTTGTCCTTTACATTTTGAGTCTAGTCAGGGATTGGCTTGCCATCCTTCCATTAGGTAGTATAAGGGTAATTCTGCATTCTAGTTTGTCTATTGAAATTGTTATTATTCACAAGGGTTTTCTCAGAAACATTTGGCTTATTGAAATAGGTGGGATTCATCTTATTTAGTAGTTCCAACACTTGGCCTATTGTAGGTTCTTCTAGCTTCTTTCCTATAGGAGTTTTATCACCCTCCCTTTTATTATTATTCTTGGGATTGAAAAGATTTGGGTCATCTCTCCTACCCATTTTGCTAGATGCCTTCCTAGTGTTTTCTATATTTACTACAACTTTATAGGAATTCGTTAAAGTTTTGGGATCCTTATCCCTTAACTAATAAGCCATTTTTCTATCAAAAGCATTAAAATATTTTGTGAGACAGAAATCCTCATTCAACCTCATAACTTGAAACAATTTGTACATACCTTTCTGGAACCTTACATTGAAGTTGAATGTAGACTCATTAGGATTCTTCTTGATATTATTGAATTCATTTATCATGAATCTTGCGTTAATGTTGTCTCCATATTGCTCCTTGACCAATTTTTCCAAGTCACTCCAAGAGGTAATACTATCATCTGGCAACCTTTTGAACAAATCCCTTGCATCCTCAGTTAGTGAATGAACAAAAAATTTCATGACCATATCTTCATGTTCAACTTCATAATCATTTAACATATCTATGAAAGCTCTCAAATGTTCTTCACTAGTAACAACATTATTTCCAAAGAACTTAACCACTTTATCTCTTAAATCAGACAATATGGGATGTGGAGCACTAGGAATACTACCAAATCATATTTGTCTATACTTTTCCATGTATACAGGTTTCTTTTGGAAACAAGGGACATTTGAGGTACTTCCTATATTAGCTTGGTTTAGAGGAACACTTTGGCATTGTTGGGTTTGGATGATAGGGGCTTGAGTATAAGTGGTGGATGTTAGGATAGGAGCAAACTGATATATTCCTTGAATTGAAACGATTGGTCCAGAAGGAGGTATAGAAGCTAAAGTTGGGATGGATAAATTTGGCCATGAGGCTAATGCAAAATTAGTCTTAATGAACTAGATTTTCCTCCTCATTTTTGCAGCTTGAGCTTCATTCTCTACCTTTTCAAGGTCTTTTTCAAGATCTTCCTTCTCCTATCTAGCCTTGTCCAGCTCTAAATCTAATTTTGACATGGAAGGTTTTGTGGGTTTTCTTGGTTGAGCTTGAGGCTCATTTATTTGGATTCCCATAGCTTTACCCTTTCCTTTGTTTGCAACTTTTACAATGGGTTCTATAGGATTTACTTGTATAGGTTTATACTCTTAGACTTGAGCAATAACTAGTTCTTGCTTTTGATTTAAGCCTTTTTCTTGTTCTTGAACTTTAGCTCTTAGTCTTTGTACATCTCCAAACACATCAATATGGAGATTCATAGTTTTCTCTTCTAACTTTGTATTTCGTTCCTTCGAAGTAGCCATCCTTCTCAATAAAGAATCTCTTTCTATTATGGCATCCAAGGTGGCTTGCTCCTGCTCTTTTTCAAGACAAATGTGCTTAGCTTCTTCCTCAACAACCCATTTCTTCAAAAATCCTATCTTTGATTGTAATTTTATAGGATCTACAGAAGTAGCTTCTGAATAAGTAGGGTCATCTAGATCTATAAGATTTGGTTTTGTGTATGGGACTACTTTAGGATTAAAGGGATCTCCAAAAGAATTCTTGAGTCCTAACCTACAATGTATTTCAGGTATGAGATCTATTCTAGGGGATATATTCCCTACTGGTGACATATCCTTATCTTGATATGCTCTTTCATTCAGTACTGGGGTAGTAAATATCCCTCCTAGGAGTCTTGTGGTTTTTGATTCAAAACTAAGTGAAGAAGACTCTCTTCCTATCACTAGTTGATACTACGAATTGATGGATACACTACCTCTGGGTTTCCAGGTGGGATTTGGATCTATCCTTTTCTTATTTAAGTTCTTCCTACCACCTTTAGGTAAATTGCTATACATTGGTTCATCAAGATGGGCTCTCGTGTAAGCTGTTGTGTTTTTTCTTTAGTCAACCATTTCACTACATACTAAATAAGCACTAGCTTCAAAACCTTGACCGAGTCGCCACCCTTCTTTTAGGAAAATACACAATTACAATTACTCCTAACCTTGAGGAAAAACACAAGTAGAGATAGAAATATCTGATACAGATGGACCAATCACTGATATATATGACAACAACTCTTGCTTGTTAGATAAGACACTTGGAGAAGTTGGATACGTTAGTGTATCAATGTGGTATTTTGGATTTTCTTTCTTTTTTTTAAATTCTCAAGGTTTGTCACTAAAACATCCCCTTATAACCACAGGAAAATCTTACACAACTTGACACACATGTACACAATAGGACCAAAGAAACTATAGTACTTCTCATAGTTGTGTTGGGAAACTCCCTAGTAGAGTTGCCATTTTGTTGGTGTTTGAAACTATTAAGCAACAAAATTGCTTCAATACCAAAATGATAACACTTATGCAACCTAAGGATTAGCCATTTCCTATTTTCAATTACACATGCAGACCATTTGGATACAACATTAACAAAACCAAGAATGGTTTCCTTCTCTTTAGGTTCTACAAAACCAAGCTGGGTATACCTAAGGGATGATTCAATTTGACTGTAGTTGTATGAAAACTATTTTAGTTTCATTTTGATTCTCATCCTTAATCCATAATTACACAACTAATTGTGACATTTTAAATAGAATACATCCCATATAACAGATTTGGTCATAAAGTCTTCTGTAGTTCTACAAGTATTCTTTGCAATAGTGGCTAACAAAGGCTAGAATGTTTCATGCAAACAAGTATTGACCAACTTTGAAGATCTTTAGGAAATAAAAGTAAAATTGACTATAAATTTTGCATTTGAGACCCATTTATGATCTACTTCTCTTTTAGCTGAATTAATTTCGCTAGTGCCTAATCCAATAGGGTTTAGAGTCTACTACAAATCTATAGATCTAATTTATTTCCTTACAACAAATATTATCATTAGTTCTTATAGGAATCCATGATTCAAAACATCCTTCTCATTACTATAGAAACCTTATCAAATTCATCAAAGAGTTTACTCAATTCATTGAACTAATAGTAGTGATGAAAAGATATACAACCTAAAGGATTGCATTTAATTGCATAACTTTTTACTCATACAACATCAAGATAACTAAGTAACCAAATGGAGACAAAATTAAAAAAGAACTAATATGGGGATCACTCATAATTTGTATTCATTTTCTTTGAAAATTGTATACACTTTGTAGTAAATTTAGAATGACCATAGGAAGAAACTTAAAGATCATTTTGTATCAATGTATTCCCATAAACTAGCAGAGAAAATACATCATAGAGCTTTCTCAAATTACTTGGACTGAAAACAAACTAAGTACATGACTAAAAACATTAGAAATCATACCCGCTTTCTAGCCCTAGGATCTCACTTAAATATGTGAGATGCAACAAGCTTCAAGCATGGAAAACTTGACATGTGTCAAGAAAAACAAAACTCAATGTAACAAAAAGTTAACACAACAATATGTACTTTAGGTAGGCCTACTTTTGTTACATCAAAATGAGTTACTAGCTTTTTTGATTTGCCACCATTATTCTGACTCCTCTTAATATGTTGCCATCAGGCTGGCCAATGATGAGTCCTATGGTGTTTCTATATCAACTTTCACTTTTGGATTTTCACTTATTTCACCTTAGACAAATAATATTACTTTTATACTTGATTGTTTTTGTGTCACGTCCACATCTTGGGCCTTTGTAGCTATAATTGGAGCTAGCTAGTCATTCTTGTCTTCTTCTTGTTGTTGTCCTTGTGTAATGGTGTCAATGATTTGAACCTCATCATCTTGCACCTCATCACTGTCCATTTCAACTTCCTCAAATTGTTCATTAGGAACTATATCGACCATCCACTTATCAAACAATGTGTCATCCGACTAATCAAACTGCAGAATATCTTGTTGCCTTTTGATAACATATTCTACCTCCCTATTAATATCAACAAATTCTTGTTTTAAAGAATCAAAGAATATTTGGGCTTACACTATCTCTTTAGTTGTGGTAGCCCACCATGCATGCCCTGTTTCATTTATAATTCTAGTTATCCTTAACCAAAATATATCATCAAGTTCTTTTGCCCATTCATCTTTGTTTTTCAAATTATTTTTCCTATCTAGGGCACGAGGAAACAAACTAAACTTCTAGCTCTTGTACCTATTCAACTAGCCTACTATTATTCTTTGTAAATGAATCCTCCTATTGTCAAAATCAAAAAGATTAGAAAAAATATCAAAGGTCTTCTCAATTTGATCATAATAAGTTTTTATGATAGAGTACTATAAAATGTCAATTATTTCTCCTTTCTCACTCACTTATTCACAATAGGCTTTAAAGCCTCATCACTGGCTTTTAATTTCTCCCAGACACTAATCAACCTAGCCAACTGACCATAAATTAGTGGCCATTCAATTTTGTCCCCCAAATATGTGAGAGCTTTTCTTAATTTATCTTCATATTAATCCTCCAACTGCACATGTAGGGCCCATAGTTTACTCTTTTCTTCTTCAAAATCTTTAGCAGTGTAATACTGTGGCCTTTGGGGTGTATCTAGTATTTCTATAAGGGGATTGGATTTGAAGGGTTCAACTGGGGGCCGAGGGTATGTTATTCTTGGTGTTGTTGACCTCCCCATTAGCTTATTTTCAAGTTCAATCCTCTTTTTAACCTCTTTATTGTAGGACTCTAGAATTGTTTCATATTTGCTTTGTAATTCAAACATGGCTAGTTCTTCCTTCTTGGCAGTGGCCAAAACAAATTGGTATGAATCCACATTCCATTATGCTGCTTGTACATGAGAAGTCTCAACCACCCTCCTCACAATGATGTTTCCTATTAGCCCAGATTTATCTGGCTATGATGAAAAAGCCCTAGACCTTCTCCTTAATGACCACATGACCAAAAGTACTCATTGCTTATTATATCTCTTGGAAAGTAAAATTCATGTTCAATTTTTCCAAGCTTATTTCTATACCCCAAGGCCAAGTTGAAAAATCCCTTAGAATCACAAAAATGAGGGTGAGAAATAGTCATCTTGTAGGGATTGAAAATTTTGTTCTAAGAGTTCCAACCCCATTTTGTGATTAAAAAATGATGGGCTATTATGTAAGTGGGGAAAATTGACCCTGTTGATCATTTCAACAAAAAATGTTTCCTCTACTCCTCCCAATTTCCACAAAAACTTAGCTACTCCTACCTTCAGAGGCACCTCGTAGGGTAATACATGAGGGCTCCCCCTAAAACCATAAATTTTGAAAATAGTAGAAACAGAGTAATGAATAAGAAACCCAACTTCAGAAAAACCACTAACAACATGTCACCAATATTTTCACCCTTCTGAAGTTAGTTTTGTAAGGAGCCAACCTTCTTAAAGCTTACAATACACACTTTTAGGTGTGAGCTTATAAAATTATTTAATCATGCTCTTAGGAGTGGCCTTGTTAGAGGAATTAACTACCTTCCATTAGATTGTCACCTTTATTAATGGATTTCAAATTGGTTCAATGGTTAGAAAGTAATAGTAGGTTGATCTAAATAAATATAACTCAATTTGAAAATATAGATTAAAATGTAGCTCATATGTTGATCCACTGATTGGCCTCCATTATCATCTCTATCTTTGATCTTCTTGGTAGCCCTTCAAGAAATCACACTTCACCTTGGCTCTTCTCCTTCTACACAACCTTCTACTCAAGTTCACTAGTCAATAAATTTGCAACTTCTAACCTCTTCTAGTTTATCCCTTATATCTCCTTAAAAAGGTAGCTCTATATTTTTCTACTTAAACATCACGATAGATCTTAGGGTTAGGTCATATTCATTGAATCCTTCCATCTTTTTGTTTCATCCTTCCTCTTCTAGAAACTTCTTCAAACTTCTCTTTGAATCCATGCATTAAAAAAATCAAATACTATTTCCCTTGAATTAAATGTTCCATCTCATCAATTCTTATCTTCAAACATTATTTCCATATTCCAAGAATTCAACTATGTCAGCCAAGAAATGAGATTCCTTCACAAACTATAAAATACTAACACTTGGCCAATATTGTGTTCCTCGACCTTAGTCATCACTATACTACTTTCTTAGCTTACAAAATTTTAACTCTAACCATTCACTATTGGTCAGTCTAACTTCTTTGTTATTTTTTCTTTTATTAGTGCTCAATTAGCACTAAATTTTCTTATCTTCTATTGTTTACTTAGTTGATACTAGCATTGCTCGACTACAACTACAAGCTCCTTAATCTTATTCATTAAATCTTGATTAAGCTTAAGTATTTATTATTTATTGATCATCTCTTTTAGGATTTAACACAAATTTCTTCTTCACTGAGTGTTATGATTAAAAAATGCATTATCTTTCCAAAGTCTAATTGATCAAGTGCTTATTATAATTCTTCATAACTCAACCTTTCCACTAGGTCCTCTTGTTATCTCTTCATCTTAAATCCTCTTCATAAATAATACTGATATGACACTCTACTTAGTAGTAACTATCTCACCAATAAGGTTTGACATCAATGAAAACATAAAAATAGTTCCAATAATCTCTCTCTTTGGCATTGATGGAAATATCTCTAGTTACCATGCAATCCAAAAAAAAAACTATACTTTCTTCAAGAATCTAGCTCTATCTTTAGTATCATATCTTCACTAGTATCATTAGTTTCATTTTGATTCTCATCTCAGTGCCCAACAATCTCCCTTTGTAGTTTCATTTTGATTCTCATCCATGCAGCTCTAATATGCAATACCTCTAGGTATAAAAACACATAGAATTCCTCTATCATATGAAAACATGAAATCAACCATCTCTCTCTTTGATATACTACTCTTAATCTTCTAACTTTCTTGATTGATAGAAACACCTTTCACTTATTTATCTCTTTATGCACTCTTCCTCTTTGCAACATATCTTTCTATTTTCTTCTTCATATGGTAATTGCATAATATATCTCCCTTCACAATGGTAATTACATAATATCTTCCTCTTTAACAACAATTCCAAACACACTCCAATACCATCACTAGACAACTTTGTCACATACATCTTCAGCATGTAGATATCTCTTGGCCAGTTCTTTGAATTTGACTCTTCTGTCATCTTACTTATGACTGATTCAACATTTATTTTTCTCACTTCAAAGCTTTAGGAAAATCCTAAAGTGTGACCCTCTACATCAATTTGCAAAATATTTTGATCAACACATTTGATGCAGAGCTCCATCTTAGCTTAAGTAGACTTAGTTAAGGGAATCACCCCTATTTTTCCTCTTGAATATTCATGTATATCCTTAGGTAAAGTTTTCATGAATATATTAGCAATTTGTTCATTTTTATTTACATATTCCAATCTTACTTCTTTGTCTTGCACTAACTCTCTCAAGTAATGATATTTGATAGAAATATGTTTGGTCTTTGTATGCATCATAAGATTTTTTATTATGTTTATATAAGTTGTGTTATCACATAAAATAATAATAGTTTTAGTGGTCTCTTCCTTGATTCCTTTCAACAATTTCTTGATCTACACTACATTAAAATAATTGACTATTATAGCTACATATTTAACTTTTGTTGTGGATTGAGAAATACAAATTTGCTTCTTACTTGCCCATGAAACTAGTCCCTTTCCTAGAAAGAAAGCTCCATCATATGTACTCTTTCTATCATCAACATTACAAGTGCAATCCACATTAGTATACACTTTCAACGCAAACTTATCATTCTTCCTGTAGTAGCTTCCATAATCCTCTATTCCTTTTAGCTATCCTACTAATCTTTTCACTACCATCATGTTATTGTCCTTAGGATTTGTAGAAAATCTAGCAAAAATTCCAAATGCTAGTGCAATATTGTGTCTTCTAAGAACAACATATTGCATCTTACCAATCATTGATCTATACAAGGTTTATTTTACATTAATAGAATCATCATTCTTTGACAATTTATATTCAATAGCAATGGGTGTTACATCTTGTCTTGTTTCTTCCATATGAAACATTTTCAGTATCTCCTTGATATACTTTGATTGTGTAATTTAGATACCTTTATTCATTTGATACACTGGTAAGCCAACAAAAAAATTTATTTTTTCAAACATGGACATCTCAAGCTCTTGTCTCATTTGATCTTCAAATGACTTACACAATGCATCATTTCCTCCAAATATGATATTGTCAGTAAATATCTCAACTAATATTATCTCTTTGTCAAAATTAGTATTCAAGTACATATTTCTAATTTCATTTCTCCATCCAAAACCATTCTTTTTCAAATATGTCTACATACTTTAATACCATGCTCTAGGGGCTTGTTTCAATCTATAAAAAGGTTTTTTAAACTTACATACCATATCTTTGTTATTTAGATCAACAAATTCTTCAGCTTGTTCAATATAGACTTCTTCCATAATTTCATTAAAAAATGTAGACTTAACATCCATCTGTTATAATTTGAATCTTTTGTAAGAATCATATGCAAGAAATGTTGTTACTCCTTCTGATCTTGCAATAGGAGAAAATGTATCCCTATATTCAATTCCTTCTTCTTATGTATATCCCTTTAAAACTATCATTTCTCTATTTCTTATTACTTCTACTTTCTATTTAGTTTATTTTTGAATACCCACTTTATTCCAATAACATTCTTATCTTTTGGCCTAGGTACTAGTGAGTAAGTTTTATTCTTCTATCTATTCAATCTCTTCATTCATTTCTTTAATTTAGATCACATTATCCAACATCTTTTATTGATTTGGGCTCAAATTCACATAGTGAACATTTTCTTCTTGATCTTTTCCTTGTGATAACTCCAAAGTCTTTGTCTCCAATTACTTGATCAAGTGCATAATGTTTTATTACATACTTTGATAAAGTATGTTCTTGTATTATTTCTTCTACTTTAGGTTCACATTGTAGATTGGCTTAGGTAGAACTTTATGTATTTCAGTTTGCTCTTTTGAGTATTCAGAAAATACTTGTTGTTTCTCAACATGAACAACCTGTCACTCAAAATGAACTTCTAGATGCTCATGCTAGAATATTTATAATAGCTCAGAATGAACTTCTAGATGCTCATGCTAGAATATTTATAATAACTAAGAGGGGGTTAATCATTTATCCAAGGTCCATATATAATAATTGAACAAACATACACTTAATCAATTTTAGATCTTAACATCCATCACGTTGACCTCTATAGTAAACTGCTAGTAACATAAACTAACAATCCACTATCATGAATATAAAAGACTTGTAGGATGTAAAAATTAATAGTAAATCATCACAAACAACATCCACACTAGTTTGACACTAGATTTTAATGTAGAAACAAAATTTGGGAAAACCCACCAATAAAATGTCACCAATATTTTCACTCTTGTGAAGTGAGCTCTATTATGAGCCAACCCTATTAAATGTTACAAAATGCACTGTCAAATGTGACCTTATTAAAGGATTTAATCACCCTATAAGTTGTGGCCTTTCTAGAGGACTTTAGAACATTCCATTAGAATTCCACCTTGATTATAGGGTTTACATATGACTATTAGATCAACCTTGATTATAGGACTTCAATACTGTTATAATGGTTAGAAAGTAACAACAGGTTTGATCTAGAAAATATAACTGACTTTAAAAATATAGATCTTAGTTTGGCTAAAATATTGATCCACTGACTAACCTTAATTGTTTACACGGTCTCTGATTTTCTTGAAAATCCTTCAAAGAACCACTCTTAACCTCTTCTCAACTCTTCTCAACCTTGTTCTTAAGTTCATGAATCAATAGCATCAACACTGCTCCAACCTTTCTAGGTTAGCCCTTATACCTCCTTAAATAGGTAATTTTGATCTTTTTCCACTTAAACACCATTATAGATATTAGGGTTAGGTCAAATTCATCAAATCTTTTGAACATTTCATCTCTTATTTTCTCTACTAGAAACTTTTCCAAACTTCTCCTTGAATCCTTGCATAGAAATTGTGAAAACATAGTTTCCCTTGATTTAAATGTCTTAGGTTATCCATCCTTATCTTCAACATGCTTTATAATTTCCAAGAAATCAATGTTGTTGGCTGGAAATTATGATTTCTCATAAACCATCAAATTTTTTTCCCTCAGCCAGCACTGTGTTCTAATGCTCGGTCATCAATGTGTTACTCAGTTACTACTACCTTTATGTTTAGCACATATACTAACACTCGTTCAATATTAATGTTTGGTCAATGCTAGCATCAATTGACACAAACTTCAAGTTCCTTAATATTTTTTCATTGTTTCTTGATCAAGCCTAAGCATTTGGTCAATCTTTGATCACTTCTTCATTGCTTTAGTACAACTATCTTCTTCACTTGTAACATGATTAAACAACACTTTATCTTGTAAAAGTCTAACTAATCAACTATCCGCTATAGTTTCTTTGTTTCCTCATGGTGCTTTTCTTATGACCAAGTTCTCAAATCCTCTTCATTAATCATCTAGATATGACATTCAAATAAGATAGAAAACTATCTCACCAATAATGTTTGATGATAATGAAAACATAGCAATTTTTCAAATTGTACTTTCTAACAATCTCCCTCTTTGGCATTCATGACAATACCTCTAGTTACCATGCAAACCAAAACATGTACTGCATCGAGAAAAGTCCCTATATGTATAGTATTGGATCTTTATTAATATCCTTACTTTCATTCTTATTCTCATCTTTGTGTTTGACAATCTCTTTCTTTTAGTCAACCTCTCCCTCTTGCTAATCACTACATAGGTAACTACTTCAATATTCTCCCTCTTCATGTTAAGTGAAATACATCTCTCCCTCTTTGACAACAATGCCAAACACAATTTATCTATCTCATGCATCTTTTCATGTAGATATCTTCATGTTAGTATTGAATTCTTCCTATGTCATCTTTGTATGACTAATACAAAACTTTGTTCTTCTTTCTCCATTACAACTTTAGGAAACTCCTAAAGTAGGGCTATCTACATCAACTTGTAAAGTATTATGATCAATACATTTTATGCAAAGCACCATTTTATCTTAAGTATCCCTTTCTAGGGGAATCACCCCTAGTTTACCTCTTAGCTACACATGAGAATCATAGAAAAGGCCTTTGTGAAAATATCATATATTTTCTCCTTAGTGTTTACATACTTCAATTTCAATTCTTTATCTTGAAATATCTCTCTCAAGTAATAATACTTGATATAAATATGCTCAGTTTTAGTGTGCATTACAAAATTCTTGGATATGTTTATAGCAGTAGTGTTGTCACAATAGATAACAACTAGATTAGTGATCTCTTTCTTCATTCCTTTCAACAATTTCTTGATCCATATCATGTTTGAACAATTCATTGTCGCAACCATATATGCAGCTTTAGTTGTTGATTAAGAAATGCAATTTCTCTTCCTACTTCTCCATTAAAATAGTCTCTTTCCTAGAGAGAATTCTTCTCCACTTGTACTTATTCTGTCATCAACATTTCATGCCCAATCCAAGTAAGTGAACACTTTCAGTTCAAACTTATGAATCTTCTTGTAATAAAATCCATAGTCTTCTTTTCCTTTTAGATATTTCAATATCCCTTTCACTTCCACCACATGATTCTTCGCAGGACTTGCAAACAATATTGCAACTATCCCAACTTCTAATGCAATAGAAAGTCTATTGTGAACACCATATTGTAGTTTTCCAATCATTGGTCTATAAAATGGTTGGTTCACATTAATAGAATCATCATTCTTAGAGAATTATGTCATGTAGCCATACGTGTACTAAGTGATCTTGAACCTTCTATTCCAAAAGTTTTCAATATCTCCTTGATATATTTGGATTGAGTAATGATGATACCTTGCTTTATTTAATATGCTTGTAAACCAACAAATAATTTGATCTCATCAAACATAGGCATTTTAAATTTCTTGTTCATTGCATCTACAAATTATTTACATAATTCTTCTTTCCCTCCAAATATGATATCATCAACAAAGATCTTAGATAGAAATAGCTCATTGTTCTTACCAGTCTTCAAGTACATATTGTATCATTAGCTCTAGCAAAACCATTCTTTACCAAATAATTGTTTATTCTTTCATACTGTACTCTAGGGGCTTGTTTGAAACCATATAATACTTGTCCAACTTACATACCAGTATTTTCTTACTCGGGTCAAAAAATCCTTGTAGTTTCTTACTATAGACATCTTCTTCAAGTATTCCATTCAAAAATATAGATTTGACATCCATTTAGTATACCTTAAATCCTTTATAAGAGGAATATACAAGTAGTGCTTTTTACTTCTTTGAGTCTTGCAATAGGGGAAAATATTTCGCCATCGTCAATTTATTATTCTTATGCATATCCTTTGCATACTAGTCTAGCCTTGTTCCTTGTGAATTCTCCTTTTTCATTCAGCTTGATCCTAAATACCCACTTTGTTCCAATAATATTTATGTCCTTAAGCCTAGGTGCCAGTGTCCATGCTTTTTTCTTTTCTATCTTCTCAAGTTTTTAATTCATTTCTTGTATCCAATCCTCATTCTCCACAGCATGTTTTACTAATTTGGTCTCAAACTCAAAAAGTAAACATGTCCTACTTCTAAGTCTTTTCCTTATCATAACACCAGATTCTTTATCTCCAATGATTTCCTCATGTGCATGATGCCTTCTCACATATTTTATAGTACAATTTATTTTTTTCTATCTTCTTCTATAGGTTCATCTTTGAATAATTTCAAGCTCATTTTCTCTCTCTAGTTCTGGTTTAGGTTCATATTCTTCTTGCTTAGTATTATCTACCCAATGTTTGAATTCCTCTATCTATGACTTGGCATCACTTTTTTGTTTCTCAACACCCATAGTCTATTGCATGATAGCTTGCTGTTGTAACTTGACATTCCCATTTTGTTATTAATTAGAAGCTACGTTCTCCTGCTCAGGTGAGGTGCAAGGAGCACTTTCATTCCGATATATGAATGTAGTATAGTCTTCAGGTTTTTTCTTGATTCAATTTCATTATTTACTACATATACATTAGATTTCACATTTGCACTTTCCAAAAATTTATTAGTGTTAGATTTCAAAAACTTATAATATTTTCTCTTAGTGGAATAACCTAGGAATATACCTTCATCACTTTTATCATCAAGTTTTCCATTTCTATTATCTTTTAGTATATGGAATTTTCTTTCAAAAACTTTAAAATAATTCACATTAGGTGCATATTTATACCATAATTTAAAAGGTGTAACATTTTTCCCTTGCTTGACTTGCACTCTATTCAAAGTATAAACTTATGTACTTGGAACTTCTCTCCAGTATTTCTATGACACATTCTTCTTCATTGTCAGTGGTCTAACACAATCTGTGATTGATCTATTTCTTCTTTTACCTATTCCATTTTGAGGAGGGGTCCTAGGTGATGAAATATAAATTTTTATTCCTCTATCATTAAAAAATATGTGTAAGAATTTTCCTTAGGAAAAATTCACACAAAAACTCAGAACTCAAACACAAGCACAACTATAGACCAGAAAGAAGTATGATCAGAATAACAATGCATTCAATTAAATTTGCATTAAAGTACACTAGGAGTGCTTGTATATAAAGGCCTTTGAGATGTATCTATAATTCCTAATAATTAGCTACATGATAAGTCATACAACTAGGTACATGTCCACCAGATATGGGTTATCCTCCATTAAGCATAGAAGTAAGTGTGATGATGAGAGGATAAGCCTACAAGGGTGTAACATGAAAATCAGTGTTGTAGACAACATGTGTTAGAAAGGGAGTATGAATAACTATATTTTCTACATGACAACTTAGTGAATTATGCAAAATCTAGTGTTGTAGACACCATGTGCTAAAATAGAGTTGCATACTTTTGTGTTGTCAACATGACAACTCAAAAAGGTGTGAAAACTCCTAAGTGTCTCACAAAATAAAATAATAAAATAATGCATTGACCTAAGTAAAATTAAGTAAGTGTAAATAGTAAATATTTATTTACACCAACACCCTCCCTTAAGTGCAACTTAGGATAATTCCCTTAAGCTTACAAAAACTAGTATGAAATGCAGCATGGGTCCAAGCTACTAGGCCATGTTAGGTACCCATGTACATAATGAAATGCAATCTCTCATTAAGTGGAGAAAGAGGGAAAACCTTCCCCCAAAAATAGAGATGAATAGGGATGCATGGATGGATGGAGTAATCAAGACCCCCCCCCCATTATGGCAAACATCTAGTAAATACAATAGTGAAGAAGGAGAAGAACAAGACCTCATAAGAGGAAAAAAATCCCACCATAAGAAAGAAGACAAAGAGAGGCAAGGTCGTCCCCCCACTCCCCACCCAATGAAGAATGCTGACTAGTGAGTGTTGCTGCAAGGAAGAAGCTAGTCCAAGAATGTTGAATAAAGTAACAATGGCAATAGTACAATCCTAAGATGTATGATGGCCCTAAAACCTACTCAAGTGTCCCTGTGTCGATGTTGATGTTCGCCCCTTCCAATTGTGCTAAAAAGAATGAATGTAGAACTAGCATGGATGTTTGTTGAACCTACTCCAATGAACCATATATCTCCTCAATTGATAAAGAGACCTCATCTAATTACTATTCATAAGGATTGAAAATCACACCAACCTATAAAGATTGATTAGGTAGAGAATGGAAATGAGGATCAAAATGAGCCCTCACAATAATTGTAGAAGGATC
Source organism: Cupressus sempervirens (assembly GCA_028749045.1). Taxonomy (NCBI): domain Eukaryota; kingdom Viridiplantae; phylum Streptophyta; class Pinopsida; order Cupressales; family Cupressaceae; genus Cupressus; species Cupressus sempervirens. The sequence continues at coordinate 138,325,223 of CM053793.1, read as the reverse complement.
ATCTTCATGAAAGAGAAGATGTAAATCATCAAGGCTATCTCCCAAATCTATGGTGTGTGACTCCATGAAAAAACCTACAATGTTTTCCATGTAGTCATCTACTATTGCTGGAGCTAGAAGACAACATGTACCCTATTGTACTAGACCTTTCATTGTGGCAATATAAGCATGTGGACTATATTGATTATGTGACCTCTCACTAAAACTATCAATAGAACCCCACATCTCTAAATCTACTGAAGCATTATCACTAGTGTCACTATTATTTTTCACAATGTATGAAGTGTACAGACAATTAAAGGATAAGCTAGGTGAACTTTCCTCAAAGTGAACATCCTTCTCAACAAAGATCTTTTGAGTCTTTGGATCCATAAGTCTATAAGCCTTAAAATTTTCTTCATAAGGTCAATAAAATTACAAGGCCTAGGGTTGGTGCCTTGCATCCCCTAAAATATAGGTTTGCCCATGTTGGACAACCAAAGATTTTGAAGTGACTCACAACTAGTTTTTTGCCTCACCATGCCTCAAAAGGAGTTTTCCCATCTAGGGCATTATGAGGAGACCTATTAATTATGTGAGTAGAACTACTAATGACTTCAACTTCAAGTGTAGGATCAAGAGACTTGGCTTTAATCATGCAACTTGCCATGGACTTAAGAGTCCTAATCCTAAGTGCTACAACATCTATCTTGTGTCGACTGAATGCTGGTGGATTCTAAAGATCAATTCCCTTAAGTTTGCAAAAGTTTTTAAGTCTTCTATTCACATATCTACTTTTTTGTCCATCCATAGAACCTTGATGGCTTTACTTGATTTGTGTAAAACATGAGTCTTAAAGGCTCAAAGCTTATCAACCACTTCCTTCTTATGATGAAGGAAGTAGACCCATGTGAAATTTGAAAAGTCAACAACAAAAGTAAGGATGTAGTGGCCTTAGTTAACTAAAGCCACTATAAAGGGTCCTTCTAAAAGGAGCTCTTGAGGACTTGCTTTCATCATACTTCTCCTTGAGATGCATATCTACTGAAGATAATGAATGCTCACCATTCGAAAAGTTAATGATAGGTAGACCTTTGACCATATGTTTTGAGAAAAGTTATTGTAGATGGAAGAAGTTAAGATGAAAAAAACACTCATGTCATACTTTGGTTTGTGATTCAGATTGAGTTAACAAGGCTTGAGAAGGAGACTTAGGCACAAAGTGGGAGAAGGAATAAAGCCTCTTGTCATGATTGACTTTCCCTACTACAACCAATGAATCATCTTTTAAACTTATAACCATCACTAAATCTAGAAGGAACTCAACTTTGTGACCATCTCCAACATGAGTGATTTGGTAAACTGAGAGGAGATTAGAGCTAAGGTTTGTAACATAGAGAACACATTTGAATTCCCCATTCTCCATTTCTAGATGTCCTTTTCCTTCAACTTCCATTTTAGAGTCATCTCCCACAAAGATGTGTGGTACCTTTGATTGCTTTAATGAAGAAAAGTCTCCCTTTGAAGAACCCATGTGATAGGAGGTACCTAATTCAAACAACCATTATGAAGAAGAACTTGAATTTGCCATAAGTGCTTGCCATTTTCCCTTTAAAGAGGTTGGAGTTGAATCCTTGGAAATACCTAGCACTTAGAATTTTGTTCTTCCTAGGTAGGTTTTCCAACTCATCAATTCTTTTAGTCTTGCAATGATGCTCATCATGATTTGGCTTTTTGAAATATGTACAAAAAAGTTTGTCCTTTTCATTACCTCTCTTCTTGTTGGAAGAAGAATTGTCTTACTATGAGGAGGATTTTTGTGTCTTACATTGTGATTTGTACTTCCACTGCTTCTTCTTGTTGCTGCTAGAACTTTTTCTTCCTTGACTTGATTAGTGCTCATCACTAGCCACCAAGGCTTTGGTCTTTGATGTTGTGAGAAGTCCCAAATCTATCAAGTGATATTGTTCAACAATCAACATATCTGCAAATGCATCAAATGAAGGCTTCTGGTAACTAGTTCCCATGGTTAAACTATGAGTATTATAACTCAAAACAAAGGAAGCATACTTTGAAGGTAGCCTCTTTAGGATGTGATGTATCAACTTGTCATCCTTCATGGGATTTCCAAAATCTTTAAGTAGTGCCCTATATTCATTGGCTTTTTTGATGTAATCTTGAATTGTGTCAAATTTCTTTGGATCCAAGAGAAGTAGATCATCCTCAATCTGAAATCCCTTTTCCTCATTCACCTTACCATACAATGATTCAAATTTGTCCCATCCAGGTTTGGATTCCTTGAAACTAGAAATGTGGAAGAAGATATCTCTATGTACACAAATCCTTATAATTCCTAAAGCTTGTTGGTTTTATTGGTTTTATCTTTTCCAATCAATGAGTTCTTTAGCATCACTGGATTTGGGTATTGTACCATGAACATAAAGACTGTAACCTTTTTCCATTAATCTACTCTATGCAATATCTTTCCATGTAAAATAATTACATGAAGTTAGAAGTGGACATTTAGGTGAACCCATGATGTAGAAAATGAAAAGAGCACACAAAGAGACACAAGAACATAGTACACCCCCCGCCCTTTCACTCAATCAAAAGAACTCCCCAAAAAAGATGCTTTTGGCACTTTATAAGTAGTGTGTGTACAATGGGCCATGTGTCAAAATGAACAAAGTGAACCTCTAATTTTTCTTTTTACAACTACCTTTTGAGGCTCAAATCTACTAGATGTACAACAATTCTGAAAAGAAATGAAAGCATTATAATGCAGAAAAAGCCCTACTTCTGTAAGTTATAGTTTTCCACACAATCCTAGAATTTGACTCCAGATTTGTAAAGTAGATGAAAAAATACACACTTTCAAAAAAAATAGAACCTATTTTTATGTGCAGATGAGCCCATACAAAGCATTTGAAGTTGCAAAATGAAACATTTTATAGGTACAGTTGCAAAAAAATTCAATTTCTAAAAAATCCTTCCACCAAAACTAGAAAAGAACACCACACTACAAAGTCCAGGAAATTCTACCCAAAAAAAAAAAAAAAATGCACCTAATTTGGAGTCTAGATTACCAAGTTATGGGCTATCAAAGTTAGGTTGCCAAATCTAAAAGCAATTTGAAGAGGGGTTTGGAAGGAAACTACATTTTTTAATTTGATGGTCAAATGACCATCACAGTAGTTATAAAAGGGCTAGTTTTGATGGTTAGATGACAATAATTTTTTTTTCCATGTCTAGCTAACATCAGTGAAAAATAGTCACATGGGCTAACATGGTAGATGATTAGGCATACAAATGGTACAAAATTTTGACTCATGTGTATGAAATATTCGATGTGGATTCACTAAGTCACTAGTGACTAGACATATGGTAGATGAGTTGGCATGTGATTGTGTCAGCCTATTGATGTGTACTAGGTCATGGGTATAGTCTTTGTGGCATGAAGTAGTGCACACATGTACTGTGCACATGGGCAGGAGGCAAAGTGCCATGTGGCACCTATTAAGGGGTCCTATCAAGTTAAGTCAATGTATTGTTGGCATGGGCCTATTATAGAATGCCACATGGTGGTGTAATAGGCACAAGTGGCACAAATGAGACTTCTGAGAAGGCGACAGCTGAGAAAGAAAAAATGGTGCTTATGAATCTTCATTAGAGATTGGTAACATCATCGATGAGGGATGTTTAACTACCATTGGATCTAGTTTGTGAGCTAAAAAACCTTAAAAATTAGAATCGGGCTTATGAGTAATATCCCACATGGGATGTGTGGGGAGCCTAATAAGGGTTGAAAAGAAGGAACTTGCAGGGCCTTAAATAAAGAAGCCTACCAAAATTTGTTGAAGCCACTAGTTGGTGGTATGTTGTGGTAGGTCTAGTCCTTGGAATTGCATGCTAGTGGAGAATTGAACCATCGATTAAAATTATTGAACATTAGATTTGCATTGGAGGCTACTAAATAATCAATATTTCATCCAAAATTGCATGGCCAGGGTGCAACTGCCTGGTTCTACAAAAAAAAATTCTCTACTAGCTCAACTAGGCAAAAATGTTTCAAAAATACCCAAAAATTGAAAAATAATTGTAGAGATTAAGTAATTTAGATTTGAACATTAAAATTGTAGTTCTAAAAAGAGATCATACCCAAGTTTCAAATTAGGGCCTATGGGTGCTGATTTGTAAAAAAAAATTTCCTCATGATTGACTTTGTCCTAAGATAGCTGATTTATAGTTGTTTTGCATTGAATAAACATTTCAGATGCAATGGCAAGTTCTATTCTAGCTCTAGATGCTTCCAATTTTTGCAATACTCCAAATTTAGGCCAAGGTGTTGAAGCAAAAATAGTCTCGAATGGCTATGTGAATAGAAAATCTCCAAGCTCTGATACCATGTAAGAATTTTTCTTAGGGAAGAATTCACCCAAGAACTAAGAACTCAAACACAAGCACAATTGTAGACCAGAAAGGAGTATGATCAAAATAACAATGTATTTGATTCAATATGCATTAAAGTACACTAGGAGTACCTATATATAAAGGCCTCTGAGATGCATCTAGAATACCTAAGAATTAGCTACATGATAAGTCATACAACTAGGCACATGTCCACCAAATATGGGTTATCCTCCATTAAGCACAAAAGTAAGTACGATGATGAGAGGATAAGCCTACAAGGGTGTAACATGCAAATCACTGTTGTAGACAAGTTGTGCTAAAAAGGGATTGTGAATAACTATGTTGTCTACATGAAAACTTAGTGAATGATGAAAACTCTAGTGTTGTAGACACCATGTTCTAAAATAGAGTTACATACTTCTATTTTATCAACATGACAACTTGAAAAGGTGTGCAAACTCCTAAGCATCTCACAAAATAAAATAATAAAATAATGCAATAACCTAAGTAAACTTAAGTAAGTGTAAATAGTAAATATGTATTTACACCAAAAATATGTTAAACTCATTAGAAATTAATTCTCCACCTCTATCAAATCTCAACCATTTTAGACTCTTTCATGTCTCATTTTTAACTTTGGCCAAATACCACTTAAACAATTAAAAAGCATCATATTTTTCTTTAAGAAAAATCATAGTCATCATTTTAGAATAGTCATCAACAAATATAATCAACTATTTGTCTCCACAATAACTTTGAAAACCAATAGGTCCACATAGGTTAGTATGAACCCATTCCAAAATATCATTAGATGAGTATGTCTTTCTCTTGAAACTAGACTTTGTCATTTTTCTCAATTGACATTGTTTACACATAGTATTATTAGGTTTCTTCAATTTTGGCCATCCTCTTACTCTTTTTATCTTACTAATTCTAACTAAATTGTCAGAATATACATGATGTAACCTCTTCTACCATAACCATATATCCTCATACGATGCAAACAAACATGTTTCATTTGATAAATCTAGGTAGAACAAATCATATTTTTTTGATCACCACTTGCAATAAATTCACCATTAACATTAAATATATTGGCCTTTATGTGATTTAATTCAACTATGTATCTAGATTAGTTCAATTGTTAAACACTCACCAAGTTATATTTAAGTCCTTCAACCCGATAAATATTTTCACAATTGATCTTATCTATCAATTGCATTGATCATTTACCTTTTACAAGACATGGTACACCATTACCAAACTTAAAAAATCTACCCTTGTATGGTCCAATTTTCTAAAATTTACTTTTATTTCTAGTCAAGTGATTTGAACAACCACAATATATTATCCATCTATCACTTTTATTCACATAAGAGATTAATGTAGTTTTCTCATCTTCAGTAGAATCTTCTTTCATAGGAACATAAAACAGTTCTTCATCATTACTTTTAGATTCAATAATCAATTTAGTCTTCAACAATGTACCAATATTTCTTAACTTGTCTTTGTAGTCCTTGTTTCTCTTCTTGTCTCAATCATCCCTTCTTCCTTTGTAATTTGTTTCCCTCTTTTCATCCTTGTCTTCTCTATTAGACATCTTGTAGAAATATGACCAACTTTATTGCATGGAAAATGAATTGTAGGAAGTTTATCTTTTTATTTTCATTTATCCTCTTGGAAGCCTTCTAGCTATCAATGCTTCAAGCTCATCAAGTTCATCATCATAAGTATCACTATCACTTTTCACAAATTTTCCTCTTCTTTTCTTTATATACCTAGAATACATCTCAGTTATTGTCTTGGAGAAATCCTACTAACATAAATAGAAATTAAAGTTCACAATACCTTATTGATAAAAGTTTAATTATAAATCTTCCCAATGGCTCCTCTTGTAGAATTTACAACATCTTTGATTCTTCCTAATCTCTTCTAGTTGTGTACTTGTCTCCACCTCTATAGTTCTTCTTCTTTGGACATCTAGCAATAAAATAAAAAACATCATTACAATTAAAACACATGATAGGTAACATACCTTTGAATTTACCTTTACCTTTGTGAAATCTTCTTTCTAGAAGTGCCTCAATCTATTCTACATCCTCCCATCTGTATCACTATCACTAGAAACATATTTTACCTTTTTCTTCTTTCTCTCATTAGATTTCTTCAATGAAATCTTATCTTTGAAAGTAGATTCAACATTATCATATTTGAAGTTGTAAAAATTGGATAGCTCAAAAGTAGCGAGCCTACCTATCAGACCTTCAAAAGTTAGATTAGAACTCAAGGTATTCATCTCCATTCTTGTATTGTAGAAACTCTAATAGCGTAGATGGGAAAAAGTGTTCTCAAAATTTTTCTTAATATAGTTTCATCATCTATCTTACTAGTAAATCCTCTTATATCATTAACAACATATTTTATCCTAGAGCAATATTCAGAAAAAATTTTGCCTTCTTGCATTCCCATATCATCAAACTTACCTCCAAGACTTTCAGATTTGGCTCTCAAAACATTTGCATCACCTCCATAGATGGTGTGAAGAGTATCCCACATCTTCTTTGCACTATCACAAACCTTGATATCATTGAACTTGGTATAACTTAGGGAAAAGGCAATCTCCAACATTTCTCGATTGTATTCTTTCTTCTTCTTCAAATCTTCAATAGTTAGGGCTCTAGTAGGATTAACATGCTTAGTAGTGATGGTAGATTGTGCATGGTCTCTAATACCTCCTAGGTGTAGCTTCATTAGACTTTTCCATGTAGGAAAGTTGTCCCTATTAAGATTGAGTACCTCTCCTTTTGACATCTTGATCTTTTTCTTGTAGTATCTTCAAACTAGTCCTCTTAAGCAGATGGTTGTAATAAAAATTGTTGGAATTCTTTAGAATAAAGAGGAGGGTAGGTGAATTAGTTATCCAAGGTCTAGATGTACAAATAAAACTTTTCACAGCTTAGTGATCCCATATGCATAAAACATATTCATGCATGCATCCATTAGATTATACAATCACTTTAAATTTTTAAGTTATTGTTAAATCAACTTTGCATGAATGTAAGCATGAAACATAACAAATTCAATGATACATTTGATACAATGATTTATGTGAAAACCCAATTTGAGAAAAACCACCAGTAATATTCTACTTATTCTCACGCTTTTGAGGTGATGTCCTATGAAAGGCCAACCCTATTAAGGGTTACAATAAACATTGTTACATGTGACATGGTTAGAGGATTTCAAACACCCTGTTAGGAGTGAGCCTTGATAAAGGAATTTGGATAATTCACTTGGGATGTCACCCAATTAAAGGATTTACAAATGACTATTAGGTCAACCTTAATCCAAAGGATTTATCCTAGACTGGTACAATGATTAGAAAGTAATAGTAACACTTGATCTGATAACAAACTACAACTCACTTGTAGATTACATATCACTATTTTAGTCATCCATTCTGCTTGGCTTTCACACACTTCAACTTTGATGACATGATCATTCAAGAAATCATGCTCTTACACCTTCTTTCTTTTCTAGATCTCTGAATCAAGTAATACCTTAGACCTCTTGTCTATCTTAGGTTCTTGAACATTGACTAATATTGGTTCTAACCAACCATCTCTATAAATAGAAAATTAAGATCTTTTGTTGTTCATCATCTATCATCCATTTTAGAGTTAGGTAGGATTAGGTAGTATTCAATGAATCTACCCATCTTTTCATTTTAGTCCCTTCTAGAAACTTCTTCTTCAATCCTCTCTAAATTTGTCTCAAAATGGTTTACCATGAATTCTATACCACCAAATCATCATAGTTATCTTCCACATGCTTCACAAAATTCAAGAAAACAAAATAGTCAGCTTAGATCTATCAAATCCATGATTTAAAATGAATATTGGCACTCAACATCAATATGATGTCACTCGGCTTCCATACTATTCTTCTACTTATCTTCAACTAGATCACTCGACAAACACTAAAGTTTACTAGTGCTCAACATCAATTAAACTTTACTTGGAATACCTATATTACTTGACATACATTGAACTTTAACTTTACTCAGCTCCAACTAATTTTTTACTCAACTTGCACTAACTTTTCTTAGCACCTACTATCCACTTGTTCAAGCTTGGTAGAATCAATTTGTCTTACTTGCTCTTCTAGACTTTGTCAATGTATTGAACATTTGCAACCTTAAGTAGATAATCAATGCACTATATCATCACTATCTTAACATATCTTTGTACTCCTTTTTCATATGATAATGCAACCTTCTCTCTAGCTGCTTTTGTTATCTCATTTGATCAAGCAATCAAACAAATGAAGGTACTCAAATCAGTTAAGAAGTTGTCTTACCAACAAGTAGTAGGTTTGAGATCAATGAGAAAATAATGATTGAAACACATTTTCATAGTTGTAACAATCCATTTTCAACAACATCCCTCTTTGGCATTGATGGCAAACCAATACCAACAATAATATCAAAATAAAAATATTTCCTTGTATTGAAATCTCTCCCTCTATCATCTTTCTTCTTCATTATTGGTTAAAAATTTCTATTATGATCAAAAAATAATCAACTCATCCTTATGACTACCACTTGATCACTTCCTCTTTCTAATATTTAGATATCTATATCTTCAACACTATCTCCCTCTAAGTAGATATTTCTTTCTATATTTCTTCCTCTTTTCTTTCCATTTCTCTCTTTTCTTGAGTACTATCTCCCTCTTTGATAACAATGCCAAAGACTTGTCATCTTAATATGTAGATATAAACATTTTTCAATTTCTCCCTCTATCGCCTAGCTTGTGATGGATCTATAGCTCCATCTCTTTGATTAGTTTAGGAAGTCCCTAAAGTAAGGTCCACTACATCAATGTTTTGTTGTAAATATTCAAGATATGATAAGTTACTAAGAGGGGAGGGGTGAATTAGTAACTCTAAAACTCTTCTTATGTTTACAAAAAATTAATCTACGCTACTACATACATTAGTACTAAAAGATAAATCATTCATCACACAAAAGAACACAATGTTTTGGTGACCCAAAAACCTTCCAAATAGAAAGTAAAACTGGGGTGGGGATGGTACCCACAAAACTTCACTACTATAGCATAAAGTTTTCCTATTAAGGTTTACATTGACCACTTCTAGTGATCTACCCTATTAGGAGCACAAAGGACTACTAGGTCCACCTTGTTAGAGGATTTACAAACATACAATGAAGTATCCACTCAGTTAAGAGATTTATACAAAGACTATTAAGTCTACCTTGTTAGAGGATTTAGAAGCTAATTTACCCATTAAGATGAAGCAGTGGATCTACTTACAACTGATTGTTGATAAGATCCTTTATGCACTGATCACCTTATGTGATGGATATAACTTTTCTACTTCTATATTGACCTTGCTATATTCCTTACACTATTGATGATAGTCCTTTGCATTTATTCTTCAAAATTTACTTTAGATTACTTCTCTCTTTCTTCAAATACAAATGATATTTTACAACACAACTTACATATTTACCTTTCAAATTTACAAAACTACAAGGTCAACCAAAATAGAAGTGAACAACACATTACAAAGTCGACCAAATAGTAAATAACTCAAATTCACTAAACTAACTCAGTAACCTTCTGATACTTGGTGTCCACTACATTACATGGCATTGTCATGCACTTGGTAGAAGTGAAGGCTTGGTCCATACAAATCACTAGAAGTAGTTCTAAACTTGGTGACCATTGGTGACTCGGTAGATGTAGTGTCACTTGATAGATACTGCATATTGAGTTTACCTTGCTTCACTTGGTAAACACTACTTCATCCAATGCTTTGTTTACACTGAATTTCCATGACGCAAACTTACTACTTGATAGATACTATGAAGCACGATAGACACTGTTGGTCTTTACATTACCCATATTCACTCAGTAGCCACTATTTTGCTCAGTGTAAACTATTGAACACTTCAAATCTTGGTTATTACTAGAATGCTTGGTGAGTGTAGGGAATTAAGTGCTGAGCTCAGTAGCTATGTTGTTATAGATAAGTGTTGTTATAATGGAAATACTAACTTAATGCCAACAATCTCCCTCTTTGGCATTAGTGACAAAGCACTTATAAGCCAAAACATATGTATAGAATCTGACTCACTGAATTTTGGTTTTTCAAAATTGATCTTTGTAAAGTTGCTACATATACATTCCTACATATATCTCCTTGATGACACATAATGTATATACAAAGATACTTATGTACATAGCTATGCACATATACATGATGACTCTATTGAGTGCTATCTCCCCCTTTCACTTATACTAAAATCTCTCCTTATACATAGAATTTCCCTTTTATTACTTATATTGATATCTCTCCCCCTTTTTGACAGTAATGCCAAAGGGCTGCATGTACTATATATATAGTTGCACCAAAATGAAAGAAAAGTTCTTGATGTACCTTGAGAATGAAGGCAAATGAGTTATCCCAATTCTCTTGCAAAATGTGACAAGTGGAGAGAGAAATCTAAACTTTTGCTGATAATTTGATCAGCCACTAAGAAGTTTTGATCCTGGACCAATGTTTTGCAATGACCAATATGTTTCTACATTATATCCATTATTGGCAAGACCGTGTTCTAAATATCAATCAAGTTTGATCTTATTCTTGCTTCTTCTCTTAGAAGTTCTGCCTGCACTTCTGCAAGATATTTCACCTTGGTGTGATGAGAGGATTTGGAGGAGGGATCAACCTACAACTTTGATGCACTTGATTTCATGTTAGCATCAATTTTATTTAGCTTCTCCTTTATTTCATTGGTAAAACTAGAAACATAACAAATTTTGGCAAAAAGTGATGCTACCTTATTAAAAGAATTTTCAAAATTACCCATAAATGTGTACAACTCAACTTGTTTGATTGCAATTTTTTGAGCAATATGCTCTAGCACCTTGTCATCAAACTTCCTTTCAACCTTTTCAATGAGTTTCTCTTGTTCGAAAGAGTTCTCATTATATTTCTGTACAACCTCTTCTAACTGAATCAAAATATGTTGAGTGGAATCCACTTTAACACCTAAAGCTTCTGTAATTATATTATTTTCATTTTCAATTATTCTATACTCCTTATCCCTTTCAAACCTTAACTACTTCTGCATGGCTTTCTTCTCTATGAGTTGACTAGCTAACCTCATCTCTTCAATAGTACCAGTCTTATAGTCAATCTTAGGTATTACTATCTTTGTGTCTAAGTCAATATCTTCTTCAATTTCCTTTCCAGTGATCAGAAGTTTCAATGGTTGCCTTTGTTTTACTTCAGTAATTACTAGTTTGACCTTTGGAATAGACACAATAGTGGAGATAGAAGGGCTAGCAATGAAAAATGGGATAATAATTGAGGATTAAATACCAATAGAAGTACTAACTAAATAAAAAACTAAAACACTTCCCAAAAATGGTGCCACACTCAATAGAATACCCATAGAAATGTCTAAACTAACTAGAATTGAAGTGGATGTAGGCAATGTTGATGAAAAAAAAAACTATAGAGCTAACTGGAATTGATGAAGAAAAAATTGTAGAACTTATTGTTACACTTTCTGATGATGCAAGAGTAGTGGGAGCTAACTTGGTAGCTAAAGAAGTAACAGTCAACTTAGTAGTGTAGACACCTAAAAAAACCTTTAGAAAATAAAGTATTTTTATTTTCTAAAAAATTCTTAATGACATCATCATTTATTAATTAATTAATTATTTAATTAATTTATTTATTTTTATGCCATTAAATCCCTTTATCTTAATTAAAAATATTTAATTAAGAAATCCCTCCCAAAAATGTTTAAATCTTATTTAAACATTATTTCCTTATTTATTAATTATTTAATTAATAAATTGACCAAAAATCCCAAAATAAATAATTTATTTATTTTTTTCCCAAAAGTTGGTCAATCTTCTTGAGACCAATAACCTCTTCCAAAATCTTCTAATCCTTCGTTAATTTTAATTAAAGGCTAATCCCATCATTTCCTACCCCTAATCCCAACTCAAAATATTTAATTAAGATTAAATATTAATCCTCATGTTTATTAAATTTTTTTTAATAAATATCTCCTCAACCCAAACCTTTGAAATAAATAAAACTTTATTTATTTCCTAAAAATCTAATTTATCCTCATCCTAAGAAGTTCTAGACTCTTCTAGAAAGTCTTCATCCTCATCCTAGTAAATTCTAGACTATTCTAGAAAGTCTTTATCCTCATCCAAAGTCTAGACTCTTCTAGAAGATGTCTTTAAACCTAATCCTAATCCCCTCCTAACCTTGTCACATTCCCTAAACATGGGTTAAGAATTACTAACCCAAGCCAAAGTTAACAAATATCTCCTCCTTCACCCACCCTCATTAAATGCCATCCACTTGACTATCCCTAAGCTAATCCTAAACCATCCTAATCCATCCTCTAATCATTTGCACAAGCCTAATCAAGCTTAAAACCCTCCTAATCAAGCCCAAGTCGAAATTGCTCTCATCTCCCTCAAAATATCTCAACCATAAAACTTTATGAAGCCCACTAGGCCATAAATGACTCTTCCAAGCCCTTTTATTGCTCTTACAAGTCATTATGAGGGTCTTTATGAAGATTTTATCCCTTGAGCCTCCTTTGTTGACTCATCCTTCCCCTTTCCTCCATCCTCTCACCATGTGACATGTGTCACTCCTTGATTGGCTATAAGGAAGCACAATCCATGTGCTCTCTTCTCATGCAATCTGAGCCCTCCATGAGCTTTTTCCCATCCTTGCATCTTAGCCCTCAATCCCTCAAGCCTCTTGCCTATAAATTGGATCCTTCCCCTTTGAAAAATAACACAATCCATGAAGTAAAGTCATAATGCCATTTTGAGAAGCCATTTTACATCAAAACCATACACTCACACCCAAATTCCAACTCCATTTGAAGCCCTTTTTGAAGCATAAGCTTGAGCATACATCATATCTATTTAGACAAAGCTACTCAACAAGGGAGCTTCTCATTGAGAGAATCCATTAATGGCTCATATTCTCAATTGAGAGTTCATCTTAGTCTATCTTGAAGTTTATGAATTTTGTTTAGTTTGTAGAATCTTTATTTAAATTTGGTTTCTATTAGCATACTAACATTGCTCATATACAAGTAGATGATGTACTTGAAACTTCCATTGTAGACACCTAGAGTTGGGAGGAGGCTAGTGAAGATTGAGCAATTGATGTTACCGTTGTGCTCACAATCTCACTAGTAGAAGCTATCTCCACAGATGTGATAGTATGTGGTGGAGTGTGAGGAAGAGATGTAATTGTTTCTACTACTATTCTGACCATATCATCTTCATCCTTTTCTTCTTCATCCATCTCTTCTTCTACATTCTCCTCTCCTTCCTTCTCCTTCATTAGAGCATGCAATTCTCCTATAGTAACTGAGATGGAAGGAGTGTTGTCATCATCATTATCATCATCATCACTATAATCATCTTTAATTTCAATAGTTTCCTCTGATGGCTTGTTAAGATGATATAAATCTCTCCAAACATCTGAGGCATGCTTAACCATTGATTCTATATTTTTCCTTAATATGAAGCAAGTGTTAAGCTTTAGAATCATTCTGTCTTCATGATCTTTTATTTCCTTCCTCACTTTTTCATTAGTCAGATTTGGTACCAACTGTCTCAGTTTTTGTTCAAAGATGTCTTTTATAGTTTGCACCATGTTCTCCCGTTTGACTTTGATTTTGGCAAAAGGATTTGCATAGATTTGAGATTGAATTTGAGCAAGGGAGTATTTCCAAATACCCATCTTCTCCATAACTAAGTCCTCAATCTATTTTTGCTCTACTTGGGTTTGAGTCTCATATTTGAGAACTTTGAAGTTACAAATTCCTACTCCAACTTTTGGTTGCTTCATCCTTTCCTCAATTGTAGGTGCAGAGTGGATGAACACTAGTTCACTTTTACCTTTCCTTTCTCTCTCAAAGAACACTATAGTTGGTTTCTTCTAAGGTTTGTTAATAATCACTCTACCTTTCTTCTTTGTAGGTTCCTCTTTCTTTGCTTCTTCTTCTTCTTCATCATCCTCACCCTTGCCCTTGATAAGCATTAGAGGACCTTCAATAGTCTTTAATTTTGTAATTCTCTTCTTGCCTCTACCGAGAACTTGAGGAATCTTAATTCTAAGCTCTATCCTCTTCTTGGCTTCCTCATTAGTGCCAAATGTAGGAAGATTAGGATTGGCTAGCTCATTAACTAATGCCTCTGATGAGTCTAAAAAATTCCTTTATTTTGTTATGTTCAAGATACTTTGTGATACTCCGTTTATCCTTGTTTTAACACTTATAAGCCTATGTTTGATAAACCTTTGATGATTTATGGGGTAGAAAAACTATGTCATCTTTTGCCTAAATTATATCTAATATGTATTATTTCATATAAATATCCAAATGTGCATTCTTATGCTTGAATTTAGTTTGATGGATGTTTATTTACAAATATGTCTTATATCATAACTAACCTGATGATAAGGATTAAAGGATGAGTGGAAGAATCTAGAAGTTGGTTATCGACAGCATTCAAGGAGAAATGAGCATCAAGGAACAACCACGAAAAGGAAGTTATAACCACTCCAGGAAACATGGTAGTGAATAAGGAGGAGATTTTACGAGCCATTACCTTCTCTACATTTACGTTGTAACAAGCGGATGCTGAGACTTCATTGCTCCCTCCTCAATTTCGTTATCCTTCCTTTCTGCTTTCAGTTGTTCTCCTATATTCTCTCCTGTGGACTTAACTTAGGATAGTTACTTTTTTGTTATGTAATAAAGAGTAGATTCCCTATATATTTCGAGATCAACTCCTATGTGTGAAGTTTTTAGTTTTGGTTTTTGATAAGTTTTATCGAGTAAGAGAGAACACTGATTCATAGTTTGTTGCAGTTGTGTTTTACAATTCTGAATCATGTAGTAACTAATTAATAAAATGAATTAGTTCTCTTTAGCTTCTATCCTACGTTGGTAGATTAGAGAAGCCAACCAAGGGGGCCCACTTGGAAGGTGGATTAGATTAGGATAGAATAGATTCATTTTACTAGCATTAGCAGTATTTTAAGTAAGACGTAGGTAGTTAATTCCTTCCTGTAGCATCACACTTCATGAACGTTCCTGTAGCATCTGCGAGAACAGTCTGGTGGATAAGTCAAGATAGAATCTCTGTTATCTTGTCATTATTTTTTCAACATTCATAGATTCAATAGTTTCTTTTCCACAGCAGTAGTGTAGTTTTCTTCTTTTGCATTTTTACTTTCCTACATCACAAGCATAATGACTCATCAAGGTACCTAGTGCACATACTGTGCCGACCATTTCAAGTATACGTCCTTGGGTTGACAATCTAAATGCACCTCATGGTAGGGGAAAAGTAGTCTTAGCTTGAATGGATTATTCCTAAGCCAGGCCTAGAGCATGACTATGGAACACCTATTGTGAGGTGGTTCAACCTCAATGATGTTTCTAGCTTCATCAATGTTAATTTCATAAGGAAATGGTTATACCCATGCCAATCTTGTATGAATTCTTGAATGTGCACTCTATTATAGTCTACCATGAAACATATGTCATCCTTGTAGTCTTCTATAAGCTTGGGTGGGATCCAAAATCTATTGTTCATTTTCTCTTTGAATGCCTCAAAATAATTGTCCAACACCCTTTCAAAATTTTCACCCATTTCTTCAATAAATTCATTTATCTGATAAAGAATAGGGGTGTCTTTCCTCCATATGACTATGCCCTTAGATAGAAAGAATTTTTGAACATAAAAGAATAAAAAAGTAAGCAATGAATCAAACTTTAAGGAATTATTCTTGGAATTCTTCACACTTTCAATGTTTTTGTTCAATTGCTTTAGTAACACATTTGACAAATCAAATTCAAGGTTCTTCTTTATAACCTTGTATGCTAGGTCAACTACCTCACAAGGAATGTTGTTTGACCAGCTTGAGCTGTAGATCTTATGTACAATGATGCGGATAACAAACCTAAGCTCTATGTTAGTGACATTGTTTATTTTCAAACCTCTACTGTCCCACTCAACTAGGGTTTTCTTTTGTAGTTCCTACCGACCTAGGATTTTGGTTATCTTAGTTTTGCTTAGTATTGGTAGACCTGTAACGCTATGTATCATCTTCTTTTTTATCACAATGGGTTGCTCCAACCATAACTGACCATTGTGGAAATAACTCAATTTTTACCTTATCCATTTTACTTGGAATTTCTTAGGCATTTCAGGGATATGAGTTAATCCTTTAGTTTCCAAATGTTTATGCTCAAGTTTTAAAACTCTGTCAACACACATTTTAGCTAGGGCAGTATCCATTTTTAATGTCCCTAATTCTTGAATAGTACTTTTAAAATGAGTTTTTATGTCATTAATTAGGAGTACCTTTGGTGGGATTTGTGATTGAGCACCATAAGGATCAAGTGTTTTAGCAATGATCAAAACAAGCTTGAAGTTTGGTGCTTTCCATTCGACACCCTTAACCAACATTTTAAAACCTTTCTTTAGTTTGGTTCTACTTCCACTAGTAGATGCCATTGCTTCTTGGTAGATGATAGAATTAGTGAAGATCTCACTGCTAAATTGCTCAAAAACACTATAATGCTCTTTCAAATCACTCTGCTCTTTGAATACTATGAGTGTGGTGAAAAATGAAGTTGAAATTGCCCCCTTTGTTGAGAAAATTTTATAAATGTTGAGTGCCATAATGACACAATGCATGACAAACTATCATCCACTGACCTAACTTGGCAAGAGTATTAGCTCAACAGATGAACCAAATTTATCTTACTCCCAACCTTGCTTGGTAACATCTTCAACCAACTTTCCTTAGTGGAGTTTTATGTAACACAATGAAAGATAACCTATATGTGATCCTCGTGTATTTGGAATACTAATTGGATCATTTGCATTCCTCATATTTGCTGGAACTACTTATGATTTTCTTGTTGAGTAAAACTCCAATACATTCTTAGGAATTTAGTTTGAGGGGATGGAGTCACCCACTTCTTGAGTGACTTCACTTCCATGATTTGAGCTTGTATCCTCAGTAGATTTAGGAATCCATTGCTGTGTCATTTGTTTCCTTATGTTATCGGCCCTTGCTTTCTTTTCAGCTTTAACTTTGCTTATATTCATGTAGTTTTTAGCTATATGACCAAGTTTAGTGCATGTGTAACACCTTACAGTAGTATCCTTCTTCCTTAGGTGATGCCTTGCACAATTTATGCTAATGTGTCCATATTCTCTACAATAATGACATATGCACTATGTATTGTAGTCCCATCCAAATATTGCCTTTACAAGTTATTATATTAGATTGAATGATTTAGATCTACATTGAGATGCCTTTTGACCATGCTTATTGCATTTGTGACATTTACCCTAAAATTTTGGTTTCTCCTTGCATTCCTTAGCTTTGTGACCATGCTGATTGTAGTTGTAGCACTTTCCATTGAATTTTTCTTTTCCCTTGCTTTAGCATTTGTTTGATGTATGACCAATTTTTCCACAAATATTGCATGAGGGTTTCTAATTTCTTTTTGCACCTTTCTTGCAAGATTCACCTTCTTCTTCATTATATCCAAGTCCTACTTTACCTTTTTGCCTATTAAGATTCTATTCATTTTGTTGATTTAATTGATTCATGTCTTCTTGAGATTTCATCATTCTCTCATTGATTTGTTTTTCAGCATTTAGGTCATTTTTCAATGATTTTATTTTCACATCTCGGTTCTCTCATTATTCTTTCATTAATTTCCCTTTCATAATTTAGATCATTTCTTATTCTTTCATTTTGTACTTTGAGAATCCTAATTTCTTCATTTGCTCTAATGATTTGATTAATGAGATCTTCATGCTGATTGGATTGATTTTTTTCTTCATTTTTTCTTGCCTCCATCTCTTCATTTTCCTTATTCCTTTGTTCCAAAATCTCACATAGCTTAATTGATTTAATTTCTTGTTCTCTTTTGAGTTTCCTTACTTCTTCTTGCAGAGAGCCATTCTTTGCTAGGAGTTCTTTGATTGCCTCATTAGCTTCATCTAAATTGCTTGATGGGAAAATGTATTCAGTCTTTTTTGCAACATATTGATGGTCATTTATTTTTCTTGCAAGTTCCTTCCTTCTTTTCAGGGTTTGGGAAGGATGCTCCTTTGCTTCCTTGAGTTTAGCTATGGTCATCTCCGATCTAGCTTTTCATTTTCAATTACCTAGTCAAGTCTAAATATCTCTATTTGTCTTTAGATATTTGCTCAAGCTGTCAAACTTTTATCCTAAGAACCACAATGCTCTGATACCAATTGTTGGAAATATTCAAGATATGATAAGTTACTGAGAGGGGAGGGGTGAATCAGTAACTTTAAAACTCTTCTTAAGTTTACCACAAATAAATATATGCTACTGCATACATTAGTACTAAAAGATTAAACATTCATCACAGAAAAGAACACAATGTTTTTGTGACCCAAAAACCTTCCAAATAGAATGTAAAACTAGGGTGGGGATGGTACCCACAAAAGTTCACTACTGTAGCATAAAGTTTTCTTGTTAAGGCTTACATTGACCACTTTTGGTGATCTACCCTATTAGGAGCACAAAGAACTACTAGGTCCACCTTGTTAGAGGATTTACAAATATACAATGAAGTATGCACTCGGTTAAGAGATTTATACAAATACTATTAAGTCTACCTTGTTAGAGGATTTAGAAACTGATTCACCTATTAAGATGAAGTACTGGATCTACTTACAACTGATTGCTGATAAGATCCTTTATTCACTGATCACTTTATGTGATGGATATAACTTATCTGCTTCCATATTGACCTTCCCATATTCCTTGAACTATTGTTGATAATCCTTCACATGTATTCTTCAAAAATTACTTCACATTACTTCTCTCTTTCTTCAAATACAAATGATTTTTTACAACACACCTTACATATATACCTTTCAAATTTACAAAACTGCAAGGTTGACCAAAATACAAGTGAACAACACATTACAAAGTTGGCCCAATAGTAAATAACTCAGGTTCAATAAACTAACTTGATAACCTTTTGATGCTCGATATCCATTGCATTACATGGCATCATCATGCACTCAGTAGAAGTGAAGGCTCGGTCCATACTAGTCACTCAAAGTAGTTCTAAACTTGATGACCACTAGTGACTTGGTAGATTTAGTGTCATTTGGTAGATATTGCACACTGAGTTTACCTTGCTTCACTTGGTAAATATTGCTTCATCCAATACTTAGTTTACACTGAATTTCCATGACACAAACTTACTACTTGATAGATACTGTGAAGCATGGTAGATATTGCTCATCTTTACATTGCTTGTATTCACTTGGTAGCCACTATTCGACTTGGTGTAAACTGTTGAACACTTCAAAGCTTGGTTATTAATAGAATGCTTGGTGAGTGTAGGAAATTAAGTGTTGAGCCTTGTAGCTATGCTGAAATAGATAAGCATTGTCACTAATGGCAATATTAACTTAATGCCAACATTTGTAACATATGTCAATCATCTCAATTGATGTAGGGCACTTTTCATGCTTCTTAAATAGCCTTGGATAGGGGTATCACCCCTAATTTACTTATTAGATACTCATGAGCATCCTTAGGTAATGCTTTTGTGATGATATCATCTATTTTCTCTTTTGTATCCACATATTCCATCTTCACCTCTTTGTCTTGAACTAACTCTCTCAAGTAATGATACTTGATTGCACTGTGCTTAGTCTTTATATGCATCACAAGATTATTTGATATATTTATAGCACTTGTATTATCATAATAAAGTATCATAGGTTCAATGATTCCCCCCTTCATACCTTTGGGTAGTTGTTTGATCCATACAATATTTGTACAATTTACTATAACAACAACATATTTAGCTTTAGTAGTAGATTGAGATATGCAATTTTGTTTCATGCTAGTCCATGTAACTAGTCTTTTTCCTAAGAAATTTGCTTGTCCAATAGTGCTCTCTTCATCATCAATATTTCTAGCCCAATAAACATCAGTGTAGGCTCTAAACTCAAACTTCTCATTTTTCTTATAGTATTGAACATAGTCTTATGTTCCTTTTAGATATCTCATTATTCTCTTAACAACCATCAAATGATTCTCCCTGAGATTAGTAGAGAATCTTGTAACTATCCCAAGAGATAATGCAATATTAGGTCTACTATGTACTACGTATTGTAATTTTTCAATCATAGACCTATACAATGTTTGATTCATCTTATCTAAATCACCATTCTTTGATAATTTGTATCATGTCATAATAGGTGTGCTTACTAGCTTGGAATCTTCCAAACCAAAAAAAATTAGTATCTCCTTTACATATTTTGACTGAGTGATGTATATACCATATTTCATCTTATGTACTTGCAAACCCACAAAGAACTTGATCTCTCCAAACATAGACATCTCAAATTCTTTCTTCATTTCATTTGCAAAATCTTTACACAAAGTATGCTGACATCCAAATATGATATCATCGAGAAAAAAGTTAGATAATAAAATACCTTTTCCTTTTTCTGTCTTCAATTACAAATTTTTATTTTCATCAGTCCTCTCAAATCCAATCTTCACAAGATAATTGTGAAGTCTTTAATACCATGCACTTGGTGCTTGCTTCAAACCATATAAAGCTTTGTTCAATCTAATTGTCAGCATCGACAAATCCTTTTGGCTATTCTATATAGACCTCTTCTTCCAATATGCCATTCAAAAATGTAGATTTAACATCCATTTGATAAACTTTGAAACCTTTGTATGTAGAGTAACCAAGTAGAGTTCTTACTCCTTCCAATCTTGCAAAAAGAGTGAATGTCTCACCATAGTCTATCCCTTCTTCTTATTCATACCCCTTGTAAACTAATCTTTCCTTATTACTTGTGAATTCACCATTTTCATCTAACTTATTTCTATACACCCACTTGGTGCCAATCCCATTTTTTATCTTTTGGTCTAGGAATTAGAGTCCATGTCTTGTTCTTTTCAATTTTTTCAATCTCTTCTTTCATGGTTTTACTCCAATCCACATCTTCTAAGGCATCTTTAACTATCTTAGGTTCATGCATCCTAAGAAAACATGTATCATTTCTCAACCTATTTCATGTCACTAGTATTGCATTTGTATCTCTAATAATTTGTGTGGTAGTGTGATTTCTTTTGACATACATTAACAATCTTGGTTCTACTCTATTTTCCTCATTTGATCTCTCAATTTAAGAATCACTATTTACTTCTCTATTAGACAATTCAACATCTCTTTCATGTACACTAATCTTCGAATCAAAATGTACCTAACCTTGATTCTATAACTCAACACTTGGCTATAGTTCGATTCCTGAATGTAACTTGACATTCATTGTGTGTGACTCAATAGTCACTAAAACATGCTATTGATTTGCATTTTGATTTATATCATCTTCATCAGTAGGCATACCTTCATAAAAGTATACAAATCATTTTCATTCCTCTAGTTCCTTCAAGGTTCATCCTCTTGTACTTTTGTATATTCATCAAATTTCACATTTGCACTTTTTAGAATTTTTTTATTTTAGTATTTAAACACTTATAAGCTTTACTTCTTATAGAATAGCCAAGGAAAATATCTTCTCCACTTTTTTCATCTAATTTACCATTCCTAAAATCCTTGAGAATATAACACTTGCTTCTAAATTCTTAAGATATTTTACATTAGATGAGTATCCATACCATAGTTCAAAAGGTGTTGAATGAAGTACCTTTCTTGACTTGCACATGGTTCAAGGTATAGATAGTTGTGCTTATAGCCTCGCTCTAGTATTTCAAAGCAACATTTTTCTCCATCATGAGTGTCATAGCAAAGTCCATTGTAGATCTATTCCTCCTTTCAACAATTCAATTTTGTGGAGGGGTCCTAGGGATAGATGTTTTTCTTTTGATTCCTCTATCATTACAAAACATCTCAAACTCATTTGATGGAAATTATCCTCCTCTATTAGATCTCAAACATTTCATACTTTTACCTATTTCCTTCTAAAATCTTGCAAAATATCACTTAAACATCTAGAAAGCATTAGGTTTTTTTGAGAAACATAATTGTCATTATCATAGAATAATCATCAACAAATAATATAATGTACTCATCACCTTTATAGCTTTGCACATGAATTGGTCCACACAAGTTAGTGAAAAATCTCCAAAATTCCTTTAGAGGTGTGTCTTACTCTTAAAATTATACTTTTTCATTTTTCCTAACTGACAATGTTTGCAAATTATATTTTAGGTTTCTTCAACTTAGGAAAACCTCTGACTCTTCTCATGTTACTGATATTAACCAAGTTATCAAAATTAACATGACATAACCTCTTGTGCCATAGCCACACACCATCAAATTCTGTAAATAGACAAGTAGCATCATCCATATTATGATAAAATAGATTACCTCTAGTTTGATGACCTTTTCCCATTAGTTTCCCATCGGTATCATATATCTTAGGAATCTTGTTCTCAAACTCAACCTTGCAACCTAAACTATTTTATTGTGACACACTGAACAAAACAAATTACAGTTAAGTCGTTCAACATAATAAGTGTTGTCACATAAAATATTTTCTATGAGTTTGATAGAACCTTCTCCTTTTATTAGACAACGTGCATCATTAATAAACCTTACATGGTTTCCATCATAACAATTAACAAACATATGCCAGATTGCATGTCAGATTGGGAGTTATTAAAACTCATTTGAAACTCTTTTCAAATAATTATAGTATGTATTTTTGGCACACTTTATTAGTTTTCATGAATAGAACCACTAAAATTTGCAAAAACATTTTTGAGTTTAGCATTTTGAAGTAGGCCAAAGTCTATAATTCTATGAGTAGTGGGAGGCTTTTTGAACCACAGGAAACCATGGTAGGTGAGAAGTAGAAGGGAGCCATTGGGGGAGGCAGAGAACTAGAAAAATAGAAGAAAGGTTTGGTCTAAGCAAGAAAAGGGTGGTATTACTAAATTTTTTGAGAAGGTTCATGGTTTTGATGTGGAAATCAGCAACTTAATGGTGGATTCATAGAAAAATGGGAAAGTGAAAATAGATGGGGTCACTCGCCATGTCAATGCAGAGTTGATTGCCTAGGTTATGAAGATCTCTCTGGAAGTGATTAAATTCTTTAGGGATAAGAAAATGTCAGCCAATGCTATAAAATAATTTGTGAAGAATGAAGATGAAAGGAAGAAACTCATCAAGGCAGAGATGTATTACAGGATGGAGTCAATTGAAAAGCCATGGAGGTATGTCCTTAGGGTCACCATTAAATATATTTCTCTAGACAATAGATTTGATAGGATCAGGATGCATCATTTCATTTTGATTAATCATTTTAGGCATGGCATCAAAATCTCTTTTCCTTTTTATCTTTTCACCCCTATGAGAAAGGGTATCAAGGGTTTTAAGAGGAAACCCACTACTAATCCAACCCTTCATGAAGGATTACTCCTCTTGGTCTATGAGTATCTAAAGACTCAAAAAAAGGGAAAATTCCTCACTGATATCAAGAATGCTTATGAGGAAAATGGGAATTCAGACTCTGAGGAAGTGCACACCATAAAATTTGATGATGAGGATAATACCTCCTCTAAAGGAAAAATCCCTAAGGAAGAAAGGAATGTCACCCCTTCTACCTACATCCCCTGTAGAAAGAGCCCTAGAATCCTTCCCCCTGTTCCCCCCAAGTCTAAGTCTCAAGATGAGGAGGAGGATGACAATGAAGATGAGGAGAATAATTTAGAGGAAGAGGAGAAGGGGGAGGAAAATTTGAAGGAGGAGGTGAAAGGGAGGAAAAGTGAAAAGGGGGAGAAGGTTTTAGATGATATGCTGAGGAACCCTAGGAAAAGAAAAGTTGATGAGGCCTCACTATAGGAAGATACCAAAGTCTAGATTCTAGAGATCCCTGGCCCTACTCTTTCTCTACCAAAGGAGATGATAGAAATGCTAGTGGAAAAAGTGGGAAAGTGATAATGAAGAATAGGAGGGCATGGAGGGAGTTTAACATGAACATCGCGAATATGGGGATTGTAAGGGAGCTACTAAATATCCAAGTAATGGAAGACTTTGATGAAAATGCCCGTTATGATAATCTAATTGATCTGGCCCTAGTCATTATCTCAAATAGTGCACAAGAAATTGGGTTTAACCTTCTGAACAATGCTAAGAATAGCATGATAGACAATTTTTAGTCCATCAAATGGTTGTTTCATGAAATTGAAGACCTTAAGGGGAAAAGAAGCTAGGAAGGAATCTAGAAAAATAGTAGCAATCAAGGGCACAATGAAGAGAAGAGAGACCAGGATGTGAGCTAGTGACATAGTAGCATTTAGGGACATAATTCTGACCAGGAGGATATAATCACCAAGGTTAAACAAAAAGTCCAAAGGGTTGGAATCCACACATTAGAACCTAGCTAATCAAATGATTGCCACTTTGAATAACCTGAATGAGAATATTGTGTTGGGTGATGCGACGCGCTCCCCTGCCCACAGGTGGTTAATTATGTGGTGTTCCATGTTCACTAACAGTCATGGCTTTTGGTGCAACGGCAAATGGGCCCAACAATTGGTATCAGAGCCTGGTTTTGGCCTGATCATGGGTTCAAATCTCCCCGGTGCCTTCCCAACCCGCGTAAGCACCTGGTATGTGCGTCGAGGGGGAGATTTTTGGGTGATGCAATGCGCTCCCCTGCCCACAGGTGGTTAATTATGTGGTGTTCCATGTTCACTAACAGTCATGGCTTTTGGTGCAATGGCAAATGGGCCCAACATATTGTCAGTCTAGGGGATTCTCTAATGAGTGACATATTTGGTGGGGATGTGATGGAGAAGACCAACTTAGATATTGGGCATGCCAAGGATGATCAGAAAGAGACCAAGGATCACACAGACATCCAGAACTAGGTCTAGAAGGGTGCAAACAATTGGAAGGCCAATGAAGCTATAGAGACCCTGTTAGTTCTTGATAAAGAGAATTAATTTTTAGTGTTCTCTTTTTGTTTCATCTCTTTATAGGGTTGTTGGCTTTTTGTCTCCTGGCCATGAGCCTATTGTTAGTTTTTGGCTTTTTATAAGTAGTTTCATGGGTGTTGGACTTTATTTTATATCTATAGTTTAGATATGTTGTAAAAAATCTTGGGTTTCAAGATCCTTGTAAAACATCTTTTACTTAATTAAAAACAATTTAAGGTAATAAAATTGATTTTATCTCCATTAGTGTGATGTGAACATCCACTATCAATGATCCATTTGTCATTCTTGTTCACAGAAGAATTAATGCAGTTGCCTTATCCTCATCAGAATCATCCTTCATTTTAACATACACCACTTCATCATCATGATCATCAGATCCATCTTTGGTTTCCTCTTTTGCAATGTAGCAAGATTTTTTGCCTTTGTCTTTGTAATTTTTTTTGTCCTCATCTCTTCTACTTTTGTGCTTGTCTCCACCTCTATAGTTCTTCTCTAGACATCTAGTAGTAATATGACCAACCTCATTACAATTAAAACACATGATAGGTAACTAATCTCATTACTAGAAGTGGTTCAAGTTGTTCTACATCCTCCTCATCTGAATCACTATCACTAGAAACATATTTTACCTTCAATGACACCTTATCTTTGAAAGTAGATTCAAAATTTTCAGATTCAAATTTTTCATAATTGGATAGCTCAAAAGTAGTTAGCCTACCTACCAGACCTTCAAGAGTCAGATTAGAACCTGCTATACATCTTAATTATTGTACTGTAGAAAATCTAATAACATCGATGGGTAGTAGTGTTCTCAAAACTTTTTGTAATATAGTTTCATCATTTATTTTACTAGTAGATCCTCTTATAGCATTAAAAATATCTTTTATCCTAGAGCAAGATTGAGCAACATTCTCACCTTCTTGCATTCTCATATCATCAAACTACCTCCAAGACTTTTAGATTTGGCTCTCAAAAAATTTGCATCACCTCCATAGATGGTGTGAAGAGCATCCCACATCTTCTCAGCACTACACAACTCTTAATGTCATCAAACTTGGAATAACTTAGGGCAGAGGAAATCTCAAACATTACCTAATTGTGTTCTTTCTTCTTCTTAAGCTCTTTAGTAGTTAGAGATTTAGAAGGATTAACATAGTCAATAGTGATGGTAGATTGTGCATCATCTCCAAGATCTTCTAGGTGTAGCTTTATCAAAATTTTCCATGTAGGAAAGTTGTCCCTATTAAGCTTGGGTACCTCTCTTTTTGACATCTTGATCATTTGCTTCTAGTATCTTTAAAATAGTTGTCTTAAGCAAATGGCTCTGATAGCAACTATTGGAATTCTTTAGAATATCTAAGAGGGGAGGGGGATGCATTAGTTATCCAAGGTCCAAATGTACAAATAAAAATTTACAATTCTTAGTAGACCCATATCCAAAAAACCTTACCATGCATGCATCTATTAGATCATACAATACATAAACATTGTAGGTTAGTGTCCTAGGTCAAAAAAACATTACAGAATTGTCAACATGAAACAACATAAGAACATTCATACAATTTGACACAAGGAATTTTTGTGGAAACCCAATTTGAGAAAAACCACCAATAACATGCTACTAATTCTTACTCTTCAGAAGTGATGCCCTATGAAAGGAAAACCCTATTAAAGATTACAATACACATTGTTAAATGTGATTTGGTTAATGGATTTCAATCACCCTGCTAGGAGTGAGCCTTGTTAAAGGAAATTATAATGTTCCATTAGAATGTCACCTAGTTAAAGTCTTTAAAAATGAATATTAGGTCAACATTAATCCAAAGGAATTACCCTTGGCTAATAAAATGATTAGAAATTAATAGTAAGGCTTGATATGATAATAAATTAAAACTCACTTATAGATTACAAATCTTTGTTTTAGTCCTCCATTCTACTTGGCATTCACTCACTTTAGCTCTAATAACTTGTTCACCCTTCAAGAATTAATACTCTTAAGCCTTCTTTCTTTGCATACCAATTGCAATCACTTCTATTCAGCCATTGAATGAAGCAATACCCTAGACTCCTTGTCTTGCTTAGATTATTGCACATGAAAACTTTTTTTTTTTTTACTACCTATCTCTATAAATAGAGAATTAAGATCTTTTTCTGCTTAACCATAACCATCCATTTAAGGGTTCAGTAGGATACAATGAATCTACCCACTTTTCTATTTGGTTCCTCTAGAAACTTTTTCTACAATCTTTCTTGAATTCACCTCAAAATAGTTTAGCTTGAATTCCATGTTACAAACTCATCATAGTTATCTTCCACATGCTTCACACAATTCAAGAAATCAAAATAGCTAGCTTAAATTTGTCACATCTATACTATTCTTTCACTTAGATAACACTAGTTAAATCAAAAAAAAATAGTAAATGATGCTCAAAACCAACTAAAATTTACTTGGCATATACTAAAAATAACTCAACTTGCACTATTTTTCATCTTTGGTTAACACCTTTTGATTTTCACTCTACTTGCACTAAGTTTTTCTTAACTTGCACTAACTGCTTAACAAGGCTTGGTAGACCATTTTTATACTTGATCTTCTTTTAGTATTAACTTTGGTAACTTTTCATTTTAGAATTTTAAGTAGATAAGAAATATACTATAGTATATATATCTTACTTGGTATTAGTGCTTCTTTTACATACCAAATATCTCAACCTTTCTCTATGTTCTATTGTTATCTCCTCTTTTAAAATCCTCTTCACCCATCAGCTAAATGATATCTTTTAGATCAAAAATCAATTGTCTCACCAATATGCAATAGCTTTGACATCATTGACAAAATAATGATTTTTCCAATATAGTTTCTTCACTTCAAAATAATCTTATATCAACAATTATTGTTAGAAATGCTTTAGAATAACTAAGAGGGCAGGGGGTGTGAATTAGTTATTCAAGGTCCAAATGTCCTAATAAAACTTTTTCACTAAGTGTAGTGAGCCCATTAAACTAATCATGCATCCAAGCTAAACATTCTTCTTAACAAATTACTGATAAATCAACATGTAGGAATAAGATATGAAAGATCAACACATAATATAGTGATTTACATGGAAACCCAATTTGGGAAAAACCACTAGTAACATGCTACTCCTTTCTCACTCTTCTAAAGTGATGCCCTCTAAAAGGCCTACCATATTAAAGGCTAGAAAACACACTATTAAATGTGACTTGGTTAAAGGATTTTAGCCACACTATTAGAAATGGGCCTGGTTAAAGGACTTTAGAACATTCACTTGGAATGTCACCTTGTTAAAGGATTTACAAAATGGTTGTTAAAACAACCTAAGTCCATAAGATTTTACCTTAACAGATATAATTGTTAGAGAGTAACAATAAGGGATTTTGATCTGATATAACTCATAACATAACTTTTAGATTTTAGATCTCAATTCAATTCACAAAATTTGTCTAGCCTTTAGTCTTTGCATCTCTAACAGCTTTTCCTCCTTTCAATCTTTGTCTCCTTGAGTCTCCATGCTCATTGTGCTAGTGCAATCACCTTTGTGGTCACCTATCAAAGTAGAGTCTTTATACTCTATTCCTCTCTCTCAATGCCTTCTCCTTGACACCACATACTCTCTCCAACCAACCACTCTTGCTTCTTGACTTGTAACTCCTTAAATAGAAGTCTGGAATACTTTTCCCACTCTAATCTTCCCAGTCTTATTTTGGGTTTGAATGGATTAGGTAAGATTCAATGAATCTACCCTTAATCTTGTTTCTTCTAGAAACATCTTATAGAATCCTCTTGTATTTAACTAAAAATGGTTAACCTAAAATTTTGTGGCACTAGCTCATCATCCTTATCTTCCATCTAGTTCACAAAATTCAAGGTAACAAACTTGTTGACTTAAATCTAGAAAATCTTTGACTTTTCAAATAATGTAGTAGCTTGGCACTATTGAATTTATAATGCTTGAGACATACTATGTTGCTTGACACCTACTATGAATTCACTCAATATCAACTAAATTTTATTGATTCTTGACACCTATTACATTTTTGTCTAGCTCAATACCTGAATTTGCTTGGCACCTTTTGTTTCACTCGGCATACACTAGATTTTCTATTTGTTTGGCACTTATTGATAATTTGCTTGGCATGAACTAGTTTGCTTGGCACCCACTAATGAACTTAGTCAAGATTTGTAGACAACTTTGTTACAACTTATTCTTTTAAAGTTTCTAAGTGTAGCCAACCTTTGTATCTTCAAGTGTATTATCAATACATCATTTTACCATTGTCTTAATTGATCCTTGTACTTCATTACAAAACTATAACTTAACATTTCCCTTTGGTAGTTTTGTTACATCTTATTGATTAAATCCTCTTCATCAATCAACTAAGTGATAGTACTTGGATCTTGTAAGCAATTGTCATTCCAAAAAATAGAAGGTTTGACATAAGTGATGAAACAATTATTGAAAACATGCTTTATCAACAATCTCCCTTCTTCAATAATGATCCTTTCAATCAAATTTCAACAATCTCTATCTTTGGCATTTGATGGCAAACCAAACTAATCAATTATGTTATCAAAATGCTAACTAGGTTAAAATAGTAAATCAAATGTGAAAAAGAAAACTTTGTATCCAGAATTGTTCATTCTATCAACAACTTTGAATTTCTTATGACTCCCACTTTCAAAGTATTAGAGATGTCTCTTTTGTTGATACACTATCTTCTCCTTTTTGTTCTACTTTTTCTGATCTTGTCATCCTGATTAATTCTTGTCTATGTTTTTTTCTCCCTCTTAGCTGCAATTTCCTTTCTCCTTCCTTTCTACTATTTCTCCCTCTACACATTTGGTTCTATAGATTTGATTAGTTTTTGCTATGTTTTCCTCTTTGAAAACAATGCCAAAGACATAATTTGTCAGCATCTTATCATGCAAGCGTAGCATTTGTGGGAACTCCAATTTCTCCCTCTATCACCTTGCTTGTGACTAATTTAGAATTTTAGTATTTTAATTACTTCAAAAAAAAACTTAAAGTAAGTATTTTCTATATCAATTTATATCATTTCAGCAATCAACTCATTTGATGTAGGGCAGTCTTGTTGTTACTCAAATAGCCTTAGATACGGGTATCGCCCCTAACTTACCTCTAAGATACTCAAATGAATCTTTAGATAATGGTTTTGTGAAGATTTCAACAATTTTTTTCTTTGAGTTGACATATTCCATCTTCACTTGTTTATGTTCCACTAGTTCTCTTAAATAGTGATACTTTATAACAATGTGCTTTGTTTTGGCATGCATCACATGATTCTTAAATATGTTGATGGCACTTGTATTATCATAATAGAGTATCATAGGTTTATTTATTTCTTCCTTCATTCCTTTCAATAGGTGCATTATCCATACAATATTGTTGTAGTTGATAGTAGTAGCAACATACTCAACTTTAGCTATGGATTGTGAGGTACAACTTTTCTTTTTGCTAGTCGAAGTGACTAATCTTTTACCTAAGAAGATAGCTCCTCCACTAATGTGTTTTCTATCATCTATATTATCTCCCCAATTTGCATCAGTGTAGGCATTCAACTCAAAAAATTTAGTCATCTTGTAGTATAATCCAAAGTTATATGTTCCTTTTAGGTACCTCATTATTCTTTTTACTACCATAAGATGATTTTCTCTTGGGTTTGTAGAAAATCTTGCCACTATTCCAACAGATAATGCAATGTTTGGTCTATTGTGTACAACATACTATAACTTTCCAATCATTCATCTATACATTGTCTAATTTACTTCAGTTGAATCATCATTCTTGGATAACTTATGTCTTGTTACCATTGGTGTATTGAGTGGTTTTGAATCCTCCAAGCCAAATTTTTTGAGTATTTCCTTGATATATTTTGATTAAGTCACAAATATGCCATGTTTTAGTTGATTTACTTACAATCCAACAAAGAATTTAATTTCTCCAAACATTGATATCTCAAACTCATGTTTTATCTTATCAGCAAAATCTTTGCATAGTGCATCTTTTCCTCCAAATATTATATCATCAACAAAGATTTCAAATAACAGGATATCTTTACTTTTTTTGCCTTGATATATAGGTTGGTGTTGTGATCTATTCTTTCAAATCCTATCTTTACAAGATGTTTGTGAATTCTCTCATACTAAGCTCTCAGCACTTGTTTTAAAACATAGAGAGCTTTATGTAGTTTTCAAACCATATACTTGTTGTTTTTATCAACAAATCCCTCTAGTTGTTCTATGTAGACCTCCTCTTCCAATATACCATCCAGAAAAGAAAACTTTACATCCATTTGTTAGACTTTAAAACCTTTACAGGTAGCATATGCAAGTAAAGTTTTTACTCCTTCCATCTTTTCAATAGGGGCAAAATGTTTCCCCATAGTCCAATCCTTCTTCTTGTGCATAACCTTTGCAAACTAGTTTGGCCTTATTTCTTGCGATTTCACCATTCTCATCTAGCTTGTTCCTAAATACCCACTTGGTACCAATCACATTCTTGTCAGGTAGTCTTGGAACTAAGGTCCAAGTTTTGTTTTTCTCTATCTACTCAATCTCCTCTTCCATAGCTTTACACCAATTATCATCTTGTAGTACATCTTTCACTATTTTAGGTTTAATCTTGCTCAGTAGACATGATTCATTTCTTATTCTATTGCTTGTCATAGGTCTGGATTCCTTGTCACCAATGATTTGTTTTGTAGGGTGATGTCTTCTCACATACTTGGATAACCTTGGATCTTTCTTTATTTCTATTTCTAGCATTTCATCTTCATAGTCACTATGCACATCTCTTTTAGGTAGCTCAACATCTCTTTCATGTGTACTAATTTCAAAGTTAGAATGTGCATTATCTTCATTTTGTAACTCAACTTCTGAATGCAGCTCGACATTCATTGGTTGTAACTTAGTTGATGCTGAAACTTGTTGTTGATTCCCAACTTGATTGACAGCTTCTTCTTTAGTACGCAGTCCTTCATAGAAGTATACAAAAGATATATATTCTTCTAGTTTCTTGGATTCATCAACTTGAACTTCTGTATGCTCATCAAAATTTACATTTGCACTCTCCACAATTTTGTTAGTGTTAGTATTTAAACACTTATATGCTTTACTTCTAGTGGAATATCCAAGAAATATGCCTTTATCACTTTTTGCATCAAACTTGTCATTTCTAGAATCTTTAATAATATAGCACTTACAACCAAATACATTGAAATTTTTTACATTGGGTGAGTGACTATACCATAATTCAAAAGGTGTTGCATTTGTACCTTTCTTGATTTGTACTCTATTTAGGGTGTAGATAGTTGTACTTATAGCTTCTCTCTAGTACTTTAGAGAAACATTCTTCTCCATCATTAATGTTCTAGCATAGTCTATCATTGATCTATTCCTTCTTTCTACAATTCCATTCTATGGGGGAGTTCTAGATGTTGATGTTTGTCTCTTGATTCCTTTATCATTGCAAAATGTCTCAAATTCTTTTGATGTGAACTATCCTCCTTTGTTTGATCTTAGGAACTTTAGATTCTTCCCTATTCCCTTCTCAACGCTGGCTAAATACTACTTAAACATTTGAAATGCATTAGATTTTTGCTTTAAGAACATGATAGTCATCATCCTAGAATAGCCATCTACAAACAACATTATATATCTATCTCCTTTGTAGCTTTGGACTTCTATTGGGCCACATAAATTAATATGGACTAACCCTAGTACTTCTTTGGAGGTATAGGTTTTACTTTTGAAACTTGACTTGGTCATCTTTCCTAGTTGACACTATTTGGACATTGTATTGTCATACTTTTTTAGTTTAGGTAGACCTCTAACTTTCTTTAGTTTTCTGATGCTAATCAGATTATCAAAGTTGACATGACATAGCCTTTCATGCCATAGCCACACATCATCAAATCTTCCAATGAGATAGGAAGCATCCTCCATATCTAGGTAAAATAGATTAATCCTAGTTTGGTCTTCTTTTCCTATCATTTTCCCATTAGTGTCATAGATTTTGGCAGTTTTGTTTCCAAATTCTACTTTCCATCCTACATTTCTTAACTATGACAAACTCAGTAGATTGTATTTTAATCCTTCAACATAGTATGCATTATCACATGAAATTTTCTTTGTAAGCTTAATAGAGCCATTTCCTTTGATTAGACATGGAGCATCATTTCCAAATCTAACACTATTTCCATCATACTAAGTAAAGGTAATAAACTTACTTTTGTCTCCTGTCATGTGATATGAGCATCCCTATCTATGATCCATCTATCAGTTTTGTTCACACAGATTACCCATGTTGTTGCCTCATCTTAGTCTGACTCATCCTTCATAGCTACATAGACTACCTCATCATCATTTTCATCATAATCTTCTTCTTCAACAATGTAACACTTTTTTCCTTTTTCTATGTAATCTCTGCTATCATCTTCTCTTTTGTTCTTGTACTTTTTTCCTTCTCTATAGTTCTATTTCTATATGCATCTTGCAGTAATATGTCCTACTTCATTAGAATTAAAACAAATGATAGGTAGCTTACCTTTGAATATACCTTTGCCTCTATGAAATCTTCTGGCTAGCAATGCTTCCAATTGTTCCACATCTTCTTCATCTATGTTGTTGTCACTAGATGCATATTTTATCTTTCTTTTCTTCTTCTTTGGTTTCACCTCTTCAATGTCTTTAAACAACAACTTGGCCTTAAAAGCATATTCAAGATTCTCAAGTTTGTAGTTATAAAAAATGGATAACTAAAATGTAGTAAGTCTTCCCATTATACCTTCAAGAGTTAGCTTGTTTTTGGGTACACATCTTAACTCTTGGATGGATGATACTCTAATAGCATAGATGGGAAGAAAGTTTCTTAAAATTTTCTATTGACAGTTTCATCATCTAAATGACCACCCAAACTTCTTATTGTACTTACTACTTCCTTTATTCTAGAGGCATATTAAGCAATGTTCTGACCTTCCTCCATTCTCATGTCATCAAACTTTCCTTTCAAGCTTTCTATTTTTTCTCTTTGGACATTCTAATCTCATCCATAAATATCTAAAAAGGCTTTCCACTTCTTGAATGTAGAGCTATATCCCTTGATGTCATCAAAATCAACATAGTTGAGGGTAGAGACAATCTCCAGCATTGCCTGACTGTGCTCCTTATTTTTCTTCATATCTTCTACAGTAGGAACACCTATTGGATCAACATGTTTCACTTCAATTAAGTTTTGTGCATGATCACCTATTGATCCAAGGTGTAGCTTCATTAGACTTTTCCATGCAGTAAAGTTATCTTTGTTGAGCTTGGGAACTTCTCTCTTGGACATCTTGATCTCTTTCCTTCTAGTACCTTTAAACCAAATTAGTAGAGATCTTTGATACCAATTGTTAGAAATGCTTTAGAATAATTGGGGGGGGGAGAGGGTGAATCAGTTATTCAAGGTCCAAATGTCCTAATATAACTTTTTCACTAAGTGTAGTTAGCCCATAAAACTAATCATACATTCAAGCTAAACATTCTTCTTAGAAAATTATTGATAAATCAACATGGAGGAATAAGACATAAAAGATGAACACATAACACAATGATTTATGTGGAAATATAATCTGGGAAAAACCACCAGTAACATGGTACTCCTTTCTCACTCTTCTAAAGTGATGCTCTATGAAATGCTCGCCCTATTAAAGGCTACAAAACACACTATTAAATGTGACTTGGTTAAAGGATTTCAACCACCCTATTATAATTGGGCCTAGTTAAAGGACTTTATAACATTCACTTGGAATATCACCCTATTAAAGGATTTACAAAATGGTTGTTAAACCAACTTAAGTCCATAGAATTTTACCCTAACTAATACAATTGTTAGAGAGTAACAATAAGGGTTTTTGATCTGATATAACTAACAACATAACTTGCAGACTTCAAATCTCAATTCAGCTCACAAAATTTTCCCAACCTTCATTCTCTGTATCTCTGACAACTTGTCCTCCTTTCAAGCTTTATCTCCTTAAGTCTTCATGGTCATTGTGCCAGTGCAATCACCTCTGTGGTCGCCTATCAAAGAAGAGTCTTTGTACTTTGTTCCTCTCTCTTAAAGCCTTCTCCTTGACACCACATACTCTCTCCAACCAACCACTCATACTTCTTGACCTATAACTCCTCAAATAGAAGTCTGGAATACTTTTCCTACTCTAATCATCCCACTCTTATTTTGGGTTTGAATGGATTAGGTAAGATTCAATGAATCTACCTTTAATCTTGTTTCTTCTAGAAACATCTTATAGAATCCTCATGTATTCACCTAAAAACAATTAACCTAAAATTATGTGCCACCAACTCATCATCCTTATCTTCCATCTAGTTCACAAAATTCAAGGTAAGAAACTTATTAGCTCAGATTTAGCAAATCTTTGACTTTTCAAATAATGCACTACCTTGAAACTGTTGACTTTCTAATGCTTGACACATGTTGTGTTTCTTGGCACCTACTATGAATTCACTCGGCATCAAAACATTGTTACTAATGCTTGAAAGCTATTACATTTTTGTCTAGCTCAGTACTTGAACTTTCTTTGCACCTTTTGTTTCACTCACCACACACTAGATTTTGCATTTTCTCAGTACTTACTTATAATCTACTTGGCATGAACTAGCTTTCTCGACACCCACTAATGAACTTAGTCAAGCTTTGTAGATAGCTTTGTTACAACTTATTCCTCTAAAGTTTCTAAGTATAGCCAACCTCTATATCTTCAAGTTTATTATCAATACATTATTTTACCATTGTCTTAACTTATCCTTGTACTTCATTACAAAACCATAACTCAACCTTTCCCTTAGGTAGTTTTGTTACATATTATTGATTAAATCCTTTTCATCAATCAACTAAGTGATAGTACTTGGATCTTATAAGCAATTGTCACTCCAAAAAATAGAAGGTTTGACATCAATGGCAAAACAAAAATTGAAAATATTCTTTATCAACAATCTCCCTTCTTGAATAATGATCTTTTCAATTAGCTCTCAAAAATATCTCCCTTCTTGAATAATGATCTTTTCAATTAGCTTTCAAAAATTGTTAGTTCTTCCATTTTTTATAATCACATCACAACACTTATCCTCACACTTGCACCTAATGTGAAACAAGCTTCTCCTTTTCTTAGTTTCATTCTCACTACTCAACTAGATTCTTTTATTAACTAGGATTTTTCATCTTTTAGCATCTTTAAAATGTCATGAATTGATATCTTCATCTACATGTACAAATATGGCTCGGACTTCAATTCTCTTAATTTTCCTTCCTTGGAAGTGAGGAAATTCTTAAGCCCTATGACTTTCTTCTCCTTGGTGAAAACATTTTCTAAAAGAAACTCCTTTTCTAGATCCTTCTCCTCTTCTTCTTCTTCTTCCTCTTTTATTATTATTATTTTGATAATGAAAATAATTTAAATTATTTTTCCCATGATTCTAGCTCCTCTTGGTTTTGTTCTCCTTCTCTAGACCTTGATCTTGGCCTCCATAAGACCATCTATTGAATCTTCCACCACAACCTCTTCCACTTTTCCTTCTCTCAAACTTCTTGCTTATTTTTTCCTTTACTCTTAAGGAAAACAAGTATGCCTCTTACTATTTATTGTGACTGGACTTAACTCTTCTAGAACACTTGGCCTCAACCCATTAAGGTAATAGGAAACTTTCTCCTTGTCATTTTCCACATGGCCCATTCTTATGAGAACTCAATAGAATTCTTCTATATACTCTTGAATAGATCTTATTACTTTCTACATATCCCTTGAATTTTCTTTATTAGATCGATCTTATAATCAAATTGAATGAATTTTTTCTTTCATTTATCTACCATTTGATCCCATCTTATGATTTTTTCCTTTGCTCTTCTATTTAATCCTATTTAATATTCTACCACTAGATCTTTGCATGACCCTTCAGTGTCACCTTCACAAACTTAACCCTATTAGGATCCTTGATATCTTCACACTCAAACTATCCTTCTAACTCATTGATCTAATTGATCAATTATTTTGGGTTAATATTTCCAAAAAAATGTGGGGACCTCAATCTCTGTACTTTTACCAATCTTGGATTTGACCTTGAAAACTCTTTCCTCCTTTTGGTTCATAACTTCACCTTCTCCTTCCTCATTGATATTTCCTTCTTCCTCAAATTAGTCCTCACTTTCATCTCTTTCTATAAGATAAATTCATTTATAAATCTCTTCTTGCAATTCTCACACTAGTCTCTAGAGGCATCTAACATTAGGTATCACACCTATGGCTTTTCTACTACATTCCCTTTGTGGAGGCATTTTTGTGTGTATTACAAAAAAATAAGTTTTGGTGCAACTTCTTCGTAGTTAGTGATTTTTCTACACACTCAAGAACTGCCCTAATACCACTTGATGAAGGGGTTCTCCTCTTAGTACCATAAACACAATACATAAATAGATAAACAAAACTATTTTTCAAGAATAGAAAATTAGAGTCTTATCGTCTGCAAAAGTATTGAATTATAGATAATATAATTTGGAAAGGCACATGGGAATTTTCCTTAGAATATTCTATGAGATAGAGCCACAACCAATCACCTAGACTTTCCTTAGACAACCCTACAAGCCTTCCTTATATAGGCAATTTTCTACTCTTAAGGAAGGTTCTATACTTAATCTAACCCATATGGCCAACCAACCCTAAAATTATTTCATTTTTCATATTTATTAAATGGAGTCATCTAAGAAATACTTCAAATTATAATCAGATCTAGTCCATCTTCTAGAGGCCATAACTTTTTAACTATATCTTTGATTGGCTATTATAACCACTTTTTGAAAATGAAAACTCCTGATCTATAAGGGTTTGACATAGTAAGTGTCATCAGTTGGGGTTCAACCTCATTCTAGAGACTCTAAGGCCTTGAAAATTGAGATCAAATATTTTGTACCAAAAAATACTAATTACTTCATCAATACAGATGATATGACAATGAAGGCCAACTATAAGACTGATATGAATCAACTGAACCCCCATTGTGAAATTAGAACATTCTAAGCTCATATAAAGCACTTAGTATAAATAGTAGGTTTCCAAAAATAATAACTTTTCACTAAAGCAACTTGTATTAAAAAATACAAAAACAATATTAGGGTGATGCAAGATTTCCCTTACACTTAGTATGTACCTGCATCAATGATTCCTCAGTATAATTTAGGTTTATTATTGACACCCCTTTATCTTACTTGTGTATTCCTAATTGAACTTTAATTATAGTGAGAGTTGTGTTTGGAAGTCCCTCTTTCTCTTGTATTGAATGGATTAGGATGAAGATGTTTAACTAATGAACTCATCTCATCTTGTTTACATTAATGGATCCATTGCTTCTATTTTAACCATAAATATTTTGGAAAACATGATATATTACACTTTATTCTTTAAATTAAGTGTTCACCTTCTTTTAGTTAACTTAATTCATTATATTTCTTTACATCGGACATTCATTTTGGTGTTAGATTTTGTTACTTCATTTGTGCATTGAGGTTTATTTTTTATGCTCTTGCACTTACATTAATCACATTTAGATCTTCTTTGTGGCTAATATCACTAGACTACTCTTGTTTGATCTTTCATTTTATAAGATTTATGATATTAAGTCTAACATATATTATTCTTGTTAAATAAAATTATATACTCATGAGGTATTTTGATCATGATTCCTCATTTCCTATAACCCATGATAATACAAAAATTCTCACTCATGACCTTAATTCTATTATGATAAATAAATATTCTCATTCTTATCATGATGAAGGTGAATCCTCAAGAATTCCTCCTTCCCAAGTTGAGATACTCACTCATAAATTTCACACATTGGAAAATTAACTTGAGTAATAAAATTGATATCCTTATAGTGTTTCTTCTATTAAAGATATAAAGATTTGTTTTAGCTATTATGATAATAACATTTCAATTTTGTATATAATTTCTCATCTCATTGATATTCATACTAAACCTTTCATGGAGTTTTCTCAAGGGTTGGGATACAATCCTCCTTCCATAATCATTTAACCTTCCATTTCTATTTTGAATTCTATTCCCATCATTCCCACTTATTCACCACCACTTATTATGACTTATATATAAATCTTGATTCCTCTAAGAAATGGTATTTCTAACCCTACACTTTCCATGAGTGTTCTTCCTAATTCAATATCTTCTTTACTGCCTTTTTATCATGTCGTTCCTTTCACATATTCCAAAAGGAAATTATTTTATCATATGATAAATGCAATTGTTAGCTATGGGAAAACATAGAATGCCAATTGAGATAAGAAACCTCCATACTAGGGTGTACTAGATGCACAAAAATCAAGGTGGAAGTCACTCAATTGCACCTTAATATAATATACATTAATTATACATTGAAATCATCTAACTAATGGGATATACATTTATTTGATACAATAAAGAATATGCACCAAGAATGAAACTAAAAATTAAAAATTCATGAGCACAAGAGGACAAGAGAAGTAGAGACAAGTAAAACATAATCTTACATCAAAATGATATTCTTCCCTATTTTCTACTCCCCAATAGTGGTTGAGGTAGAAATTCCTCCCAACCATATTGAACCTTTAAGCCCACCCTTTCATGATCATGAAGATAATTACCCTATCAAAATCACATAAAATATAGACATCTAAGGCATACACACATATACAAAATAGTACTTGAAACAAGTACACATATGATCATGAATGCAATATAATACATTAGGTCATTGGTCATAATACTCTAAAGGATACTATATATACAACCTCTAGTGGAGTGAAATTTATTTTCTCATACTAGCACAAGTTGTATATGGTATGATTCATAAACTCACTCAAGAAGCCTCTACCATGTACATGTAATAGCTTGCAAAGGAGAATAGGAGTTATAGTGATACACCACTCTTATACTAGCCTCTTGGGATTCTTATCTACCAATAAGGTAGCTCTCTTATATTCCATAAAGTTTTATTATATCAATGTTTATTTATTTTTCAATTTATTTTAACCCCTACATGTTACCTTGTAGGTCACTTTTGGGTTGAGGTACTCATGAGAAGTTGTTGACCATTTCCCCCCCCCCATTCAATCCATCACTAATATCTGATTTGAGTGATCTTCTATGGGCTAGATTCTTTGCTACTAGATTCAATGGCTCTTATGTTTTTGCAAGCTATCTTCCCATCTTCCCAAAGGAAAAGGATATTTCCACATGTCCCCATTCTCGCATTTCCTCATGCTATAGTGCTTCCTCAAAGCTTCAAAACCCTGAATAGTGCCATGTAGCAAAGGGTCCCACCTTTGAAATTTAAGCTAACCCAATATGCACATACATAGATCAATGACAGAGGTTCAATGAAAGATTAAAATATCACCATCCATTCTACCAAACAAAAAGTTGTGGGATGCTACCAAGTGCCACTATTCTAACATTTCCACACTCTGTAGTGTCTTTGTAAGACTCTTAAGCCCACAATTGCATATTATTTTGCCACACATTGCCATTTTGGAACTTCATCATGA
The DNA here is from genome assembly GCA_028749045.1 of Cupressus sempervirens. Taxonomy (NCBI): domain Eukaryota; kingdom Viridiplantae; phylum Streptophyta; class Pinopsida; order Cupressales; family Cupressaceae; genus Cupressus; species Cupressus sempervirens. The sequence goes on along the minus strand of CM053793.1, from coordinate 138,284,103 downwards.
TGTAAAGCCTTATCAACACTTTGAGGCATAGTATTACATCATGCTACCATGTGTTACCATTATGTTGTTCCTTTATTCTGCAGAGTCTCTCCAAAGCTCTGAAGCCCAAAATAATATAACAGCCATTGGATTGAGTACAACTTGGAGGCTCCTTGTTACATCTTCATTGACCAATGAAAATAAAGAATATTTGCATCAATAGTTGTGTTTTAATCCATCATTGAAGAAATTCTTGCCATATTTGGGTTATCTATTTCAAAGAGAAGACCTTCATTAATGGCCTACATTCAATTTTGGGAAATTAGTTTTCCCCCATGGTCAACCCTACATGTTGTGGGTGGATAAAATGTCTTGTTATCCCTTCCCATGGTTTTCTACTAGTGGCATGAATCAGCTTCATGTGGCCATGACATACCATCATGGTTAATCCTTTAATGCCAAGGTACTTTTTGGGCCTTGATTAGCATGACACCAATGCTTGATCTCTATAAAGGGAAGTTGTAAATATTTGTTAATGGTTGTTCTCTGCTTGTATTTTGTAGCAAGATTATGCTCCACAACTTTTTCCTTCCATTAATGAAATAGCTCTATTGCTTACCTCTTCTTGAAATTCATTATTTGTGCATGTATCTTGCCTTGTGGTAAATGTTTTCTTTTCTATTTTCTTGATTCATATGTTGTGTTAAGTTTGCTAATAGCTTTTGCATAGTGAAATGTATTTTGTTTCAACACTTTAATAAATTCCAAACCTACATGTGATTCCTTGGAAAATATAATAGAGTCAAGCTTAGTGTATTTTGGATTTTCATTTATGGTAGGCAATTATAGGAAAAGTTGTAACCAAATTTTAATCTTGTTGCATCACCCCTTTCCATTTTTGCATTTATTTTTTAGTTCTCCTTCTCCCTTTTCCTCTCTAGTAGTAGCTTATGTGTACCCTAATAGTATAGAAGTAAACCTTCTCTGGAGATTCAACCTCAAAGTGCAAGTCCCAGACTTGGGGGTTGTTTCCATGTTACATAAGGTCATTTGAGGGTCATACCTCAAGTAGGGGTGCAAAATTTTGTGTCAACAATTTTAGGCACATGCAATGGGAAAATTAATTTCAGCTACATAAGTCTTCTGGAAGCCATTGAAATCTTGATCCATTGATAATTTTGATGTTATTCTCAATGTCATCAATCTTTGGAGGAATTCAATAAAACACATGGTGACTCTAGTGAAAATCTACAAGTTCCAAGATGAAACAATGCTAGTAGGTATAGATCATCCTTGATCTTTTGTGATTTTTAAGTTTTCTATGAAATTGCAGCTTTTATGAAGCTCTAACCATTGGCATATTTCATAGAAACAACTAATATCTCCCTCCATATCATTACAATGCTTATCCTTAGCCCTCATATTACCAATTTCAATCTCATCCTCAAGTTGTTATAGCCAACTTGCTCAAAATTATTACTAGCCTCCTACTCCTACCCCATTAAACCCAATACCTCCAAATGAAAAAATCAAGAACATTAAATCTATGATGGCTAAGATTGGTGAGAATTTGTTGGTACTCCAAGTGCAAACAATGGAACAGAGTAGGGATATTGATTTAAAGCTTTAGGAGAAGAATGAGCAACTGTTGGCTTGGGATAATTAGCTTGATGAGATTGCAATATGGAAAGAGATTGAGAGATAGGAGGAGAATATGGCATACTATGCCTATCTCCAAAAAGAAGGAGAAGAGAGGAAGAAAAGAAAACATTTTGAGGAGAGACTTGCTATGCAATTTTCTGCAGAAAAAGAAGAGGAAATGAGGCTTTAGCCAGCTCATTTTCATGTGAAGTAGATACAACTCCTCCAAAATTTGTCACTCCTCTCTTCAAGAATCCCCCTCCATCACAAGAGCTTGGTGTTGTGACTCCTCCACTCCTCATGCAAAAAATATGGCCACGAGCCATCCATACCCATTACCATTTCACTCTTTGAGGGTGGACCACTTGTATGGACTCTTGATGGTACAAACATGTTTGGGAGAGTGAAAAGAAGCCCAAAGAGCTATCATTGAGTAGTTTCAACCTACTAAGGAGGACAATGAGTTTAAGATTGGACAAGATGAAGAGGATCCAATCCTCTTATTTGAAGAGCTTCCTTGCTTTGTTTAGGAAGAAGAAGAAAAAGAGGTTGTTCCTTCTTTTGAGAAAATAATCATGCATTTTGAGCCTTTACCAAAGAATGAGGTGTAGAAGTTGAAGAAAGATCAACCCCATAGCTCCAAAGAACCACCTACATGCAAACACCTATCATAGAGGATAGAAACAAAAAGCTATGGAGGGTGGAATTACCAGATCCATAGATGACACATTCTTGATGAGAAAAAAGAGAAATTGCTCTTATCAAAAGTGAATTATCTCAATTACAAAGAGAGATCATCCTTATAAAGAAGAAAAAAATCCTAAAATGGTCTAACCTAGTTTGCATAATAATAATTAATAAAAGAATTAATATTAGATGCCTAAAGTTGAGCTTAAGTAGACTAGAGTTAATTAGAAAATATCTAATTACTCTAATAGCCCCCCTTAAGATAAACTTAGGGAGTAGCTAAAAATGTAGAAACTGCTACAAAAAGTAGATTTGGATCCCAACAAATAAGGCTTGATGAGGTACCAAATCTCCAAATAGAGGAGAAATAGAGAAAATAACATGGGAAAAAGCCTACTCCAAAAAGAGATGGAAAACATGTTGAAAGAAACTAGTGAAGGACCAAAGAAGCCCCCAAACTAGGGAATGTTCCAAAATATAGTAACAAAAGATTATCATGAAGAACATCACTAAATCATGTAGAAGCTACAAAAATCTTTCAAAATTAACTATTGATCTAAAGAACCTCTACTAAAATAGAACCTGACCAGGTAGAGAAGACTATAATATACATCAAATCAGGAGGCATAGAAAGGAAAACAAATGAACTTGAAGACATAGATGGCATGAAATACCAAAGCCCAAAGAGCTAACCAATCAAACATAGAAAGCATGAGAAGCAATAGAAGAACCCTCCAAATGTAGACAAGGGTGAGGTGATAGGAAACTAGAATAGTGGGCCAAAAGAACTACATGTTGAGGAACCATGATCAAGATGCACAAAAGAGTACATATGTGTTTACTGAGGTGATCAATCTCAGACATGTCATGAGGCTAATGTCATGAAAGGGACACTCACTAGACAAAGGATGATGGAAAACAAAGGCTTTATCAACCCCACTATGGCACTTTAATCATGAGTAGTGCATGTATAATAAGGAACAAAATATGGTGAATCACAAGAATAAAATAATCTACATGAGTTTTCTCATATTAAACTACTTGAATTAGAAGGAAAAACAAGGCAAAATAACTAAAACAAAAATACAAATGACAATATGACACTTTATCTTAGTGTGTTTGCAAGAAAGCATACAAATGATGTCTAAATAGACCAAAAAATATATAAGACTAATAAAATAGATAGTACAAGTCATGATGAATCATGTGAAGCAAAAAAAATTGATCCCTAGACTTAAAATGACTCACATATCCACTAGAATACAAAAATGCAAAAGACTAAATAGAATGTACATGGAATAGAATCTAGAAAAATAACCAGCATCACTAGAAAGAGCTAGAAAAGACCTTTGCAATGATATTAAGAATTCCAAAATTAGAGCTCAAATGCTCAAGATATGTAGCTAGGAGTGAAAAAAGCAACTTCTAACTTTGAAAAAAAAATAAGCCATAAAAAAAAGACATCAAAATTGAGAACTAATTGTACCACTATGATGGGCTTAGAAACAAATTTTTGGTGATATCTCATTTTTGGAAAATAGAGTTTGTATGCCCAAGATATGAGAAAAAATGAAAACGTAGGTCCAAATAGAGTTCAATAAGGTGATAATATATGCTAATGCAGTACTGACATGATGTTGATGTCAGCAAGTAATGAGCCCAAATTTAACAGTCAAATGGTCATCAAGGAAAAAATGCCTTAAAGTGACCCTTATCAAGAAAAGGATATCTAATCACTGGAAACACTTTGTTAGACAAAGGGTTGGTGCTGGAAAAACATCTGATAGCCAAAAATAAATCTCACATGTGAAAATAAAACACCATATAAAACTCAAATAACCTCCCTTTAAATTAAGGCTAAAACTGCCAATGAGGAAAAAATGCTTGTTGGAAAAGCATAATGGCTGGTGTTAGAAAATAAATCTAGTGGCCTTAAATATGCATGTCAAGAAAAGAACATGAATCCCCAAATAGTCAAAACAACCTCCTCTCCTTCAACTCTCCACAACTCTTAATGCATAGCGGCTAAACATGTGTGGAGGTCTAAGCAAAAAATGCTTCCAAAAACATTTTGTGCCTCCAAAAACCATAGCTCAATCTAATGCATAGATGTAGTTGAATGAGCCACATGGCCCATGGGCATCTCCAAACACCAAGAACATCTTCCAAATAAAATCACACACCTATTCCAATGAGCATAGGAAGCTGGAAGCATTTGAAATTGTGATAAAGATTCCCAAACCACCAATAAACATGATATGGCATAGGGAAAAAAAAAACCATCAAAAAACCACCATGTGATTCAAAAAGACCACCCTTAAAGGCTATTAAACATGCCAAAATATAATAGCGTAGCTTTTATCACAAAAAATGCTCTCCTCCCATTCACACATGTAGATGTGGCACATCACCAAGACAAATTTTGAAAAGTTCAAAAACAAAGAGATTATAATACTAACATGAGCCAATCAAGGCATAAAAAATGGCTAACAAGTAGGCCTTTCAAAAATCCTATGCATCAAAACATGAGCTTCAAACTGCCAACCACACTCCCACATCAACAATCAAATGTAAAGGTAAAATCATAGGTAATAAGGAGGGTATGGTGATTCTGATCTTCAAGCAAAAAATAAATAAAAAACTAGAGGACTCAATGATGTGGGAAACCAGCACTTATGTGGGTAGAAAAATGGAGATGAGCCTCTTGGGAGATGTAACTAGTTGAAATGATTACAAACAAAATTGCAAGGAAGGATCTCAACAACATCAATGGGAGATGGCTATCTAAGATCGACATAGTATGGAAAGACCAATGATTAGTTGGTAGCTAACTGGGCTGCATACAATGATGTGAAGAAAGGCCAAACTCCCAATAAAATCTATCCTTTCAACAAAAAAATGCTTATGAAAAAGAATGCATTAAAAGTAGAGCTAATGCCACTTTGGGAGAACTCGCTTCAGTGGCTACACACTACACACTATGTGCATGGCCTAGTAGACCTATGTTTGATAGGTATGGGGAAAAATAAATCCTCTAGTCAAATTTTGACATGTGATACAAGTGGGTGCAGCCTCCATTGGCTTTGATAATTGTGCAGTAATCTAATACAAATTTTCCCCTTCTTGAAAAATCACCCTTCTCCACAAAAATACATGTGCTTTTAGAGCAATTTTTTTTAAAAATAAAATCTAACAATGCTTGCAATAATAAATTTTTTAATTAAAAAAATATTTTTGCCTCGTTTTGTGTGCTTAGGCTAAAATGACCTGTGTACAAATTTGTTTGCCTCTGATTTCAATAGTATCCAAACTGGACATATTTTATATAGAAATGGAGGTTTTATAGCATGTTGAGTTCAATGGTTAAGTCAATTTTTTCTGCCGCAGATCCAATAAAAAACCTATTTTTGATACCATGTAGAAGTTGAAGAAAGATCAACCTCATAGCTCCCAAGAATCACCTACATGCAAACAGCTATCACAGAAGAGAGAAGAAAAAAGCGATGGAGGCTAGAATTGTCAAAGCCATAGATGAGATATTCTTGATGAGAAAAATAGAAATTTCTATTATCAAAAGTTAATTATCTCAATTAAAAAGGGAGATCATCCTTATAAAAGATATCAAAACCCCAAAAAGGTCTAACCTAGGTTGCATAATAATAATTAATAAATGACGTTTAGCATAAGTAGAATAGAGTTAATTAGAAAATATCCAAATACTCTAACATGAGGATCTGCTACAAGCTAAGAAAGGAAAAAAATCAATTTTTGCAATAGATAACCATCCATGATATAGAGGATGGAGAAGAGAGCCTCAAGGATAGCTTTTCCTTTGAGGAAGAACATGTTGATATGAATGAGGTTTCCCCTCAACCTATGTAATTTTACTACAATAAAGCAAGAGGATTCTAATGAAGATAGTTTTTGGGATGAGTTGGAGATGTTTTGTTCATCCATAGACATCAAGTATTGTGTTCCTTTATTGGATAATCATGTGTTTCAATAGTAGCAAGTGGAGATACACACCATACTAGTAGCTCCAAAGGAGATGGTTCATGAATAACATGAAGAAGATGTGGAGATTATTTCTTCATAGGAGGAGGTGTCAATTCCAAATTAGCTAGACATCAAGGTGTTAGAGCACAACAATGAGGTCAAGGTTGATTTCTTAGACCATGTGCCATCAAGGAGATCCAAATTAGGCATCTAGATCTACAATAGATAAGCATGTTTCCCTCATTCATGCTTACTTTTGAGCATGAGGGTGAGTTTCAAAATTGAGCAAGTATATCTTGCTCAAGAAGGTAATGCCCTAGTGCTACAAAGTTTCATTATTTTTAGCATTAGGAAGAAGATATTCCATGTAGCAACATTTTTGCTATGCTTGCTGATCTTTTTAGTTACCTACATGCATGAAAGAGGAAATCAACTTATAAGGAAGCATAGCTACTTCAACAAGCTAGTCAATTGGTTTGTTTGATCTTTTTGTTTGTAAATACTTGTACATAGTAGAGTAGGTTTTCATTTTTCCAAGAAGTGCACAAGAACAACTATTCCCTCCTAGATATAGCAAATTTTTACTTTTTACTCATTATAGAGGAAGAATTTATGAAGTTGCAGGTTGGACAACATGTTGTTCTTTTGGTGACTCCATGCCCAATGGATTTCTTAAGGCCACTGATCTATGCTTAGTAGGTAAGCATCCTTCTTAGTTGCCAATAATGTTGCCCATTTTTGCCCCTCCAGTTAGCTAATCACTAATATCTGATCTAAGTGATCTTCTAAGGGGTGGATTCTTTGCTATGAGATCTGGTAGCTCTCATGTTTTCATAACCTATCTACCCATCTTCCCAAAAGTGTGGGATGTTTCCTTGCATTGTAATGCTTCTTCAAAGCTCCAAAACTTGGAATTGTGCCATGTAATAGAGGGTCCCACCTTCATCATTTAAGCTAGCCAAATATGTGGATATGAGGATTGATGAAAGAGGTGTAGGATGCTTACAAGTGTCACCATTCTAACATTTCATCACTTCATAGTGTCTCTATGAAACTTTGAAGCCTAGAATTGGATATGATGCTATCATGTGTCACCATTCTAGCACTTCCTCATACCATAAAGCCTTCTCAGCACTCCAAGGTCCATAATTACATCATGCTACCACACATCACCATTTCAGCTTTCCTTCATGCTACAGAGTCTCTAAAAGGCTTTGAAGCCCAAAATGACATGACAACCATTGGATTCAGCACATCTTTAGGCTCCTCATGAAATCTTAGCCATGTTAGAAATAATAATGGGAAAGTAAACTTTGAGAGGCGAGGGGGTGGGGTGTGGGGTTGTGCAGGTTTGAATTAGCACTTCAAAACTTTAAACATAAAACATTCACCACACATACATCTTGTAATTTAGCATATAAACTGAAATAGATAACTACACATTTCTATCCATAGCATAATTTATTTTTTAACACATGACACCATAAATCTAGTTACCCAAGAACCCTCTAAGGAGCTTACCTTTGAATTTTCCTTTGCCTCTATGGAATCTCCTAGCTAGTAGTGCTTCCAATTGTTCCACATCTTCCTCATCTATGCTGATATCACTAGGTGCATGCTTTCCATTTCTACTCTTCTTCTTTGATGTCACCTCCTCAATGTCTTTTAATGTTAGCTTTGCCTTGAAAGTAGATTCAAGGTTCTTAGGTTTGTAGTTATCAAAATTGGATAATTCAAATGCAATAAGTCTTCCCACTATTCCTTCAAAGGTTAGTGTATTTCCTTGTACACACATCAGCTCTTGGATGGCTAAAACTCTAATAGCATAGATAGGAAGTAGGGTTCTCAAGTATTTTTTTTTGACATTCTCTTCTTCCAATTGACCACTTAGACTTCTTATTGTACCAACCACTTCTTTCATTCTAGATCCATATTGAGCAGCATTCTCACCTCCCTCTATTTTCATGTCATCAAACTTTCCTTTGAGGCTTTCTCTCTTTGCTCTTTGAACATTTTGATCTCCTCCATAGATATATATTAGGGCTTTCAACATTTTGAATGTACTGTAACATCCTTTTATGTCATCAAATTCAACATAACTGAGTGCAGAGGCAATCTCCAACATTGCCTGATTGTGTTCCTTCCTTTTGCTCAAATCATCTGCAATAAGGGGTCTAGCTAGATCTACATTTTCTACTCCAATTGATGTTTGTGCATAATCACCTATTTATCCAAGGTGCAATTTCATCAAATTCTACCATGCCACCAAAGTTGTCTTTTTTGAGCTTGGGAACTTCTTCCTTAGAAATCTTAATCTTCCTGCTTCTAGTACCTTAAAACTAAATCAATAGATGGCTTTGATACCAATTGTTAGAAATGCTTTAGAATAACTAAGAGGGGGGTTGAATCAGTTATTCAAGGTCCAAATATCCTATTTCAAACTTTTTACTAAGTGTAGTGAACCCATTCAACCACTCATTAATCCAAGCTTAAAATTTCCTATTTAGCAAGTTACTATAAATCAACATGTAAGCATAACACATAAAAGATCAACACATAACACTGTAATTTACGTGGAAACCCAATTTGGGAAAAACCACCACTAACATGCTACTCCATTCTCACTCTTTTGAAATGATGCCCTATGAAAGGCTTGCCTTGTTAAAGGCTTACAATAGACTATTAAATGTGACCTGGTTAAAGGACTTAACCACCCTATTAGAAGTGGGCCCGGTTAGAGGACTTTAGAACATTCACTTGGAATGTCACCCTATTAAGGAATTTACAAATGTTTGTTAGACCAACCAAAGTCCATAGGATTTTCTTCTACCTTGACTGATACAATTGCTAGAGAGTACCAATTAGGGGTTTTGACCTAATTATAGAATACAACTCAACTTGAAGATTTCATATCACTTCTTAGCTCGTATCATTGCCTGGCTTTCAATCTCTACAACTCTTGATAGCTTGACCTCCTTTTAAGCTTTGTTTCCTTGAGTCTCCATCCTCAATGTACCATTACAATCATCTCTCTCTAACCACTTTTTGAATTAGAGTCTTTGTGCTCTATTCTTCCTTCTTCTAGATGTCTTCTCCTTGACACCCTTCAATTTGGCACACTAGCAACTTTTTTCTTCTTGGTCTATGACTTGTTAAATAGAAGTTTGGAACTTCCTTTTCCTACTCAATTCTTCTATCCTTTAATTTCAATTTGTATGGATTAGGTAGGATTCATTGAATCTAACCCATATTATGTTTCTTCTAGAAACATCATGAAGAATCCCCTTGAATTTTCTCAAAAATGGTTTACATGGAATTCTGTGTCACCATCTCATCATCCTTATCCTCCAACTAGTTGACAAAATATAAGGTAACAACTCAATTGGCTCAGATTTGGCGAATCTTCAATTTTTAAATAATGTAATAGCTTGACACTATTGAAATACTAGTTCTTGACACATACTATGTTACTCAGCACCAGTTGTGTTTTACTAATGCTTGGCACTTGAAGTTCACTCAGCACCTATTAAGAGTTTTTGATGCTCAACACCTTAACTTCACTCAGAACCTAAAGTTCACTTGGCACTTGTTAATATTTTTTGATGCTTGACACTTGAACTTCATCGACACCTAAAGTTCACTCAACATCTATTAAGATTTTTTGATGCTCAATACCTAAACTTCACTTGGCATGCACTAGATTGCATTTGCCCAACTCCAACTAAGAATTTACTTGGCTTCAACTAGATTTCTCAACACCCACTAATGAACTTAGTTTAAGCTTTGCATTCAAACTTGTTACAACTTATACTTCTAATATTTCTAAGTGTGGCCAACTTCTGTGTCTTCAAGTATGTTATCAATACATCATTTAACCACTATCTTAGTTGATCCTTGCACTTCATTACAACATCATAAATCAACCTTTCCATTAGGTACTCTTGTTACATCTTGTTGATCAAATCCTCTTTATCAATCAACTAAGTGGTAGTACTTCGATCTTATAAGAAATTGTCACTCCTCGGGTTTGACATCAATGACAAAACAAAGATTGAAAACATTCTTTTAACAACAATATCACTCTTTGATCTTCAATCTTCTTCTCATAGTGATCTTTTCAATCAAATTTCCAACACAAAGGCTATAAAGACTATTAGGTCTCACCTTATTAGAGTATTTACACTCATAATTAAGTAATCACTTAGTTAAGAGATTTAAATTATTCTATTAAGAATACAAAACCTATTAAGGCTACTTTGTTAGGAGATTTTCTCTATATTACCTATTAAAATGATTCAACACCATGATCCTTCAGTTAGCACCTCACTGCTAGATGTTAGATCTTCTCTTTATTGATAAATCCTTGATCCTTTTAATTATATATGTCTCCTCTATCCTTTCTCTACTTTTCTATATTCTCTCTAAATCATTTTGCAATTCATAACACTATCATAACCTCTATAGCCACCATGGATTCTTTCTCTACACTTAGCATTCATCTCTCGTATATCTTACAAACTCTTTATAGTTTTCCTTCTTAAATAAACATAGGTGGAATGGGTTAGGTTAGAATCAATGGATGTGATTGATCCATAATGTTGCCTAAATCATCCCTTAATTTGATTGGTTGCATGGACTACATAGGGATTCATAATATGACTCAATCCTTATCTTCTACAATTGCAAAATAATGTTTATCTTGGCCCAAAAAAGGTTTACATAGTAATTTGTGCCATTACAAATAACTATATCATTGACTATTCACTTGACATCTAAAGGCTATGATGCTTGACCAACACTATGCTTTAAATGTTGTAATTTAGCTTCTGAACAACTTGGCATGGACTATTTACTCAACACCTGAGTCACTCAGCACATACTATTTTCTCAGCTCCTAAATGACTCAGCGTGCATAGATTGCTTGACAAATACTAGTGCTCAGCATTAATTGTTATATTGCTTGGCATGTATTATCTGGAAACTTATGCTTGTCATACACTATGCACTTGGCTTGCATTATGATTCTACTATATAATGACTTAAGTGTTTTGTCATTGCCTTATCAAAACCAAAATGAGATCAACAAGTCACCCTCTATAAATAAAGAAGATTTGCATTGGCAGTTGTGTTTTAAATCTTCATTGAGGAAATTTTCTCCATATCTGGATTGTCTATTTCAAAGAGAAGACCTTCATCAATGGCCATCATTTTATTTTTGGAAATTAGTTTTTCCCTATGGTCATTCCTGCATGTCATAGGTGGATAATGCATCTTGTTATCCCTTCCCGTAATTTTCTACCAATGGCATGAATCAACTTCATGTAGCCATGACATAATCATGACTAGTTCTTCAATGCTTAGCTACTTCTTAGGCATTGATTGGAATGATGCCAATGCACTCCATGAATATTGAATGCACGAAATGATTAGACTTTAGTGATTTGATCTCTTGCAGTTGGGTGCACTTGTTTTGGTTTCATCCTATCACTTCTAGTAGCAATTGTAGTTCATGATTAGATTTCATTCTGATTCTCAATTATTGCTTCCCTCTACAACTCAACTCCACCTAGTTGGGGTTAGAACTCAATGTAAACATTAGAGTTATGTTTGAACTCTATAAAGGGATGTTGTAAATATTTCTTGAAGGTTCTTCTTTGCTTTTATTTTGCAGTACAATTATACTTAGCAACTTTTTCCTTGCATTAATGAAATGGCTCTATTGCTTACCTCTTCTTACAATTCATTATTTGTGGATGTATCTTGCCTTGTGGTGAATTTTTTCATTTCTATTTTCTTGATTCATATGTTGTGTCAAGTCTGCTAATAGTTGTTGCATAGTGAAATATATTTCCTTTCAACAATTTAATTAGTTGCAAACTTGCATGTGATTCCTTGGGAAATAGAATTGAGCCAAGAATACTATATTTTGGGTTTTCATTTATGTGTAGTGATATTATAGGAAAATTTGTAACCAAATTTCAATCTTGTTGCATCACCCCCTTTCCCTTTCTGCATTTAATTTTTAGTTCTCTTTTCCCTTTTCCTCGTTAGTAGTAGTTTAGGTACACCTTGATAGTAAGGAAGCCGACCTTCTCCAGATATTCAACCTCAGAGTGTAAGTCCCAGACTTGGAGGTTGTTTCCATGTTACATAAGGTTGTTTGAGGGTCATACCTCAAGAAGGGGTGCAAACTTTTGTGTCAATAGAAGCCAATCCAAACATCTACCTATACATACCTTTTCTTATTATACAACATGTTCTATGCAATGAAAATTCCCAACCTAACTACCAAATTAAAAATGACTCAAATAGTATTTAAGTCTAGGAGTTTGAGTCTCACAAGATCATTCCATAGGCATGTGCACATTCTCATGCATAGACACAACCATATCTACATGAAACAATGAAACACAAAAATGAGAGCATTAGATTTGAGAAATACAACCAAAAGATACATGTATGAAAATACACTCAATTGTGCATTTTATCAAGAGTACAAATTTTCCAACAAATCCAAAAGTCACAAAATGAAAACATAGGATGAATAGACACATGAAGGATAATTAGTTTCCATCATCAAAACTAATGGCACAATATTCTAGCCCAAATCTAGATGACAAACAAAATGAGGCATGAGAAAATATCCAAACACCAAACATCTTAGAATTTGATAAAATTAAAAATAATTTCTAGAATTAATCTCAAATTCCTACAAATCCAATAAATATCCCATTTCGAAAACACATGTGGAATTTGGTAGCATAGAAACACAATTTAAAAAAAAAAAAAACCCAAATTGGCATAAATAAATATAACCAACCAACCAAGCTATAGTATCTTATGAAAATGAAGGAGAGAACTAGTTATAAACTTCCAATAATTTAGAAATCAAATAATTGTGAAGAAACAAAGTAAAGAAATGAAAACATGAGAGACCTATCTCTCAAAAAATTCTTGAGATCTGGAAACAAAAGAGATAAATGGAGAGAACTTTGAAGATTATTAAAACCTCAAGGAAGATGGATAATACTTCCATGAACCCAACAAGCCTATCCTCACAACAATATGTTGAGTTAATCTCCCACAACGAACAAATTGATAAAATCCTCAAAGAGGGCTTTTGAGAAAATTCTCCAATTTCACAACTCAATAATAAAAAGTGTATGTGAAAACTCCTTTTTCTAATCTAATAAACTTGAATAAAGTGACCTATAAGTTATAATATTAAATCATTTAATAGATAATTTGGATATTTTTCCTAAATTAACTAAGGAAATTCTAGGTATTTAGAACTAAATTAAGATAAATTAGGTGATAACTAGAATATAAAATAAATAAACAAATAAAATCTCCCAAATTTATTTATTAAATCAAAACTTTAAATGATATCTTCCATGACAACTATAGAATCCTAAATGTATTATGAATCTAAATTTATCACAATTAACAAAGGGTTAATAATAATAATATATATGTTTTCCCCATATAGGGACAAAAGTGGCTCAACATTCAAATGATCATGGTCAATATCTCCTAGTTCCACTATCAGGGATATTGATAGACACTCAAATTATAATCAGGGTAAATACATAACTTAGGATGTATTGATTAGATTAAGAAAATATGAAGTATAAATGATCAGTACATAAAAAACATTAAGTACAAATAGACATATAGTTACATAGTGGTGTAATACTACATACCAAAGTATAATCAAATGTTATAAAATTGAAAACAAAGCATTTCAATAGACATTCTTAGTCAAATGAGAATATATCTATGAAGGTAAAATGTAAATATCCATAGCATAAAATTACACTAGAAATTAATCCAAAATGTCCATCTGATATAAATATAAACCATAGTCCAAGTTTAGGTACAAAATAAACTAGGTAGCATCATAAAGTATTATGTCATGTCACCAACATTGGCATATATATATGATCAATTCAAATAGCATCATCACCTAGCATATAGTAGAGCTATACTATTGGCAATCAAAATAATCTATAGTCATCAAAGCATCTCACCATGCAAATAAAAAATTAATAATAATATTCAATGTGCCTTTTATGTTAAAAATAGTCATGGAATAATGTGCATACACATGAGGCACTACATGGATCACCTCTATCTCTTTGGGTGGACCACATTGAGTTTGAGTGGTTGTGGTGGCCAATTTTTTATAAATGGTTCTTATTTATATTTTAGTTAACCTTGTTATATTTTGAATCTTACATATAGATCTATAGATGGTTTATATGAGGTCTAGACTTATTCAAATATTCCTTGGATTTAATGTGAGGGTAGTATTATGTAGTGACGATAATTTTTTTAAGTAGAAGCAGTATAAGCAAGAGAGTTTGATATATTTTTCATAGTGGTTGATGAAGGAAACCTATATTTTTTAGTTTATCATAATCATATACTGACTAGATGATAATTTCTCTATTGACATATTTTAAAGACTTGTATCTCACCCTATGTTTAGTGGTAAAATGGAAGCACTTTAAATAGGATGTAGACTTCCACTTTACATAGTCATTAAGCCATTCAGATATGTTTGTGAGGGAACAAGGGGAATTTCTAAGTGTAATTGCACTTATGGTCTAGTTTAGATTAGCTAGATGCAAAGGAAAATGGGTGTCCATAGTAAATCTAGGTTGTAAAGATGAATATAATACAAATAAAGACACTCTCTTAGGCCCTTAATAGGATAATGTAAATGTGAAATTGAACAAACTGCTTAGGAAATATAAATCTAGATGTGATGTGATGTAGTGCAAGGAAGGAGAATCCCCAAAGGAGATGCCATAGCCCCTAGAAAATATGCACACAATGAAATATAAACAATAACAGAAGATCTAATACCAATTTACAACTCTTTATTCATAAAATAACTTATTACAGTTAATATGCCAGGTTGTAAGGCCTTCCTAGTTATAACCAAATACAAAGAAAATACAATAGTTATCTAAGATACCTCAAGATTCAACTCAAATCCTAGCTAGAAAAGATCTATAACACAAAAATAATCTAGTAGAAACCTCCAAGATCTCAACTTGTGCTTGCAAGCCACCAAGCAACCTCCTTGTTTTTAAACCTCAGCCACTAGGTTTTCTCCAAATGTGCTATCTTAGATACTCCTTTATTGATGATATAGAATCATCCAAATCATGTTCTACAATCATATCCTCATGATTTATACATCAACACATGCTCCTTATATAGGTAGCTAAGCCACAAGTTGGCTAGTCAAGCATTTAATTACAATATGGGTCCACCTTGGAAGAGTAAACCAAAACTTTAACAAACATGAATAAAACTAAATAAAAAGGTATATTTATGTCCAAAAATGACCCAATAACATTTCCCTATCTTAAATAGATCCCATTTCCTCATAGGAAATCACACAAAATGAAAACTCCACATGTTTCATGTGGAAATTGCCTGAAAATTGATACTCAAGAAAAATCATCATATCTCCTAGCTTTGATTGAATCAAGACTTTTTGTTTGAAGTAAAGTAGTAATTTAGGTCATATACAACCATTTAAGTGCAAAATTACTAATTCATTAAGGATAAGTATGCATCCATCCATCCATCCCAAAATTCACACACATAAACTCATCACAAAAAATTGACAAAAAATGATACTCTAGGAGAATTGCCATATCTCTCAAATCATAATGAATTAAGACTTGCACTCTTAACTAGAGATAATAATCTAGGCACTCTTCAACAAATGAAATTTTCAAATTGTTAATAATTGTGCAACATTAGTTACACTTCCTACTATAGGCACCCAAAAGCTAGGAAATACAACTCCAACAGAAAGGTAAAGGACTATAAATTCAACATGATAACTCCAATCTCTATGTGCACATAGGAAAAGTTTACCCAATGTGTCCCCAAAACATCATTAATAACACAAACCTGAAATCCACCAAAATCCAATCTCAATGCTCTTGCATCAATATGTGAATACAATCAACCAAATTAAGATGCAAATCTAGGGTAAAAATATGAAAGAAAATACAAAATGAAAGACTCACCTTAAAATGCATAGAGGAAGATGTATTTAAGATCAAGAAATTTTGGATGTTAATATTTTATAAAATTCTAACTATGGATCTCAGAATAAAATGAGGAAATGAAAAAAACCCATAAATTTCCCCAAAATATGAGATTGAAGGACTGGGTCAACTTGGAAGGACATCCTATAACTAGGTTGACATAGTCCACAACTTTGAAACTGGTGACTCAAGAAATCTTATGAAATCTAGGATCTAGATCTATGATTCTTTTTTCTCGCAACATGTAGATCAACATAGAAAAGAAAAGGTTTGGGGATTGGGGTTTGATTAGGGCTTCCCTTGGTGAAGTCATAGGTTATGGAATTAACCATAATTGAGAAATTTAAATGTAATTTAAATGATTTTTTATAGTAGATCTAAATAATATCAAATGAAAGATACAATTATCTCCATAGATGCAATCACCTTTGATATGTGATGTAGTATGTAAGTGTAATAGCCTTGAATCAAACAAACCATAAGGAAATCAAAGAAGCTAAAACCTCATGTATGGAAATGTATGTAAAATGTCATGGAGGAATAATAGAAGAGCTCGAATGGATTAGAATGATGGATCTTCTCCTTAGAGAAAAACTCTGCTAGCATCTTGAAGAAAGAAGCTTGATGCAAGAAGGAGATGCTTGGACTTGAATTCTTGAAAATACTTTCCTAAAGAATACCTTGAATAATTCACTTCTTGAGAGAAGATAACTTAAGAGTGAGGTCATGTGAAAGTAAAGCCCTTGATTTTCCTTTTATACTAGCTTTTGGGCTATTAAAAAACTAAGGTCAAGAGGGTAATGGTCACAAACTAATTAAACACCTAAGGCCTTTTAGGCCTTAAGCTTTGGAATTTTTGGGGACTAGGTTGACTTGGGTTGGCCTAGTCTAGACTAGGTCCACTTGAGTCAACCTAGTCTGGGAGGATCATAACTCAATTCCCCCAAACCTAGTATCATAACTCAATTCCCAAGTATAAAGGCACAAAAACAAAGTAAAAAGAAAGCCAACGAAAACAAAGTCAAAAAGACACAAAAAGGGTTAGTACTAAAGCCCAAATCAACTAGTGAAAGAGAGCTTAGCTAAGAAAATATCTCACTAAGTAATATCATATTTGGAAGGATATTAAAAAAGATAAGAGACCATAAAGGAAAGTAGAGAGAACCACAAAGGACTACATCCCTCATGGTTCTGTCCTACCAACATGAAAGCATGAAGAGAGAGAGAGAGAGAGAGAGAGAGAGAGAGAGAGGTTTGTGTTTGTTATCACGAATCACAATGAGGAAGGAATGAATGGCCTAACATATTTTTGTGCCTAATAGCTAATGATAAATTAAAAAACAAAAACCAATATCAAATAGTCTAGTAGGTTTATGTATCTAGTACTGAATCCTATGGGCCCATTGATACCTTATGAATGCATGTTTGTATCTATGTGTGTTTCCACCCATGGACCAATTTCCTAGTATAACTACAAAGTGAGAAATATATGTGCATTACCCTAGGAGGGATTTTGCAAAAACCAAAAAAAAAAGGATGTATTTTCTCATGATGGAGAAGTATAACTGATACATGAAAATGATTTAGAAAATATCAAGTGCTATCCATATGTATGAATTTTATGTCACTATGTGGTGATTGATTAGGAATGTACTATACACTTTTCATAATTCTTTGGGGTAAAAAAAGTATTTGCTCCTATTTTATCAGTAATTTTGGGCTGACATGTTGTAATTAATTATAACCTTCAATTGGAAAAAACATTGTAAAAAAGGGATTAGGGTTAGGGATTTTCATAAGGTGTGGTGTGATAATTTGTTCTTGCAATGGTATTGAGCTATAAGGTATTACAGATTGTAATCACTAGATTATAATAATATTGGACTTTCTATTTGGTAAACATAGTCCATGGATTGCGTAAACCACATTAAATCTTGATGTCTTGTTTTCTCTTATGTGTGATTTATTATTTTATGATATTGTTTATATTTACATGTAATTTTTATTTCTATTTGTGTTTAAACTTAACAATTTAGTATATGAGCTTGCATGTGCAAAAAGATACATGAAATGACAATGCATAGATTTGAGAGTGACCTGAAAATTATACCTAGTAGCCAAGGCTAAAATAATATAAGTCATACTTAGAATTTATTTTTGTACTTCATATAAAAAATGTACAAAGGATCTTTATATTCCCCCTCGCCCCCACGCCCCCCCCCCCCCACAACTTACTACCCCCCCTCTAGGATGGCTATGTAGCCATAGACATCATAAGGAAGAGAATCAACGATAACTACTTCTATCAACTAGGAGATATCCTTTATAAACAATATATTCCATAAACTTAGAAAATAACATGAACTCTTATAATATATGGAAATAGATTAATTAAGAAAGGATATGTCACAAATGAGTACAGACCCTTCAAAGGAACAAATCTTCTGTACAAGACATCTACCTTCAAGAGGAGTGTCATGAACAAAGACACAACTTAAAAAAGAAAAAAAGAGGACCAAAAATGCTCCTATTTATCCCCATATGTATAGGTTGATTAGGGATCCTTAAAAGATTTATGAAAAATTTTATAGAACATAGTCAAGAGAAATTCTGATAATGAACATAGTTTTGCAAATAAAAAAGAGTTGATGATCAATGACATGCACCACTTGAATAGAAGAGAGAGTCATGATAAAGACACAATTTTTTATAAGAAAATAATGCCACATAATAAAAAATTTACATTGGACTAAGGAAAGTTAGTCCTTAGACAAAGAGAAAGATAAAGAATGCACAAAAAACCTTGCCCCCTTAGTGTGAGACAAAAAAAAAATCTATGGTAAGATTATAGAACAACATCTCATAAGATATAAAGATAAATCATAAGAAACAACTGATAGCCATAGAAAAAACATAAACATGCTATATCCAAGAAGAAATATTGTATAATAATGCAGTACCATAGATGATTTAAAAAAGAAACATCATAAGATACCTAACTCTAAACAACATAAAATGTTAGAAAAGATATCACTTATGAAGTAAAATATAGATGATTATTAAATGATAAATATCACTATCCAAAGTATAAAGATATAAAGATAAATCATAAGAAACAACTGATAGCCATAGAAAAAACATAAACATGCTATATCCAAGAAGAAATATTGTATAATAATGCAGTACCATAGATGATTTAAAAAAGAAACATCATAAGATACCTAACTCTAAACAACATAAAATGTTAGAAAAGATATCACTTATGAAGTAAAATATAGATGATTATTAAATGATAAATATCACTATCCAAAGTATAAAAATATATTTTCTATACAATAGACACATGATTCTGCATGTAGCAAAGCTTTTTATAGCTAAAGATATGAATTTATCATAAAATAATGCAATCTATAGGGAAATGAAGCTAAAAGGATGAAGGATACCACACTATTCTCACTTAGTTATCATGAAATGAATGAAAAATGGATAAAAAACCCTTGAGAGAAGAAAGAGAAAGAAAAAAAATCCAATATATTCCCTAAATGAGAGATTATTTACAATAAAGATTCACTTACAAACATAAGATTGCACTAAATGCATGCAAGATGAAACATCAAATTATAAGATAATGCAAGTTCATAAAGGATATTGGAAAAGAGAAGAGATGAAGAATCACATTGTACCTCCCTAAGTGGTTTCAATTTATACTTGAAATGTGATTCAATAAAACATAATATTGCTCTTAGGATGTTAGTCTACATGTAATCACAATAAATGAATATAATAAAACATGTCATCATATAAAAGGAAAACAAGTCATCAAAGGGAGAAAAAATGGATGTTAAGATATCTAGATAAGAACATGTATTAGAGCCTTTCCACCCCAAGTTAGGAGACAAAGGAAATGACTATTAACTTACTCATAAAGTAGGACAATGAGCCCCCAAAAGATAGGGTAGCAGTTTCTCATAGCTAGGTTCAACATAATAGGAATGTAGATACATCAAGTAAAATGATCGTGTAAAAGATATTGGATTCAACATTGCAAGTTATATGAAACATAATAGAAGAAATTAATTAAAAATAAGGATGAACCATAGATAAAGAAGATCTCTTAGGTTTAATTAGATAGAAATATAAAGAGAAGCACTCAATATGCATATACTCATATCATAAAGTTATTGGTTACAAAAAGTCAAGAATAAAGAATGTTAAGGTTTCCCAATATTTAAGAGTTGAAAAACTAATTGTAGAGTCAATGTGAGTAGGATTCATAAGATCTAATGCTATACTTATGAGAATATGGAAATAAGAATCATCTTTTTTAATAAGACCTAGATTGAAATAAGGCATGTCATGAGAAGGAGGATCAAATGTGTGGTCTTTTTTTTCCAAGGCACTTTTAGGAAGAGGATGAACAAAAGTTATAAAGACATCATATATAGAAAGTATAATTAAATACATAGAAAGAGGTTGATCATCTAAATGTGTCTCATTGGGAAAGGAATAATCCATTTCCTTGTCTAAGGGTTTCTCCCAAATAGGAGGATCATCCAAAGAGGGAGTAAAATACACATTAAAGGAAGAATTTTTATGAGGAAAAAAGTAATCAATATTCCTATCTAACGGCTCATCCAAAATAGTAGAACTATCAAGGGTAGGAATATCCTAAATAGCTAAAGGTTGATTAGAATCATATTTATACTCAATGAAAGAGCATATCAAAGAATCTTCATATGCATAAAATGGAATGTCTTGAAGATCATGAATGAAGCTTGAAAAGAATGAGAAAAACCTCATTGAAAGGAAATTGAATACATTTTTCTTTTCATATTTTGAAAATACAAGCTATAGGAAAACAATGCAAAAGGAGATCTAAATACCACCAATGTAAGCATATTAGATCTAGACACACCAAATTATAACTTAATAAAAGAGATTTCAAGAAAGAAATATCTAATTCGAAGAGAAGCAAGTAGGATGTCAGTTTTTCCAAAAGAAGGTAAATACTAAATACCCAATGTTAATAAGGGAGATCAAGGGATCTTACTCCAAAAACAAAAGAAGGGGGAAAGACATCAAGTGTAAGGAAACTTGCAAAAAAGAATATAGCCATTTCCACATAACCTATAATAGATTAGAAATAAACATTCCTTCAAAGCCATAGCCACAACTAAGTAATCCATGTGAACAAGCATGAATCCATACATCTTGTGCCATGCTTTTAACCTTCACAAATGCTCCCTTGGCTAACCTATCAAGCCTTCTCATGCTCAACTTTCCTTTTTGCCTTTTTCTCTTTTTTGTCTTATGTCTTTCTCACACAACAACTACCCTTGTGGATGCTTATAGAGTAGCAAGTCCCATAAAAGCACCAAGTGGTATAACATAAACCATGTTCTACTTGAACCATTGACTTGATATTTAATATTGGGCATTTAACTTCTTTTCTCCAATATTAAATAATTACATCAAATATTATCACAATACCTAACCCATTGAACCCACATTTAATATTGGCATTGTTGGAAATGATTGAAAAGATCATGAATGAAGAATAATGGAACTGGTAAAGAATGTTTCAATCATTGTTTTGTCATTGATGTCAAACTTGCTACTTACAAAAATGGCAATGGCTTTAGCGATCCAAATACTATCAATTGGTTGATTGACAAGGAGGTGAAAATCAATAAGATGTAACTAAAATACCTAGAGAAAAGTTTAAGTTATGATGGTGTAATGAAGTATAAGGATTAGATAAGCTATTGATAAAACAATGTATTGATAACATACTCTAAGACATAGAGGATGGACACAATGAGACACATGAAAGATGTAAGGATTAAATAAGTTCATTAGAGAAAGCTAAGCTAGATAGTTAGTGTCAAACAGATTCTTAGTTGAAGTTGAGTAAGTTCAACTTAGTGTGTGCCAAGTGATCTTTAGGTGCCGAGCAGCCTTCAGGTGCTAAGTGATCCTCAAGTGCCAAGCAGCCTTTAGGTGCTAAGTGAAGATTAGGTGCTAAGTAACACAAAATTTCTTTAGGTGTTGAGCATTAGTAAACCAATGATTCACCAGATCAATAGTGATAAGGTTGTTACATAAAATTTTGTAAATTAGTTGGATGATAAGGATAATGAGTAGATGTCAAAGAATTCTATGTAATCCATGCAAACCATTTCAAGGTGAATGCTAATGGACTTATTGTGAAGTTTTTAGAAGAACCAATTTGGAGGGAAAGCAATACCATTTTCTCAAGATCAAATTAAAGATTTGAGTAGGAAATGAAGAACATAACTTCTTTATAAGGAGCTAAAGGTTAGAGATCAAGTGTCCATGCATGAGAGGGAGTTGGTCTTAAGTGTGGTCATGTGAAGAAGCCAAGAGGAGTAAGAATAGAGCATAAAGACTCTGAGTTGATCAAATGACCATGGAGTGCATTGGCATAATGAGTAGAAGAACTAAAGGAGACAGATCTTGAAGGGTGAACAAGCTGTCAACACTACAAAGGAGGAAATCTAAGGAAAGAAAAAGACTAAAGAGCAATCTAAAATCTGCATAGTTAGGGTTGCAATCTTTATCAAGTCAAAACCCTTCTAATACTCTTTTACCATTGTATTAGATATTGAAATCTTACATTGCTAGGTTAGTTTAATAGCTAGGAGGATAAGCCTCAGGAAAAAGATGGAAGATCCCCAAGAGAAGGATAAGAGATCCTCAAGAAGGATAAGAGATCCTCAGGAGAAGGATAAAGAGATCCTTAGGAGGAGGATAGGAGATCCTTAGAGAGGGATGAAAGATTCTTTCGAGAAGGTGACTGTAAATCCCATGGACTTGGGTGAGCCTAATAGCTCTATGTAAATCCTTTAATAGGGTGACTTTCTAAGTTGAATGTTCTTAAATCCTTTAATAGGGTCACATCTTACAAGGTGTAAAGCCTTTAACAGGGCAGGTCTTTAATAGGGCAGACCATTAGAAGTGGTTGAAATCAATTGTGCAGTTAATTTGTGGGTATCATCCCCACTCTAGTTTTACCTTCTTATTCCTGGAGGGTTTCTAGGTCATCAAAATCCTTAGTGTTATGGTGTGATGGATGTTTACTTTTCATGATTGTTTAATGTTTAATTGCATGCATGATAATTTCAGTTATGTGCCATTAAGGATTTGTAGAAAAAGTTGTATTGGACAACATTGGACCTTGGATAACTGATTCACCCCCTCTTTTAGTTATTCTAGAGAATTCTAATAGGCATTTAATTTCTTTCCCCCAATTTTAAACAATTACATCAAATATTATCAAAATGTTACAATACCTAGGTGAAAAATTACATAATAAAATAAAATAAAACAATATAAATAATATTATGCAATGTATGCAACATATATAATCTCAACAATCTTCCACTTATTGTATACAATGCATAGGGTTAATTCATAGCCATAAATGAACAAGAGAACAATCCCTCCTAGCATACCCAACTTTATGGATCAAAGTACAACAAATGCTCCATCTTGGTAGCCATAAAAAAATCAAAGTATTTAGCATCTCAAACATGAATGAAGCCACCTCCTATTATGCCACTTCCACTAGACATACATAGAATCCATCCAAAGGGAAAGCTACCCAACCTATCACATTCAAAGATCATAAAATTTTGTACCAACTAAAATGAAAAGCACAAAAGACCTAATTGAAATATAATCATATGTATTTGTAGTTTTCAAATATCCATAGTTGATATAATACCCACATTAAGTGCCAACCCATCCAACTATCCATACCTCCAAAGGTATACCAAATGAATCTCACATCATCCACATATCCTATCTATAACCTACAATCACAAGCCTCCAGAGGAATACCTTCCACATATACACCAAGAAGCTCCCACTATAAAAGATAATGTCAAATCTACAACCAATCCACTCACAAAATCTCAAAGAAGTGAATCCATGTAGTCTCAAAGACATCCACAATACATAAACCAATAACCTACAAGAAAAAAAATCACAAGTCTCCAAAACTCGCAAGATCTCCACAACCAAAAAAGGAAGGAGATAAAGGAATAACCATGTAATATCTCACATGACATACATGAACACAAAGTAGTGATCATAATCTCCAACCAATCTCAAATCCAATGTAAGTGAAACTGAACATCTAGTAAGATAAGCAAGACCAAAGAGAAATTATACAAATCATAACCTATATCACCTCTGTCTACACACACCTCTAGATGTAAACTATGCCAAGTATATGAAATCCTCCATAAAACCCCAACCAAGAAGCCACAACAACACCCAAACCACACGATGTAACTAATCATTGATGTAAGCCTCTCATAAGAAGATCAAACTCATAAGTCATTTGTAAACCAAAGAATAACCATTCCCAATCCAAGGAAAATGCCCAGTATAAAACTATCTCAACCATCATAATAACATATGCCCAAGGAGATAACCAATGCTAAACCATCTCTCAAATGAACCCTTGAGAACTAACTCATGTACCAAAGCTCAAGATCCATATCATGAAAGACAAGCATAAATCTAATACACATGAGAGAAATAATAGGCTACACCTCTTAAGTAGCAAACCAACAAGTAGAGCAAAAGTGGGGAATGAGAATGCTTATCAAGATATCCAAGTCTCCAACCAAGACTCATCTAAGAAAAATCTCCTCTCAAAAATCCATAATAGGTGATTGCCCCTCGGACTTCTTGCTGAAACCATCAACTCTCCCAACAAATACTTCTCTAATCCAAGAGAAATCAGCATCACCACAATCTCTAGGTATTTGTGAGCACCTATAAGAAATCAATCCTTGCCAACTCCAAATGCAACCATCAATATCATGAGGTATCCAAAAAATGATCAATATACTCAATACAAAGAAACTTAAACAAATATCAATATCAAAGTTCCAACCATGGCCTTAGGAAAATAAAGATGACAACATAATCTAAACCATCTCAACTAAAGAGATAACA
Organism: Cupressus sempervirens; assembly: GCA_028749045.1. NCBI lineage: Eukaryota > Viridiplantae > Streptophyta > Pinopsida > Cupressales > Cupressaceae > Cupressus > Cupressus sempervirens. Next base: position 138,258,733 of record CM053793.1, on the reverse strand, counting down.
TGATCCATATGTACATACCATAACATATCAAAAATATGAATTCATATCAGTAATATACCATGACATAATAATGAAACCATCCCAATACCAAGGATAACATGTCAAATAAAAGTATAAACCACACCTTTACCAAGAACCCCATGAGTCTTTAAGATCTAACGTTATTCACACACAATGAAGAAAACCATCTCCATATACCATGTAGAACAACCTTTATACACCATGAAAATAACAAGTGCACCATGGAAATGTCAAAGATGCTTCTGTGGCAATAGGATCTAGGATAAACCTCCAACATATACAAATACTCAATAAATATATCAATTCCAACAACTCCTATTTAACCATGGTCCTGAGTCACCCATGGCATCATAATATCTATCTCCTAAATGAAGATCCTCTAGATCTACACTCACACAACCAAAGTGCTAGTACCAAGTGAAACCAAGATCTCCAAACTAAGAAGATACACACCAAACCAGAAACTAATTAGGCACTGCTACTTCATCATTGTCTATCCATGACATCATGATGAAAAAAACCACCCTCTAACCATTAGAATCAACCAAGGCATCAAACCATAAAAGAACTCAAAGTGCACATCATGAGCTCCTCCAAAGAAACCAAGTACCCATGATCCTTAACCAATGAGATATTCAGCCATAAAAAAATCAAGAATCCAAACTAAAATGAACATCAAGGATTTACCTATATAACCGATCATGTCATACCAAAATCCATGGAACAATGATCACATCTATGAATTGAGCATCTAAGTCTCAAAGTGTCCAAGCTAATAGCATAAAATAGTCAACCACAATCATCCACCATGATTGTACTTAGTAACAACATATCATCCCCTCTACATGAAGATATATCATCAAATAATGTGACTAAAGGCATAGAAAACCCAAATCCAAGCCATAAATGCAATTTGTAAGTATAGACTAATTACAACACTGCACAACTTGTAAACCTAAAAAGTCATCATGCATATCCAAATCAAAAATTGATAATCATATCATCATGAGACCAATCTAAAATGTAAGTTGAGTATACAATGACATCAAATCTAAATCTCCAAATTATACAATGTCATAAACTCATAATGTTAGCACAGTATATATATATATATATATATATATATATATATATATATATATATATATATATATATATATATATATATATATATATATATATATATATATATATATATATATATATCACCAAATAAATCATGCCAAAGCTACACCAAATCTTAACCAATGTTGTAGAGCTCTCCAAGAGCTTTTTGTTGATTACTCAAACTTAAAAATCTAACTTTGTATGCCCAAATAATGTGGTTAAAATAATCTTCATCTAACTTTTGGGGTCTTAACATGTAACAAAATTTCAAAATCATTAAATAAAACCTACATCGAGTTGTAGTGCTCTAAATTATCTATCCAATGACTATAAGAAGTCCAAAATCCAACATCTTGAGAGAAAGTTATGGAATTTTTACTAAGAACATCTTTTTACCATTTTCACTATGATTTTTTTTGGTGATGAAAATTTTGATGGGATTAAATTTGATAGCCATCACAGGCTGAAACTAAGGACCTTTTGCATTTTATATCAAAATTGCCAAACTAAAGCATATTATATATCAAAATTTATGAGAATATTGACCTAGATTCAATGGTAAGAATTGTTTTTTTCTAGGAGGTCATTTCTACAACCCCCTCTCTGCCCTCAAACCCTCATTTAAATGAAACATCTAAAAAATCCTTTTGACCAACAATTTGACATGCCCAAAATCTACCAACATCCCATTATAATAGTAAACCCAAAACCCTTAGATCTGTAATTAACAACCTACAAAACCCATATATATTTCCCTTTCTTTTATCCTCTCATGCATTCTCATGGATTCAATCCAAGGTTACAACAATAAAACCATAGCTCTCATACCATTTGTAAGGGAAATTGTAACAAAAAATATAACCATTTCCACATAACTCATAATAAATTAGGAATAATTATGTATTTGAAATGCATATGCAAGAGAATAGACAACATACCTACAAAAATGGGACACACGATAAATTAGGTCATGATTGACATTTTTGTTACTTAGAATGATTTATGAGATTCTATTAGGGATGAATATAGATTTTGAAAATTAAAATTTTAATACACTATTCAATCATATGAGGTTGATGAGATAAGACCACATGAAATGAGACTCAATATGCTCAAGTTGAGAACTTAATCAAGGAATTCTAGGTATGATATACTAGATAATTAGGAAAGGGGAATCAGCAATTAATCTCATGAGAAACAACAAGGAATATAGATTATAATGACAAAAAACCATAAAGGTTGTATTTGAGGATTGATTCTAAACCATGATGACATAGTTATGAAAGTATTCTGATAACCTAAGAAATTGACCCTAGGGACACACACCTCATAATGTGATAAAATGATGCTCGTTGACATGTTTGAATATTAGTGACTTTCACTTATGACATATTCTAGGATCCATTTAATTGTTTTAATGATTCAATAAATATAACTTTAGTATTTCATTATTAAGATAGAAAGGGTTGTGATGATATTTAGAATGTTAATTATGTTATGTTAAGTTAAGATAAATGTTGATACACATATTTTATATTTCAATGTTTAAATATTTTATGGAAATGATTAGAAAGGGGAAACAATTGTGTATTTTAATGTGATAATGGATTATTCTGCACCTATATACATGTACTTCTATACTATTTTCATTGGACTAGTGATGTTTAAGTTGAGAGTGCAGGAAAAGTTGAATTATAGAAATTATTCATGGAAACTAGGTTTAAACCTATGAGAAAATGGTAAAGCCAAGGTGAATCTTTGGAAGACTCAAAATATCATTGTATAGTGTTTATTTCATAATGTGTTTGTGCATGGGTGTAATAAATTTTGAAATCATGAATAATTAGAGACATGTCACTTCATTGTGTAAAGTATCTTAATGTGTGATGTTTGACACTCATCTTGTCTATGTGTAAATGGCATGTCATATAGGGCTTTTGGGCATGAAGTCACTTAACATAAATCTAATGCCCATTATGAATTCAAGTGAACACACTTGGGAGAGTGTTAGTAAGAGTCACTTTCTTGATGGAATTCGAATTCAAATGTGATAGGAACTTTAGAGGGCCTAAAAGTGGTTCCCAAGTGTTATTTTTGTGAAAATAAGTCACCCACATGGTAGTAGTATAGGTTGGGGGTCTAAATATAACCATGATTTGGTCTAGGGGAGTTGGGAGACCCCATAATCTAGTCATTTTCAAGCCAATTCAAAGATCAAAGTGTCACATGACTGCTATTCTCACCTCTCCACTTGGTTAAGTTCCTATTGATAGAAAGCTACAAGAGGGTAGGAAGGGTAGATGGGAATGAAAGTGGAGGTCTTCTCATTATGCTTGTGCCAAATTAGTTGTTGTTCACCCATTCTCTGATTGTAGAGACACTTAGGGTTTTTGGGGAAAGAAACTTGGAAGCCAAGGGAGGAAGGCTCTTCATCACCATTTCATAGCCATTAGCTTGGAAGGAGGTTACTTCTTCATGCCATGGATTTTTTGATCTCATAAAAGTTGAAAGATGGAAATTGTAAGAGTGTTCTTGTAGAATTTATGTATCTTTAATATGGTGTATGTTTTAGTTTTCTTGTGTATATAAATGAGCATGTTAGATCTACTTGCTTTTGATTTTATTTTCTTTGAGTTGTTGTGGTGAACTGAATGTTGTGTTGGGTGTGAAGGCTTCACTCACCTTGGGAGGGAAGAGAAGCCTTGGGGTGAAGGGGTTAGTTGGGATCAACATTGAAGTTGAGAAATCTTCCTCTTGGAGAGGGGATAGCTTTCATGGAGTATGGGCTCCATTAAAGCCATATGCCTTTCTATTGTTCTATGGGACGTATAAGTAAGGATATGTGATAGCTTTGTTGATGAATGTGATTATTGATAGTCTTGTTGTGTTGTGGCATGTTTCTTGGAAAACTTATTAGAACATTGCAATTTCAAGATTTGTTGTTTCATAAGGATATGTCATTCTTCTCCTTGGAGAGCCCACCTTCACCCAATGTTTATGATTCTATTTGTGAATCATTTTGCAAACCTTGGTTGGTGTTGTAAATAAGTTGTGAAAATATTTTATTCATGTTTGTTCTTTTTTGTGAGGCTTGAGTGAATGTATCTCATTTGAGCCTTGTTTCCTCTAGCTCAGTGGGTTGCCTCCTTGAGGCCTAGGTTGGGAGGTGAGCCTCCATGGTTCTATATTATTTTTTATTTTTGTAGGTTTTTGATGCAATTGGATACTTGGAATTCATGAGGATTTAATTGCAAGGAATACCATTTTAATTGGATTGATAATGGAGATAAAAAATCTATCTTGACATGTCTTTCTATTTGTGATTTTAAGAGCTTGGTGTTGTTCATATTCAATTGACAATAGAGGGATTGAGAAGCATTTGTGTACATGGTAAAAGGTCTTCCCATTTGTGTAATCATGTTATGGTGATTTCACCACCTTTTGTGTATCTTGAGAGTTATTATAGGATGGATGTGTTGGTGTTAGAAGACAAGATATCATGTTTTAAAGTTCTTGCTATCTTTTTGTATTTATGTAGGTTTACCAAATGGATTTAATATCATTGTAGAATTTTTAAATGAAGGAAGATTACCTTCATTGATTTTTATTATTATTTCAACTCCTTTGCATAATAAATGCATATTTATATTCAAATTGAAACAAGTATAGGATATGATTGTAGAATTAAGTTTATTGTTTTAGCTTTAATAGCAATCATGTAATTAGATACAATAACAAAATATAATTTAAGTGCTTCATATTATTGTTATGTAATTAGTTCTCAATGAGTTCAAACATCTATACTTGTGATGTTATGAATGAGGTTAGTTTTAGGTTAGTTTTAGGGTTGATATTAAACATTATAGTCTATCAATCAAATACTCGTTGTTTACATACTCTAAGCATATACATTGTTAAATATATACACTTAGATGGACTTTATAATGACAATTTAACATACCAATCATGAATCACAATACTAGTTTCAATAGGAAGGTAGTAGATAATAGTTTGACACAACAAAAAAATATTCAACTTGTAGGTGCATGTTTATCATTTTGGTAAATGTATGATAACACAAAAAAATGGCCTATTCTAAAATATAGTCCAATTTAATAATCAGTGAACAATAAATTATTAATATCTTTAAATAAGACCTAAAAATCAAATTGTACACCCATCATTTGAAAGTTGAGGAGGTCGACAATAAAATTTAATATGTTAGAGGAAAATGGACCCCACACTCCTATGGTGCCTCCCCTCATGCAACCTCCTTGTCGTAGTTCATGTGAGAAGGGATGAATGTTGAAAAAAATTAGAAAATCAATTCATTGGTGCACATCCCCCAAAATTTTATTTAGGTACCACCTTTTCAATGCATGAAGGTAGTTTTTTTAGATAGGTTTAAAACAAACTTTTCTACATTCCCTTTTTAATTTGACATAGAGTCAGGCTCCCCAATCCTTGGTGCTCAAACTTGGGGACATACAAAAGTGTCCAACCATGATAATATTGCCTTGGGGTGGGTTTAGGTTGCTAGGCAAAAGATGGGGATAGATGACTAGGGGTAGGTAGGAAATGATGATTAGCTTATTTTATGATTTCTTTTAATGTTGAAGGGAGAGGAGTTTGATAGGATAATAAGTAGGAAGTGTAGAGTAGTATAGTTGTAATATTAAATACTGAGAAATATAAATTGTAACTAATATTTGAATATTAAATTTGAGTTAGTAATGGTGAAAATAAAATAAAAATAAATTAGGATTTAATTAAGTTGAACATGTATGTTGCTTTTGTGTTATTATTTTAAGTTGATAAGGGTTAAGGAAATTAGGTATGGGTTAGAAATTGATTAGGTAGTATTAGATAATTAAAGGCACTGTTAATGTTAAGGATAATTAATCTTTGTAGGGGCATTAATAATGTAATAACAAATTAAGGTTAATAGGAGGCTACGGTGTGTTTAGATAGGAGTAGATTACTAAGGTTGATCCTATCATTATTTTTTTAAGATGATGTAACTTTTAGAGTTAGTGGGAGTTGTGAAATGAATTTATTGTATATTGTAAATTGAATTCTATAATTTCATAAATTTAATAAGGATTATCTATTAAGGTCCTTAAGGGAAATAATAGAAGTAGATAAGGTTAAGAGGAACAAGTTATGTTAGGAATTGCTCATATTTTAAGATTGGTATATAAAGTGTAATTGTATTATGTAGTTATGGAAAGTATTTAGGAGATGTTTAATAATTTATTTATATTTAATTAATCAGAGGTTTAACTAATTCAAGCTATTATGGTTATAGGTTGGAGGATTAGTAAATTGTTAAGTGTTCCACTAAGAAGTTGATCAATGAATATCATGTTTAATCTTAGAAATTTAGTAATAGTTGGTAGAATGAAATTGGTTGATAGGTAGTTGACATTAATAATTTTGGTAGTAGTAATATTAGTATAAAGTATATCATGATACTTGCATAAAGGCTAAATACTAGTGGTGTCTAGTCATTACTACCTAGGAACATTATTTATGTTCTTCGTATTGAGATGTTTATGTTAGGAGACTAATACATATAGACATAATGTTACATATCATCTAATGTAAAATGTATATATGCCAAGGGGTCATGTTTGCACATATGCATTAGACCATGTTGCTAATGTACTTGATAAAGATTGAAATATATAACTAGATATATCCTTTCTTAAGTCATAGATTCTAAGTCATCTACATTATTCCACAGCTAGAACTATAATGTACAATTATAGTAGATTATGGATACAAACTTTATTTTATGAGCATTGGAGAAAAAATGAATAACCTATCATTACCTAGTTGATGTTAGGGTGAAATTAGTAAGTTAGTGAAACTATTGACAAATGAATGAAATTATCCTCTCTAGGAATAGATTCAAAAAGAAACATACAAGATTCATCCCAATGTCATGGTCACAATTAATGAAAGAATTAAATTATTTGGTGACGTATTGGTAAAGTTCCCTTCTTCTTAGTTTGTAATACATGATGGTTGTGAATCTTAGAAGATGGTTGACCAGTGGCAAGTATGTCTTCAAGTTTGATACTTCACACTAAGTTGTAACAGTTATACCTCTAGATAACTTAAACCTAATTCAGCATAAACTTTCTAAACTAATCATCATGTTAGATGAACCCTAATGTATAATTTAAATGTTTTCAAATAAATAAATAAATAAGTAAAAATAAATAAAATTTGTGGTTGTGTTTTGCCTTGTAAATTTGGGCATGACATTCTAGTATCAGAGCATGGCTATAGAGCATTGGGCATTAATGAGCCCACAAATGAATGTAAAATTATAAGTTATCATAATACCATATTTTAAAAGAGATAGGCCTCCTAGGAAATCGACTCATAATAAATATTATTACCTATTTGCGGTTGGAAATCTAATTGAAAAGCTCATTGTTGTTGAAGATAAAAGAGGGAGATTGTCGGAAAAGAATGTTTTCAATCATTATTTTTCTATTGATGTCAAACCTGCTATTTCTAGGGATGATATTTTCTTATAAGATCCATGCACTATCAGTTAGTTGATTGATGAAGAGGATTTGATCAACAAGATGTTACACGAGAACCTAAAGGAAAGGTTGAGTTATGATGTTGTAATGAAGTGCAAGGATTAGTTAAGACAATCATTAAGTAATGTATTGATGACATACTCAAAGATACAAAGGTTGGTCACACTTAGATACATTGGAAGAAGAAGTTGTAACAAGGTTGAGTGCAAAGCTTTAACTAAGATCATCAATAGGTGTTGAGCAAGTTAATTGAAGCCGAGAAAATTCTTAGTAGAAGCCAAGTAACAGACATTTCTAGTATGTGTTGAGTGATCTTCAAGTGCCAAGTAAAGATCAAGTGTTGAGCATCAGAAAAAATATTCAATTGGTGCCGAGTGATCTTCAAGTGTCAAGCATCAAGAAAAATATAGTTGATGTCGAGTAACATAGTATGTGCTGAGCACCAATATTTCAATAGTGCCAAGTTGCTACATTATTTTAAATGATGAAGATTTACCAAATCTAAGCTAACATAGTGGTTACATTGAATTTTGTGAATGAGTTGGGAGATAAGGATGATGAGTTATTCGTACAGAATCTTATGTAAACCATTTTTTGGAAAATTCTAAAGGATTATTCAAGAAGTTTCTAGAGGAAATAGAATATGGGCTAGATATAATGAATCCTACCTAATCCATATGAATTGAAATTGAAAAATGAAATAATTGAGCGAGAAAAGGAACTCCAAGACTTCTATTTAAGAAGTCATTGACCAAGAAGCAAGGAGCTTCTGATACTGTTGCTACTGAAGTGCCAAATTTGTGAAGTGATTAAAAGGGTTTCAAGACGGAGACATCTGGGAGAAGTAAGAGCATAGAGGCTTTGCTTCTACGAGTGGTCATGAAGAGATGATTGCATTGGTACATTGAGTATGGAGACTCAAGGAGACAAAGCTTGAAAGAAAAGGCAAGCTATTAAGAATTGCAAAGATTGAAGGCTAGACAAGGGTATGAGCTGAGAAGTGATCTAAGATCTACAAGATAAGTTGTATGTTGTAGTTAGGTCAAGATTTTCTAATACTCTCTAGAAATTTTATTAGATCTAAAAATCCTATGGACTTAGGTTGGTCTAATAGCCATTTGTAAATCCTTTAATAGGGTGGCATTCCAAGTGAATGTTCTAAAGTCCTCTAACTAGGCCCACTTCTAACAGGGTGGTTAAATCCTTTAACAAGGTCACATTTAATAGTGTGTTAGAAGCCTTTAATAGGGTAGGACTTTCATAGGGCATCACTTTAGAAGGGTGAAAATTGAGTAGCATGTTACTAGTGGTTTTGTCCAAATTGGGTTTCCACATAAATCACTGTGTCATGTGTTGATTCCTTGTGTGTTATACTTGCATGTGGATTTACAATAACTTGTTTATTAGATAAGTTAAAGTTTGGATGAATTAATGGTTGAATTGGCTCACTACACTTAGTGAAAAGTTTGAATAGGATATTTGGACCTTGAATAATTGATTCACCCCCCCTCTCAGTTATTCTAAAAGCAATTCTAATAATTGGTATCAAAGACATCTACTGATTTAGTAGGAAGATCAAGATGTCCAAGAGAGAAGTTCCCAAGCTCAACAAAGACAACTTTATTGCATGGAAAAGTTTGATGAAATTGCACCTTGGATCAATAGGTGACCATGCACAAACCTCAATTGGAACAGAGCATGTAACTCTAGTAGGACCCCTTACTATAGATGACTTAAACAAAAAGAAGGAGCATAACCAAGCAATGTTGGAAATTGCATCTGCAATCAGCTATGTTGAATATGATGACATGAAGGACTATAACACTACATTCAAAATGTGGAAAAGCTTATTAGATATCTATGGAGGTGATTAGAATGTCCAAAGAGAAAAGAGAGAAATCTTAAGAGGGAAGTTTGATGACATGAAGATCGAGGAAGGTGAAAATGCTATTCAGTATGCTACAAGAATAAAAGAAGTGGTGAGTGCAGTAAGAAGTCTAGGTGGACAACTAGGAGAAGAAACATCCATCAGAAAATACTTAAGAACTTTGCTCCCTATCTATTCTATAAGAGTTTCAGCCATCCAAGGGATGAGGTGTGCACAAGGGAACACACTAACCTTTGAAGGAATAGTTGGAAGACTTACTGCATTTGAGCTATCCAATCTTGACAACTAAAAACTTGAGAACCTTGAATCTACTTTCAAGTCCAAGATGACAATAAAAGATACTAAGGAGGACACATCAACCTAGAGACAAAGAAAAGGAAAACATGCATCCAGATGTGGCATAGGTAGAAGCACTACTAGCCAAGAGATTCCATAGAGGTAAATGAAAATTCAAAGGTAAGCTCCCTATCATGGAATAGGTCATATAGCTGCAAGATGTCCACAAAAGAAAAACTATAAAGAAGGAAACAAGTTTAGGAACAAAAGAGAAGATGACAACAAAGATTACAAGGAGAAAGACAAGAGATGCTACATTGTTAAAGAAGACTCTGATGAAAATGATGACGAAGTAGTCTATGTAGCCATGAAGGATGAATCGAACAAAGATGAAGATGAAGCAATAGAATCAATTACCTATGTGAATAAGAATGACAAGTGGATCATAGATAGTGGATGCTCACATCACATGACAGGAGATAAAAGTAAGTTCATTACCTTTACTCAATATGATGGAAATAATGTTAGATTTGGTAATGATGCTCCATGCCAAATCAAAGGAAAAGGATCTATCAAACTTACAAAGAAAATTTCATGTGATAATGCATAATATCTTGAAGGATTGAACTACAACTTCTTGAGTGTATCACAATTAGGCAGTCTACACAATGAATAGAGTTTAAGTCAAGAAAGGTACAAATACAACACCCTTTGAATTGTGGTATGGTTGTAAATGCTATATTCTAAAAGACACTAGAAACTGCAAGTTTGATGCAAAAATTAATGAAGGCATATTTCTTGGATACTCCACCAGAAGTAAGGCATATAAGTGTTTGGATACTAAAACTAACAAAGTTGTTGAGAGTGCAAATGTAAATTTTGATGAGCATGCAGAAGTTTAGGTTGATGAGTCAAAGAAAATAGAGGATTATATATCATTTGTATATTTCTATGGAGGAATGACAATTGAAGATAATGTTGCAAATGAAGCTAGGAATTAGCAACAAACTTCAGTATCTGTCGAGTCTTAACTAGTGAATGTCGAGTTGCATTCAAAAGTTGAGCTATAAAATGTGGAAAATGCACATTTTGATTCTAAAAATAGTATGCAAGAAAGAAATGATGAAATTCCAAATGAAGAAGAATGAAATGACTCTGAAGCTCAAGGATTAAATATGGAAAGAAGGACTAAACCTAGATTAGCTAAGTATGTAAGAAGACATCACCCTATAGATCAAATCATTGGTGACAAGGATGTTAGGCCAATGACAAGGAATAGACTGACGAATGAATCATGTCTATTGAGAAAAGTTGAACCCAAAATAGTCAAAGATGCACTACAAGATGATGACAGGTATAAGGCCATGAAAGAAGAGATAGATCAAATTGAAAAGAATAAAACTTGGTCTTTAGTTCCTAGACCAGGTGATAAGAATGTGATTGGTACCAAATAGGTGTTTAGAAAAAAAAATTGATGAGAATGCTAAAATAACAAGAAACAAAGCTAGATTAGTTTGCAAAGGCTATGCACAAGAAGAAGGACTAGATTATGGAGAGACATTTTCCCCTGTTGTCAAAATGGAAGGCATAAGAACATTACTTGCATATGCTGCATATAAAGGTTTCAAAGTCTACCAAATGGACATGAAGTCTACTTTTTTGAATGATATACTAGAAGAGGAAGTCTACATAGAACAACTGGAGAGATTTGTTGATGAGAAGAACAAGGACATGGTCTACAAGCTACACAAAGCACTTTATGGATTGAAGCAAGCACCTAGAGCTTGGTATGAATGGTTGCACAAATATCTTGTGAAGATAGGATATGAAAGAACAGATGACAATAGTAACTTGTACATCAAAGCTAAGGAAGGTAAAGACATTTTGATATAAGAAATCTTTGTTGATGACACAATACTTTGAGGAAAAGATGTTTTATGCAAAGATTTTGCTAATCAAATGAAGCATATATTTAAGATGTCAATGTTTGGAGAAATCAAATTCTTTGTTGGATTACAAGTACATCAGTTGAAGCATGGAATATTTGTGACTCAATCCAAATACATCCAAGAAGTACTCAAAATGTTTGGGCTAGAAGACTCAAAACTAGTTAGTACACCAATGGCAACAGGCCATAAACTATCCAAGAATGATGAATTTATTGAAGCAAATTAGACATTGTATAGGTCAATGACTAGAAATCTGCAATATGTTGTACATACTAGACCAGACATTGCATTAGCTATTGGAATAGTAGCAAGGTTTTGTACCAATCCAACAGAAAATCACTTAATGGCAGTGAAGAGAATATTGAGATAGCTAAAATGAACTAATGAATTTTGTTTATAGTACAAGAGGAATGAGAAGTTTGAACTGAAAGCTTACATTGATGCAGATTGGGAAGGTAACATTGATGATACAAAAATCATTAGTGGAGAAGCCCTTTTCTTAGTAAAGAGGTTGATTACAGGACATGCAAAAAGCAAAGATGCACCTCACAATCTATTGCTAAAGTTGAATATGTGGCAGCTACTATAAACTACACCAATATTGTATGGATCAAACATTTTCTAGAAGGTATGAAGGAAGAAGTAATTGAGTCTATGACACATTATTGTGATAATACAAGTGCTATCAATATATCAAAGAACCTAGTAATAATCTAAAATTAAGCATATTGTAATCTAGTATCACTATGTAAGAGAGCTAGTGGAAGACAGATAAGTGAAGATGGAATATGTCAGATCAATCAAACAGATTATTGAGATCTTCAAGTGTCAAGTAAAGATTAGGTGGTGAGCATTAAAAAAAAAATTCAGTTGGTGTCGAGTGACCTTTAGGTGCCAAGTATCAAGAAAAACATAGTTGATGTCAAGTAACACAGTATGTGTTGAGCACCAATATTTCAATATTGCCAAGCTGCTACATTATTTTAAATGATGAAGATTCACCAAATCTAAGCTGACATAGTGGTTACATTGAATTTTTTGAATGATTTGGGAGATAAGGATGATGATTTGTTGGCAAAAAATCTTATGTAAACCATTTTTGGGTGAATTCTAAAGGATTATTCAAGAAGTTTCTAGAGGAAACAAAATATGGACTAGATATAATGAATCCTACCTAATCCATATGAATTGAAATTGAAAAATGGAAGAATCAAGTGGGAAAAGGAACTCCAAGACTTCTATTTAAGAAGTCATAGACCAAGAAGCAATGAGTTGCTGATACTGTTGTTGCTAAAGTGCCAAATCTATGAAGTGATTGAAAGGGTGTCATGAAGGAGACATCTAGGAGAAGGAAGAGCATAGAGGCCCTACTTCTACAAGTGGTTATGAAGAGATGATTGCACTGGTGCATTAAGTATGGAGACTGAAGGAGAAAAAGCTTAAAAGAAAAGGCAAGCTATTACGAGTTGTAGAGATTGAAGGCTAGGCAAGGGTATGAGCTAAGAAGTTATCTGAAATCTACAAGATAAGTTGTAGGTTGTAGTTAGGTCAAGATTCTCTAATACTCTCTAGAAATTTTATTATATCTAAAAATCCTATAGATTTAAGTTGGCCTAACATCCATTTGTAAATCCTTTAACATGATGGCATTCCAAGTGAATGTTCTAAACTCCTCTAACCAGGCCCACTTCTAACATGGTGATTAAATCCTCTAACAAGGTCACATTTAATAGTTTGTTGTAAGATTTTAATAGGGTAGGCCTTTCATAGGGCATCACTTTAGAAGGGTGAAAATTGAGTAGCATGTTACTAGTGGTTTTTCCCAAATTGGGTTTCCATGTAAATCACTATTTCATGTGTTGATTCCTTGTGTGTTATACTTACATGTTGATTAGATAAGTTAAAGCTTGGATTAATGAATGGTTGAATTGGCTCAGTACAGATAGTGTAATTTTTGAATAGGACATTTGGACCTTGAATAATTGATGCACCCCCCCTCTTAGTTATTCTAAAAGCAATTCTAACATTTGGCAACTAAATTGAACACCCTAACAGATAGCTATAATTAGTCATGGTAACATTTCAGGACTGCTAAGTTTTAAGATAAGATAAGATATTTACCTTGACCTTATAGAAATTAAAATTCTAAAGGTTCTCCATGTAACCCCTTTTGAAATTTAGACCTTCGCTCTTTGGGAGAGAGTGCTCTTAATTAGGGTAAACGTGAATGATATGAATGATAGATTATAATATTATGACTAGAAAACCCCTACTATGTATTAAAGTGGTGCAATGACTAATATATTATACAATAAAGGTAATATTCTATGCCTTGACTATCCTAATATAAAATCTATAATTAGGTGATAGAAAACACACTTGAAGAATCCCATTAGATGTGATAATGATAAGATAAGCCTCCTACTTGACATACAAGGGGACAATGAGAGACAATATGAAAATAACAAATAGAACAACATACACTGGTACAGATAATGTCAGATATAACATAGTTCACCAATTACATTTACAATATATACTTTCCACAACAAAATAGGCCCCTTTACCACCCACGACACTATCATATTAGAATGGGTGACATGATCGTATATAATTACCAGCTATGGTAACCCAAAAAACATTAAGGTTTTTAATGTTGACCAATGGAACTTACAAGACAAGTTCCCACTCAAAATGTTGTCATTATTCAACAACACCTTGCAACTCAGTGACAAACTATTGCTCAGTCATTGACATCCTCCTCGGTCTACACTATAGCTTGGAAGATAAAGAAGCTTGACAAAGGTTGAATAGTGCTCACAATATCAATAGTACCTTAAGGAATCCCAAGCTATCACAAGATTGGATGATAGAAGCATTCTTAAAGTATCGATATACCCAAATGATGCTTGAAAGAAGGTGTGACAAGTGTATAAGAGATAGCCCCATTGATTTTTCTAATACTGACCTATTAATCATAATCTTATTCTTATCCAAAGGGTTTCCAGTGTAATTTGGGTGAAAACCTAGCCCTAGACTACATCTAATCATTCTTGATAGTAATGGATAGGTAGGTAAGGAAACACAAGCAATTAAAGAATGAATTCATAAGACTCGACAACTCCATAAGCAATAAGTGTGGATCACTCTCTTGACCTATTCTTAGGAAGGACCAAAAATACAAGGGAATCATCTTTGTATACCATTAATTCACCATGTAGTTATAGGAAAACCCTTCCTCTCTTTTCCATTAGGGAGACCTTGGTATGATCGCAATGCTATTGAAAATTTGAATTGTTATGAATTGTAGTTGTTCTTGACTTTTTGCATATTTTGCAAATTTTTGGAGTGTTCATTTATGATGATTTCTTGGTATGGTCCCCTTTTTCCTCAAGAAATGACTTGTTTTTAATTAAATATTACCATTATTGCCACATTTATGTTTTAATTAGTGATTTTATTTTGTTTTAAGTTATTTTATGGGGTATTTTTTTGTAAGTGTGTTGCACTATAATTTATAATTCAGTCATATCAAGGATTATTCTTGACAACCATAATGAGGAAATTAGAATACCATCCTTTCCTTCATCATGAGAGATGATTTCATTCAACTTGATGAAATATGGACACCCAATATCCCTCAAACGAATATGCCTCTATTACACACTATGTTAAGGACTTTAGGCAAGGGTACTAAATGTGATAAAACTATAAGGGTCAAAAGTAGTAGAATATGCAATACAGTTCTTGACCTAATATCTAATAAGTATACCAACTAATAGTTGTAATGGCCAAGTTTCTTAATTAAGATGCAACCAAAAGAACACAGTAAGCACTGAGTGTCTATAATTGAAAACTTGTAACTAGATCTGGATATTAAACTAAAACAAATGAATTCTTGGAGTTTTTACAAAGGATATCAACCCTCCACTAATAAGTTAATCTTGGACTATAATCATAGAATTAGTCAGTGCTAAGGTGAGTGAATGACTCAAAACTAATAAGGATTAAAGTTAGTAGGTAAGAACTAATGAAGAATATGACAACATTGGTAAATGAATGGTTATCAAAATAGGATATATCATATTAGAATACAAGATATCAAACAAGAAGGAAAACTCCTAAAAGTAAGAGTAACCAAGAAAAAAGGAAGGATATTGAGTAACTTTGCAAACTAAGGTGCGACATAATAGAAAAATAGGTAGACAAGTACTACCAATCTATAATTGAAAATGGCACTGATTAGACAAGTTGATAAAGGCAATGAGGACACATAATGAACAAGGAAACTAACTTAGCAATCAAAGAGGTATGATTCCAAAAATAACTATTGAACACATTATTTGTGGTAATGCATCCTTAACCACCAAGAGATTGGGAATGCCACATTGAGCCTAGACATTCTAGATATAATTCATAGGTACTTTATCTAGGAAGAAGTTATGAAAATTTTATTAATATCAGGTATTGATAGGTACACCAACTTGGGATGAGACTCACTCAATAAATGGTGATTTAATCCTTTTTTAAGAATAATTATCACTATATGAGGGGTAGAACAATATTTTATAGTTTACATAGTTAAATCTTGAATATATGTAAAAGTGTTAGGAAGGTGAGGTGATCGTAAGGCAAGGCTCCTGAGTGGAACACCTGTGCTGAATCAAGGTAAGACCTATATATGAAATTTGTATCCCTAATTATAGAAGACTTCTAGGAGGAATTAAATAGCTAAGGGGGAGCATATAAGGGCCACACTTGTACCCTAGTATAAATTGTAAGGAATTCATGTGATTAGGAGTTAAATTAGGTCATGATTGACATTTTCATTAATTAGAATGATTTATGAGATTCTGATAGGGATGAAAATGGATTTTGAATATTATAATTTTAATACCCTATTGAATAATATGAGGTTGATGAGATAAGACCACATGAAATGAGACTCAATATGTTCAAGCTGAGAACTTGGTCAAGGAATTCTAGGTATGATCTAGTAGACAATTAGGAAAGAGTAATTAACATTTACTCTCTTGAGAAACAACAAGGAATGTAGATTATAAGGACAACAAACCATAAAGGTTATATTTGAGGATTAATTCTAAACCATGATGATATAATTATGAAAGTATTCTAATGACCTGAGAAATTGACCCTAGGGACACAGAGCTCATAATGTGATAAAAGGATACTAGTTGACATGTTTGCATATTAGTGATTTTCACTTATGAAATATTCTAGGATCCATTTAATTGTTTTAATGATTCAATAAATATGTCTTTAGTGTTTCATTGTTATGATAGAAAGGATTGTCATGATATGTAGAATGTTAATTTGGTTACGTTAAGTTAATATAAATTCTGATACACGTATTTTGATATTTCAATGTTTGAATATTTTATGGAAATGATTAGAAAGGGGAAACAATTGTGTAGTTAATGTGATAATGGATTATTCTACACCTATATACATGTACTTCTACAATATTTTCATTGGACTACTGACATTTAAGTTGAGTGTGTAGGAAAAGTTGAACCATGGAAATTATTTGAGGAAACAAGGTTCAAACCTATGTGAACACAGTAAAGCCAAGGTGAATCTTTGGAAGATTCAAAACCTCATTGTATAGTGTTTGTTTCATAATGTGTTTTTGTATGGGTATAATAAATTTAGAAAAAATGAATAATTAGAGACATGTCATTTGTTGTGTAAAGTATCTTAATGTGTGTCATTTGACACTCATGTTGTCTATGTGTAAATGACATGTCATATAAGGCTTTTGGGCATGAAGTCACTTAACCTAAATCTAATCCCCATTATGAATTTAGGTGAACCCACTTGGGAGAGTGTTAGGATGAGTCATCTTCATGATGGAATTTGAATTCAAATGTGATAGGAAATTTAGAGGGCCAGTGGTTCCCAAGTATTATTTTTGTGAAAATAAGTCACCCACATGGTAGTAGTATGGGTTGGAGGTCTAAATATAACCATGAGTTGGTCTACAGGACTTAGGAGACACTCTAAACTAGTCATTTTCAAGCCAAATCAAAAATCAAAGTGTCATGTAACTTCTTTTCTCACCGCTCTAATTGGTTAAGTTCCTATTGATAGAAAGGTATAAGAGGGTAGGAAGGGTAGGTGGGAATGAAAGTAGAGGTCTTTTTAGGGAGCATGTGCCAAATTATTTGTTCATCCACTCTCTAATTGTAGAGACACTTAGGGTTTCCAGGGGAAGAAACTTGGAAGCCAAGGGAGATAGGCTCTTCATCACCATTTCATAGCCATTAGCTTGGAAGGAGGTTAGTGCTTCATGCCATGGATTTTCTCATCCAATAAAAGTTGAAAGATGTAAATTGTAAGAATGTTCTTGTAGGACATATTTCTTGCATAAGGTGTATGTTGTAGTTTGCTTCTGTATGTAAATGAGCATGTTGGATCTACTTACTTTTGATTATTTTTTCTTTGAGTTGTTGTGGTGGATTGAATGTTGTGTTGGGTGTGAAGGCTTTACTCACCCTTGGGAGGGAGGAGAAGCCTTGGGGTGAAGGGGTTAGTTGGGCTCAATATTGAAATTGAGAAATCCTCCTCTTGGAGAGGGGATAGTTTCCATGGAGTATGGGCTCCATTCAAGCCATATGCCTTTCTATTGTTCTATGGGAGCTATAAGTGAGGATATGTAAAGAGGAGTAAATTTTGATAGCCTTCTTGAGTCATGTGATTTGATAGCCTTGTTGTGGCATGTTTTTTGGAAACCTTATTGGAATATTGCAATTGCAAGATTTGTCGTTTCATAAGGATATGGCATTATCCTCCTTGGATAGCCACTTTCACCCAATATTTATGATTCCATTTGTGAATCATTGTGCAAACCTTGGTTGGGGTTGTAAATGAGTTGTGAAAATATTTTATTCATGTATCCCATTTGAGCCTTGTTTCCCCTAGCTCGATGGGTGGCCTCCTTGAGGCCTAGGTTGGGAGGTGAGCCTCCATGGTTCTATATTATTTTTTATTTTAGTAGGTTTTTGATGCACTTGGATACTTGGAAGTCATGTGGATTTCATTTTAGGGAATACGATTGTAATTGGATTGGTAATGGAGATATGAACTCCATCTTGATATGTGTTTCTATTTGTGATTTTAAGAGCTTGTTGTTGTTCATATTCAATTGACAATAAAGGGATTGAGAAGCATCTATGTATGGTAAAAGGTCTTCCCATTTGTGTAATCTTATCATGGTGATTTCACCACCTATTGTATATCTTGAGAGTTATTGTCAGATGTATGTGTTGGTGTTGGAAGACAAGATATCATGTTTTAAAGTTATTACTATCTTTTCATATTTATGTAGGTTTGCCAAATGGATTTAATATCATGGTAGACTTTGTAAATGAAGGAATATTACCTTCATTGAACTTTATTATTATTTCAACTTCTTGCATAATAGATGTATATTTATATTCAAATTAAAACAAATCGAGGAGATGATTGTAGAATTAAGTTTATTGTTTTTTTTTGAATAGAAATCATGCTATAGGATACAATAATGAAATAGAATCTAAATGCTTGATATATATATTATGCAATTAGTTCTCAATGAGTTCAAACATCCACACCTATGATGTTATGGATGAGATTAGTTTTAAAGTTGATCTTGAA
This sequence comes from Cupressus sempervirens, assembly GCA_028749045.1. Classification (NCBI taxonomy): domain Eukaryota; kingdom Viridiplantae; phylum Streptophyta; class Pinopsida; order Cupressales; family Cupressaceae; genus Cupressus; species Cupressus sempervirens. The sequence continues at coordinate 138,239,276 of CM053793.1, read as the reverse complement.
CATTATGCTCTGTCAATCAAATACTAGTTGTTTGCCTACTCTAAGAATATATATAGTTAAATATATACACTTAGATAGACTTGATAATTGCAAGTTAACATACCAATCATGAATCACAATACTAGTTTCAAAAGGAAGGTAGTAGATAATAGTTTAACTCAACTAAAAAAAATTCAGCTTGTAGGTGCATGTTTATCATTCTAGAAAATGTATGGCAACGCTAAAAAAAGGGCCTATTCTCAAATATAGTTCAATATAATAATTAGTCCACAATAAATTATTAATGTCTTTAAATGGGACCTAAACATTAAATTTGCCACCCATCATCTCAAAGGTGAGGAGTTCAACAATAAACTTTAATATGTTAGTGGGAAATGTACCCCACACTCCTATGGTGCCTCACCTCATGCAACCCCCTTGTCTTGGCACATGTGAGAAAGGATGAATGTTGACAAAAGTCAGGAAATCAATTCATTGGTGCACTTCCCCAAAATTTGATGTAGGCACCACCTTTTCAATGCATGAAGGTAGTTTTTTTAGATGGGTTTAAAACAAGTGTTTCTACCTTCCCTTTTTAATCTAACATAGAGTCAAGCTCCCCAATCCTTGGCCAGAAGCTATATGTGCTGAGCAACACAATTTGTGTATTTGAGTTTGGAATGGCACAAACTCATAAGTAAACCCATTTTGGTGAGCTACAAATGTGCTTTTAAGTTCAATGTGTGAATCAAGGAGGTAATTACACATGTAATTATGAATCATTAATCCCTATGTTAGGTAGTCAACCAATTAGAAAAATGGAATGTCTAAAAAGACAAAAAGGATGAATCGTAATTGTTAATCAAGATCTAGAAGTTTATTTATACAGTTATAAGAGAGGGTTTTAAGACATAATTTTTTGTTTTTAAGTTATTATTGAAAGGATTGTGAAGTTGAAGGTGAATAAAATATTCAAAGACTAAGGTGACCTGACAGTGCAGAGAGGAGATATTGCATATCTTCCATAATGAGGTAATTACATAATGGAAATAAAAGACATGTAATCAAAACTAATGTGCAAATCAAAGTATCATGGTACTGATTATATTCTAACTAGTGTATTGGGTGAATCTCTTAATAGTGTGTCCCTAATAGACCTATTGTAAATCCTGTAATAGAGTGCTCACTTTATTGTGATGTATAAATCCTTTAGTCAAGGTAGACTTTTATAGCCTTCTAATCTTTTAACAGAGTAGACCCCTCACAAGGTAGATCATTAGAAGTGATAAAAAACATAGCCCTAACATGCACACTTTATTGTTGTAGTAGTGAAGATTTTTTGGGTGTCATCCCCACCCCAATTTTACCTTCACCTTGGAGGGTTTCTACATTACCACATCTTGTGTTATGTGTTGATCAGTTTATTATGTGTATTATTCATTTTAGTAGATGTTAGATATGATATTACATGTTACATGATGATGCATGGTTAAGGTTAACGTTGAGATGTGTCGTGAATTAATTTTAAATGTGATTCATGTTTGAAGTGGTAAAAGTTTGAGAGATCATGATTCACCTCCCCCTCTCAGCATCTTACTTGTCCGTTATATTTACAATAGTGTCTTACGTACATAAGTTCTTATGAATCTAATTAATTATTGGTCTCCATATTTTAGGTTGAAATTTATGTAGACTAACCCTTGCAAAATATTTTCAGATCATTATTACTTTGTGAGGGTAGATCTGGGTAATAAATCTAAATAGGTATTCTTACTAGGGGTTTTTTATTTCTATCCGTCGATGTAAACAATTTTGTAACTCCTCTAATGGCAAGGGAAAATAGATTTATCAATCACTATTCAAAATTATCATATTAGAATAACCATATTTAATAGAAAAAAAAAGGTATAAATAGGCACTTAAATCTCCATTAAGGGTATGTGTAGGATCATGGTGTGCCAAAAAGTGGCGATCTAAAAAATCTGTAGTTCTGAAATATCTCAAACCATTTCAAAATCTATTCCAGCTTTTTTCTCATCCACCCTGATAGTAAATGAAAACAATTAATATCTTTATAAGGTCTACTGTATTTTTTGATACCAAACCTATATGGTCAACTTTAAAGACATCCTAAAAATGTGCTTTTGGCCTATTTTTATGTGATTTTTACTTCAAACATGTAGCTAATGACTCTTTTTCCACCAAAATTTAATGAAATGAAAAGGGTTTCTTAAGAATGTTCTTATCCTTCCATGAATTAAGGTTTGTCAAATTATGAGTTTAGTAAGTAATTATTACTTATTTTCTAATGGAGTTACATATTAAGTGTTGACTAACACACTACTTGAAAAACAACTATAACTTTCAAATGGTACAACATTTTTTAAATCTAAAAGATGCATCACATTCTATGTTTCTTCTATTATAATGAAAAAAAATGAAAAATTGAATTTTACATAGTTTTGAATTAGTTAAGGTGGTCAAACACGAGAGTTTTTTATTCCAAAAATACTAAAGTCAAAAATTAATTATTAATTATTTATTTAGAATAAAAGTACCCAAAAATATGTGTCACATCTAGGCATGAGTCTACTACTTATATCTAGAATATTATTAAAAAAATTATCATTTGATTTTGATTGTGGTCAGACATACATCTACTTCTTATTTTTGTTTTGAAATTTTTGTAATATTACATTAAAATTCAAAATTTTGACCAAACAATTTTTTTTTTTTTGAGATAAGTCCTAGTAGTTTAGAAATTAGATTCAATTCTCTAGAGATTCTTTTCTCTCAACTTTTTGATATAAAGTTAATAACAAGTAGAAAATTGCATGTCAAGTTGACATAACCTTGATTTTCTAATTTTTTATTGCCACTTAAGTGCATAGTTTGGTTGACCATGATCCTACACATACCCTTAAAACAATAAATAGAGGATGAGATTCTAGAACGTAGTCTAGGATTTGATCTCAAATTGAAAAAAAAGTTATTTGATCATTTCTTACCAAACAAAAAATACAATGGGTGAGTTCTTATTTATTTTTATTATTTTCCTTGTTCAATTAAAGAATATTTTGTCATCCTTTTTATGGTGCATATTTTCTCATCTATCACATATGAATTTCCACTAAAATTTCCACGATTTTAAACAAAAAGTAGAAAAGAAACAAACATATTTCATACCAAGGCCCTAATTTGAAACTCCACAAAAATTTCTATATTTTTCTATTTCAACATTTTTTATATCTAGAATACCTTGGATTTATTTGGGTATGTCACTTCATTTAGCTCAAGTTTACTCATCATATAATTTGACACTAAATTATTGAAGCCACAATCATAATCATAACATTGCATTACTCGCTTTCTAGTATACAAAGACAGAAAAAGGTTTTTGCTCTAAATAGAATCAAATTTTGTTGTTTGTTTTAATGAAAACTATTTATTTTTTATCAATATAGACATTGACTCTCTAAATATTCTATGTTTTTATCTAGTGGATTTTATTATCCTTTTTATTTGTATGGTATGATAACTAATTTCAATACTTATGTTTCTACTATCTAATTCCTATTTGGTTGATGTCATGCTTTTGAAAATCTATCACTTTCCCTTAGTTTATTTGATTTTTTCTTAGATAAAATTTCTTGAATATACAAAGAAAACTATAAAATATTTTAATAATGTGAAGACTCCTAATATTGATTTCCTCTTGAATAGTTATCCTCAAACCACTAATTTACCTCTCCAATTTTATTGGAATACTCTAAAATGACCTTACTAATATTAATAATATTGTGTCTATTTTTTCATTGTAATATCTTAAAACTAAGTCTTTATAGCTCTAATTTTTCATCATTGATAATTCTATTCTATAATGAATATGTAACAATGTTGTTCATCTCACTCTAAGAGTTTTAACTAGGGGAAAATTTGTCATTTTCACATAAGCTATACTTGGAAATGGCCTAAGTCATAATGTAAGTTGGATTAACTTATAAACATTGGAAATTTATATTCTCATATTGAAAACTATCTTCATATTGGAAGATATTTCAATTATCATTTCCAACTTATTTCACTTAAGAACTTGTAACACATCACATGTGTCTATGTGTACTCAGAACAGTGGATAATACAATTTTATTTATGGTAATAATGAAGAGTCTCATTATCACCTTTTCTTTTAAATAAGGCATCCTTTTATTCTCAAGGTTTCAATTTTGATGTTTTCTTTGCCTTGGGTTAGTTTCTTGTTGAACTTACTAGTTGTAGTTCTTTTGAGCTTATAATTGCTCTAGTTTGGGTCTTGGTTTGAGATTCATGGCTAGTGATAGGCTATGATTTGACCCTAATAATATTGATAATATTTTTAAAAATGACCTTGCTATTATTCTTGTTTCCAAACATGGTAATATTATGCCATTTATGGAGTGTATGACATGACAAGATGAGTGTTTATCTCACTAGTTTGTGTCCTCCTAGAATGGGAGAAGAGTGACTTGTAATGGCATCATATTTTAATTAAATAAAGAGGTCACTACCAAAGCCACAAGCTTTTCCATAAGGGTAATAAAATGGAATCAGTTCATTCAAAAAAATTACCTAGCCAATTTGAATGTGTTCTTCTAACCCAACAAGAAGTTATTTAAATGCAAGGGTGGTTTCAATTGGGCTAAGTTATAGGATATTTAACCTTATGTGTGTGCTATTTTCATGAAGTGCTTTAATTTGGAAGGTGAAATTAGTGTTTATTTTTATCATCTCCCCTTTTAAAAATATATTTTTAATCATGAACTCATCACCATCCTTTTTACCTATTGCACTACATGGAGAGTAGTGTGAAAGAGATCATAGAGCCCAAAAAATTCTTATAAAAATTATGTTATGCTTTACCAAGGTTCAATCTATTCCTTTACCTAGTTTCAACCTTAATCTATTTTCTCTTATAAATTTCATTATCTAGTAAATTACTAAACTACCTTCCCCTTTCTCATCGGCCCAGTCTCACCCTATAGACACATTTATTCTTTCTATAGGCCCTGCTATAAAATCATGCGTCTATAATCCTTTTAGGATTGACAAGCCTAAGGATTTTTTCCCTTGATGTAGAGTCTATTGGATTACCAAAAAAGAAGAAAACTAACCCTAGATCTATGATTAAACCTCAAAATAAATACAAAACCAATACCTACCAATTTTACTCATAGATTGAGATTACAAAAGAAGACAACCCTCCTTGTCACTCTAATAGAATTTTAATAGCTTTGGATAAATTAAGAATGCATGAGTTGATCCTTAAAGATTCTTGGGAGAGTGTGAGTAACAAAGAGGGGAATTCTATGAATAATGGATCTTCCTTCCATGTTTCTAAGAGTGACATGTAAAAAGAAAATGTCCCCTAAACTTGATATTAATTTAATGGCATGGAAGAATCTTGACATTGGAGAGATCTTGCATCAACCAAAACTATTATATGTTTCCAATATATTTTATTGTATCAATAATCCTTTGTTTGATTGAGTAATCACTTGTGATTTTTGGCATATTATCTAGACCTAGCCTTTTTCTTATACCATTTTTCATAGATCTTTTGGTTCTTTTTTATTTAGTTATGTTTAATCTTCTCTAAATTAGGGTATCCTTGTCAATTTTATGTCCACTAGTGAATTTTGATCTTGTGATGGAAATCTATGATCATGGATCTTTGGGGGTGAATTCAATGATGGTCTTGGACAATTTGAGGACATAAATCTAGGACAAAAGGATTTAAAATGTGAAATATCATGTGTTCCTTATGATTTAGGATTAGGCCTACTTCATGTAACATGTTTCTCATTCTTGCATAATATTCTTGAGGTTGATGGAAACATATGTGTCATGATGCCTATGTATTGAAATTTATCTATTTCTAGAGGTATTATTTCATGATTTAAGGAGGAATACATATTTTTAATTCGATCTAAGGTCTATGACCAATTATTGTAACAAAGAAGGGATGTGTGATTCAGTAATGTAACAAAGTTGATTATGGACCTATGTAAATTTATTTATCTATTAGGGAATGTTGAGCTTCATTGGTTCTCTCTAAATTATTTCTTTTATATATTGTGCTTACTCTTTCTACATAATTACATTTATCTCCTTAAGATCTCTTCAATAAGTTATTGTGTGCTTGGTAGTATTAGAGAAAAGGTTGCATTCCTTGGGAACTTTCATTGCAAATCCAAAATATATAAGCCCTAATATAGTTTTTGTATCATTGTAGAGTTATGATTTTATCTAAAATTTCAAAATGTCCAATGATAGTTTGGGGAAGGAGAGTTGTGAATGCAACAATAATGGATACATGAACATACAATTTTGATAGACTTTCAACAATAAAGATCAAACAAATAAGATGAAGAGTAATTGATGATTTAAATGTTGAATAAGATGAGGAAGTTGTTACAAGAAATGATGAACATCTACTAGAACAAGGAGGTGAAATATTTCTAAGATACTTTACTATTATAAATTCTAGACCACATTTCTAGTTAACAGACTATGATGGAAAATTAAATTCCTATGAATTACTAGATTAGATAACTAACATGGAAAACTATTTCAAATATGAAAGTACATTTGAAGATATAGAGTAAAAAAATTCGAGAACTAAGTTGAAGTGACATGCATATTTATGGTGGTAACATTTGAAAATTGAGAGAGAAAGGAGACAAAAAGAAAAGATAAAATCTTGGGATAAGATGGTGAAAAAGTTAAAAGTTATTGCCTCATGATTGTTAGGTTGATTGTTTATGGAAAATACATAATTTCATGAAGAAAAAAAATCTTCTATGGAGGAGTATACTAAAGAATTTAATAGGTTGGATATCAGATATGGACATAAGGATGATGAGATAGAAAAAAATGCAAGGCATTTTAATGGATTAGGGACATCTATTTAGGATGAAATAATTCTTGTTAAGATGGAAAGTATTGAGCAAGCTTACTAGTTTGCCCTATAATTTTAAGAGAAACTAAAGAAAATATAGGAACATAGACAAAGAGGAAGATGTGGAAAAATTCAAAGATGGAAACCACTTTTTAGAGCTGGAAGATCTTATTTATATCTAAATAAAGGTAAATTAGAATGAAAAGAGGAGAATTTATATCAATAAAGAGAATAAGATTATCATAAAGGAAATGGTTACAAAAGAGAAGTAAAAAGTACGTCCAAATAAACTTATTTTAAGTGTGGATAAGATGAATATACAAAATTTTAATGAATACATGGAACTTAAAACAAGGAGACATTTACTAGTAGTCAAATTAAATTAGTGAAATATCAATCATCTAAATTCTTGAATCATCCAGAAGATGGGGAAAAATAGATGACAAGAAGGACATTATGTAATAAACAACTTTTAAAAATAGATTGATACAATTATGAGAATGTGTTTCAATCATTATTTTGTCACTGGTGTCAAACCTACTACTTTCTAGTAAGAAAATTGCTTAGTTGATTTGAGTACTATCATTTTTTTGATTAATGATGAGGTTTTGATCAAATGAGATAACAAAATTACCTAGAGGAAAGGTTGAGTTATGGTAAGAAAAAGTAGTACAAAGATCACTTAAGGCAATGATATTATAGTGCATTGATTATCTACTTAAGGTTGCAAAGGTTGGATACATTGACTTAGTCTAGAATAATGAGTAAGAAGAATTGAGTCTACCAAGCTTGATCGAGTGGATGGTAGGTGCCAACCAAAGTTATTGCAAGCCTAGCAGAAAATGAGTTGAAGCCAAGAAAAGTGAAAGTTTAGTGTATGTCAAGTGATATAGTGTAAGCCAAGTAGAGTTTAGTTGATGCCAATCATTGGTAAACTTTAGTGTTTGCCAAGTGATCTATTTTAAGATGAGTAGAAGAACAATTTGGAAGCTGAGTGACAACATATTGATGTCAAGTACTAATATTCATGTTAAATCATAGATTTGATGAATTTGAGTAGACTATTTTTTTTTGTTGAATTTTGTGAAGCATTTGGAAGATAACCATGATGAGTTGGTGGCACAAAATTCATGGTAACCTATTTTAATGTGAATTCAAAGAAGATTGAAGAATAATTTTCTAGAAGGGACTCAAATGAAAAGGTGGGTAGATTCATTGAATCCTACCTAACCCAAAATGGATGATAACGGTTACATGGAAAAGGATCTTAATTTTCTATTTATAGATATGGTTGGTCAGAAGTAAGGTTGTTCATGTTTGAGAACCTAAGTTAGACAAGAGGTCTAAGGTATTCCTTCTTTTAGTGACCCAATAGAAGAGACTACTATTGGAAAACAAAGCAAGAAGGCTTAAGGGTATGAAATCTTGAAGGGTGAACAAGTTATTAGGGCTAAAGGGTATGAAAGACAAGCAAAATGGAGGACTAAAATAAAGACCAATAATCTGCATGTGAGTTGTAATTTTTTATTAGATCAAGACTTACTATTAATTTATAATCATTGTACTAGTCTAGGGTAAATCCTTTGGATTAAAGTTGACCTAATAGTCATTTGTAAATCCTTTAACTGGGTGATGTTCCAAGTGAATGCTCTAAAATCCTCTAACAAGGCTCACTCCTAAAAAGGTGATTGAAATCCTCTAACCAGGTAACAATGTGTATTGTAATCATTAATAGGGTTAGCCTTTCATAGGGCATCACTTTAGAAGTGTGAGACTAAGTAGCATGTTATTGATGGTTTTTTCCAAATTGGGTTTCCACATAAAATCCTTGTGTCAAAATTATTATTGAATCTATTATGTTTCATGTTTACATTTATGCAAAGTTGTTTTGACCTATGATAGCAATCTACAAGTTTAAGTGATTATATGATCTAATGGATGCATGCATGAATATGTTTTATTGATATGGGCTCACTAAGATGTGAGAAGTTTTATTTGTACATGTTACCCATTTTTTCACCATACTAAAAATGAGTCATAGGTTGACCAATTATATTTTTTAGGGTAGTGGGGATGAATATTTTGACTCACTAAATACCCATATAACTAGGGCACATGAAATATATTTTAGAAAAATTGGTTAGATGCATTATATCCTAAGTCCTAAGGGTTGTTTCATGTTTTAATTTTCCAATGGGCCCACACTTTCCCATTTGTCAAATCTTTCAAGATCTATGGTAGGCACATGCCTGCATTCTAAAGATGCTCGATGCAGACAAGTGTCTTGTTGCCATGTGGCATGTGGGTCCTAATTTTTGTAGGCCACAAACAAGGTACAAAGTTATCAAGTTGAGTTGGCATACAAAAAGCTTCTAGTTGGCTAACGCATTGAAATATTTTAGCGGGTGGTCCATGTTTCATCCACCGTCAGATCAAAGATGATCAACAAAAGGAGCTTCCCTTCTCCATGATTTTGCAAGATTTTTAGGCGAAGCGAGAAAGTACCATGCTACCATGTGGACATTATGATGTCATTCCTATTAGAGCTACAAAAAGAGACTTTTCAAGACCACAACATGGACATGTCAAGACATGGTGGAAATTTTGTGCCATTTCATTGGATGAGGTACTAAAATGGATAGTCGATGGGCCACTTTTGTTTTGATTGCTAGATCTTTTGTGATCAATGGTTGGTGCTTCCCCACTTTATTAAGCTATGAGGCTTTTAAAAAATTCAAGGAAGTGACTTCGCACCATGTGGATTTGTGGGTCCAACTTTCTTTAGTGGGGCCCCAAGGTGGATGGGTTGATGTGTCAGGGTTGAGATGGCATAATGTATAGCCTACATTGGCCAAGATATTGACATGATGACCAAGGTGGTGACATATTTTTGGGTCATCTGATCTTGGAGGATCTATGGTAGTCACTTTTTTGCATTTTGAAGCTATGAGGGATTTAGACATTGCAAGAAAGTAAGATTGTGTCACGTGGCCATGTGGGGTCATTTTTCCCAAAGGGTGATAGGTTTGCTAAGGTAAAATATGTGCCACACACTACATGATGATTTTCTAGGATTTGACATGTCCAATGAGTTGGATACTAAGTGTCATGTGGGTCCAAGAATATTAGGTCATAGGTGCATTAATAATGGAGGTTTTCCATGATAGTCAATCTTGTGAAGATTGACAGTCGACATTTTTTCACATTATGAAGCTACGAGGATCTTAAGCAATGTGAGGAAGCACCTAATGGATATGTGTCCAAGAGGCCCACTTTTGCAAGAAGCTAGCCATCACCATTAAAAGGGATGTTGATGGTGATAGTAAATGTGTCTCCCCATCATGGCATAATATTGTAGGTCAACTAGGTCAGCATGGTAATATAAAGGAAAAAGGTGGTAGGCCCAATCTATCATGTTGTAACATATGGATATGTCTTGGCAGTTAGCTAAATTTTGACCCTAAGGTTGCACACTATCAATAACAAAAATGAAGTAGTACAGGTTGGCATTGATGGGGGAGATGAGTTGGTGACTCAGGAAAAGGAGTTTTTATGAGGATCAAATCTACAGGTGAGCATGTGTAAGGGAACTTGCAAGAAAGAATATAACCATTTCCACATAACCCATAATAGATCTGAAATAAGCACAAAAATAAAATCCACATGCAAGAGAATAGACAACATACCCACAACATTGTGACACAAGATATACCCTAGGAAACCCTCATTGAGGGAAAAACCCAGCCTCCAAAAGTATCCATCACCATGTATTATTTAGCAAAAACACCATTGCAATACAACCATGGAAGCCTTCAAAGCTATAGCTACAATTGATCAATCCATGTGATCAAGCATGAATCCACACATCCCATGCCATGCTTCTAACCTTCACAAATACTCCCTTGGCTAACTTGTTGAGCCTTGTCTTGCTTGACTCTTGCCTTTTGCCCTTTTTCACTCACCAACAACTACCCTTGTGTTTTCTTATATAGTAGCAAGTCCCATAAAACCACCAAGTGGTATTACATAAACCATGCGCTAAAAAACCATGTGCTACCTAACCCATTGACCCCACATTTAATATTGTGCATTTAATTATTTTCCCCAATATTAAATAATTACATCAAATATTATCACAATGTTATAATACAACTCATAAAGTATATCCCTTGAGAATATTTACATGTTGCATGCCCATCTAGGTACAACATTACATAATAAAATAAAATAATAAAATACAACAATATTATGCAATGTGTGCAATACCCATCATCTCAATAGTATGGATATGGTGGAGATCAGATTTGATCATTCGATGGGATGTCCACCAAGAAATATATGATCTTTTCTCAATTATGGTTACAACTATTAATGCTATGTCAATGGGGGTGGTTGTGAATTTGATCTTGAACACAATAAGAAGCAAAGGGTAGTTAAGGTACTCCTGCACCATGTAACACCTGGCCTTACCCATCATGGGGAGAGTGTAGAATGTAAACATGAATGTAATTCTTTGAAATATCTGTACTCTTCTAGTAAATTTTTGACATGTGCCCCTCCCATTTGAAGATTGTTACAATCCTAGTCTATTTAAGATTCCCAAGATGTGGAGAAAGGGATGGAAATTTTGAAGTCTTAAGCAAGATAGCATTATCAAGATCTCTCAAGAGTTCTTCATGCCTTTCTCAGCATATCACTTTACTTTTATAGTCAATTTGGATGAATATTGTTCAATGACCTTTGAGATTTGAATGAAGAAACAATCTTATAGACCTTCTTATGTTTTCTTGTTCCTTGAGTTTCCAATTTGATAGAATTATTTGTGATTTACTCTTCAAATCCTTGAGTTCATCTCAATTTTAACTACAAGTGAGACTTGATTGTTCATGTAGGTCACAACTCAAGATACTCCACTCTCTTTCAAGTTGTGACATTGAGAATGTTAGCATTCCCTCATAATCCTTTTCTAGAGCACATTGTTCTTGTGAAATATTTATATTTGAATTCTTTGCAATAATGAGTTCTGATTAGCTACCTAGAAGCATTTCATAGAGTTAGGCCAACAATATCTTTATCCTACCATCTGGTGTATCACCCCACTTTACTTTTTTAGTATTTACACTCCAAGAAATCCTTCTAACCCTATCCCCTTCAAGTTTAGTTTCTTGTTTAAAGAGGTAAATCAGTGACATGTCAAGAGGAACTGACCTATAACATAGAGATTCACTCCTAACTTAATTACTTCCCACTACCTAGGAGTGTCTCCATGTTACTCAAAGTTGGCTAAGTTAGAATCTAGTCATAGGCACAAATTTGAGAGAGAACAATACATTTGGACCTTGGATAATTGATTCACCCCCTATTAGTTATTCTAAATAATTCCAAAAATTAATATCAAAGCCATTTTCTTGAGAGGACTAGTTTGAAGGTACTAGAAGAAAAAGATCTCGATGTCAAAAAGAGAGGTACGAGGTACCCAAGCTTAACAAGGAAAACTTCCTTGCATGGTAGAGTCTAATGAAGATACACCTAAGAGGTATTGGAGACCATGCATAATCTACTATTGCTACTGAGCATGTTGATCCTGTTGGAGCCCTATTTGCTGAAGATCTAAAAAAGAAGAAGGAACACAATTAAGAAATGTTAGATATTGCATTTTCCCTAAGTTATGCCAAGTTTGATGACATAAAGGGTTGGGATAGTGCAAATAAGATGTGGGATGCTCTTCACAGCATCCTTGGAGGAGATGTAAATGTTTTGAGAGCCAAATTTGAAAGTCTTAGAGGTAAGTTTGATGATATGAGGATGCAAGAAGGTGAGAATGTTGTTCAATATTGCTTTAGAATAAAATATGTTGTTAAGGCTATGAGAGGAGCTACTAGTAAGATAGATGATGATACTATATTAAGAAAAATTTTGAGAACATTGTTTCCCATCTATGCTCTTGAAGGTCTAGTAGGTAGGCTCACTACTTTTGAGCTATCTATTTTTTACAACTTCAAATCTAACAATGTTAAATCTACTTTCAAAGCTAAGTAGTCATTGAAGGAACCTAATAATAATAAGAAGAAAATGGTAAAATATGTTTCCATTGATAGTGATATAGATGAGGATAATGTAGAACAACTTAAAGCACCACTACAAAGGATATTTCATAGAGGTAAATAAAAATTCAAAGGTAAGTTACCTATCATGTGTTTTAATTGCAATGAGGTTGATCATATTGTTGCTAGATGTCTAGAGAAGAAGAACAATAGAAGTGGTGAAAAATGCAAAAGTAGAAGACATGAGGATAACAAAGACTACAAATACAAAGGAAAGAAGTCTTTCTACATTATAGAAGAGGAAACCAAAGATGGATTTGAAGATCATGATGATGAAGTGTTGTATGTTGCAATGAAGGATGATTCTAATGAGGATGAGGTAACTGCACTAGAGTCTTGTGTGAACAAGAATGATAGATGGATCCTTTATAGTGGGTGTTCAAATCACATGACTAGAGATCAAAGTAAGTTCATTAGCTTGAATTATTATGATGGAAATAGTGTAAGGTTTGGTAATGATGCACCCTATCTGATAAAAAGAAAAGGATCTATCAAACTCATAGAAAATATTTTATGTGTCAATGCTTATTATGTTGAAGGACTTAACTATAATTTTTGAGTGTGTCACAATTGAATAGTTTAGGTTGCAAGGTTGAGTTTGAGAATAAGATAGCTAAGCTATATGATACTTATGAAAAACTAATTGGAAAAGGTGATCAAAGTAGAAGTAATTTATTCTACTTTGATATGAATGATGCTTCTTGTCTAATTGTAGAATTTGATGATGTGTGGTTATAGCACAAGAGGTTATGTCATGTTAATTTTGATAACTTGGTTAGTATCAATAACATGAGAATTGTTAGAGGTTTGTCTAAGTTGAAGAAACCTAACAATATAATTTTCAAACAATGTTAGTTAGCCAAAATATTAAAGTATAGTTTTAAGAGGAAGACTCACACCTCTAAAGGAATTTTGGAGATTGTTCATACTAACTTGTGTCGACCAATTGATGCACAAAGCTACAAAGGTGAAAAGTACAATATGATATTTGTTAATTATTATTCTAGGATGATGAAAATTATGTTTTTCAAATAGAAATCTAATGCTTTCCAAATTTTTAAGTGGTACTTAGAAAGAGTTGAGAAGGAAATAGGTAAAAGCCTAAAATGTATGAGATCTGATAGAGGAGGAGAATTTAGATCAAGATACTTTTTGTAAAGCCTTTGCAAATGAAATGAAGAAAGAATTTGAGATGTCTATATTTGGAGAGATTGAGTTCTTTGTGGGTTTTCAAGTACATCAGATGAAATATGGTAGATACATCACTCAGTTTAAGTATGTAAAGGAGATACTAAAAACTTTTGGATTGGAAGATTCCAAGCCAATAAAAACACCTATGGTGACATGACACAAGTTGTCAAAGAATGATGATTCAGCTGAGGTGAATCAAACATTGTATAGGTCTATGATAGTTGAAAGATTCTCTGCTAATCCTAGGGAGAATCATTTGATGGATTTTAAGAGAATAATTAGATATCTGAAAGGAATAGAAGACTATGGTCTATACTACAAGAAAATTGAAAAGTTTGAGTTGAGTTCGTACACTAATGTTGATTGGGATGGAAATATTGATGATACTATTGGATATGATTTTTTAATTTTGTATTGTCTTTGATGTCACACAAATTTCATATCTATCATCAGATAGTCTACCTAGCTCAGAAGGTTAGCAAGGCAAAGGACAGTGTCTACTTAGCTCAGAAGGTTAGCAAGGCAAAGGATAGAATCTACTGAGCTCAGATGGTCAGCAAGGCAAAATTACAGAATCTACCAAGCATAGGATGTTAGTAAAGAAAACTTGTCGTATATATAGAAGAAACAGTTCTTATAGAGCTCATTTGGTCATCAAAGGAAATGTGGCAAAAAAAATTATTACCGAGCTCACTCGGTCATCAAAGGAAATGTGGCAGAAATAGTTCTTATCAAGATCACTCGATCATCAAAGGAAATGTGGTAGAAATACTTCTTACTGAGCTCACTCAGTCACCAAAGGAAATGTGGTAGAAATAATTCTTATTGAGCTCACTTGGTCATCAAAAGAAATATGGCAGAAATAGTTCTTACTAAGTAAACTCGACAGCCAAAGGATTTTACGGATATTGCAATGTTAACCGAGTCAAGAAGGTTAACTTAGGAAATTTCTAGAAGTAGTATTTACTGAGCAAGGTTAGCTAGTAAAGGATTTCATTATTTTATGAAATAAAATTTATTTGTTTAGAGTAATATTTGTAGCCAACTGATGTATGGTTTACTGGTAAATGTAACATGTAAATGGGCCGACTTAACAATCTGAATGGTATAATTAAGAAGTCAAGTTATGAATTCTAAGTGTGAAGAGGAAGTGTGTGTGGAATTAATGTGATATGAAGACTGATTATTGTGGAAGTGAATTTGAAGGATGATCAGAGATCATTGAGGAGCAAAAAAGCTATACTTGATCAAAGAGGATCTAATGATGCTGAACAGAGACCTATAGTCAGCAAATTTAGTTGCATCATGTTTAGGTCAATTCATTGTTACTTTCTAACCATTGTGGTAGTGATTTCAAATCTCTTAATAGAGTTGGTTTAACAGCCATTTTGTAAATCTTCTAACAAGGTGACAGTTTAGTTGAATTTTACTAAAGACCTCTAGCAAGGCCACTTCTAATAGGGTGATTAAATCCTCTAATAGGGTCACACCTAATAGTGTGTATTGTAACCTTTAATAGGGTTGGCTCCTAACAGGGCTAACTTCAAAAGAGTGAAAAATTGGTGACTAGTTACTTGGTGGTTTTTCCCATATTGCGTTTCCACATTAAATTTGGTGTCTCTTGTGTTCATTTTATTTAACTTTTGCATGCATATTAATAACTATGAATGCTAGATGATCAAGAACTAGTTAATCTACCGAGTTACAGTATTCCTGCATTGTTTACCAAGTATTAGTAGTAAATAGGTATTACAGACATCTAAGGGATCTGTGAATTTTTTTTGTGATAATTGATTCACCCCCCCTCTCAGTTACTCCATCTATAATTCCAACAGATAGAAAGAGCGCGAGTGGAGGAGAATTTTTCTTATGGAAGAGGTTGGTTAAATGGATTAGTAAGAAACAAAATTGCATATCTCAATCTACTACTGAAGTTGAATATGTTTTTGCTATAGTAAATTGTACAAACATTGTGTAGATCAAATATCTACTCAAAGGTATGGAGGAAATCATTGAACCTATGATACTTTATTGTGATAATACAAGTTCTACTAATATATCAAAGAACCCTATGATGCATACAAACACTTATCACATTTTAATCAAGTATCATTACTTGATGTTGGAGTTACAATAGGAAAGGTAAACTTCTTTGGGGCAAGGGGGGGAGGGGAATCAGTGCTTTAAACTTTGACCCATAAAAAATTCACTACACATCCATCTCATGCATTTAATAAGTAAATTGAAATACCATGTAAAGAATATACACATAAATCATGCAAACAAGTAAACATTCACACATGTATGAACCTAGATATGATTACCTAGAAACACTCCAATGAGAAGGTAAAATTGGAGTGGGAATGACACCCACAAATCTTCACTACTGTAGTAATAAAGTGTATCCAATGAAGGTTAAGATGATTGATCATGAGACATGATCTACCCTATGAAAGGTCTACCTTGCTAAAGGCTTACAAATATTGTTAGGTCTTATTGTATTAGAGGATTTCAATATAGCCTATTAGGACTACTTTGTTGAGAGATTTAACTAATTTACCTGTTAGAAAATTTCAGCATTGATCCTATGATTAGCATTTTGTTTCTTGATGATAGATTACCTCTAAACTAATGTATTCTTGATCCTTCTTAATCAGATGTTTCTCTATCATATGTTATTCCCTTCCTCTATTCTCCTTTAACTAGTTTTGCAATGTAATCTTAGATCACAATTCCTTAGCCACCATGAATGCTTTTTTTTTGTGCATGCAAACTTCTCTCTTTGATCCTTTCACACACATATGAAGTTTAGGGTTCATCCTCCTTAAGAAGACCATGGTGACTTAGAGTTAAGTATGAATCAACAATTATGATTCATCCATTTTTCCTCTAAAACTTTCCCTTTACCTAATTGGACGCATGAAATTCATAGGGATTCTAACATAGTATTCATCCTTATCTCCAAAATACCATAATTTAATCTCTACTTTAGCTCAAAAATGGTTTGCATAGTAGTTTGTGCCATTACAAACAACTATGACAAAATTGCATTACTCGACATTTGAAATCCTTGAGGCTTGACATATACTATTTTCTATATTATGACTTAGCATCTGAATGACTCAACATGCACTACTTACTTAGCTTCTGTATCACTTGGCATACACTTTCTGCTCAGTACTTGAGTGACTTGGCACTCAATGTGAACTTGGCATGAACTAAGTAAATGACTTAAGTGTATAAACACTTACTAGTCAAAACCAATCTAAGATCAAAAATCGCCCCCTTTGACATGAGTATCAAAAACACTTGGTCATGCATTGATATCCTTATTCTTACAAGCATAACATATGTCTTATTCGACTTATGTAGAAATTTTCAAAATTTCAAAATTTTGCAACAACTTGTATACTAGAAAATCTTATACCCCCCCTGAATTATTTGATCTAGTTCTATAGTCAAAATCATCCTACTCCTATTGAGCATTCAACTGATTATCTATACTCAAAAATTTTATCTATGTTGTTCTTTGCTTGTTGTTTGCTTGCTTCCCCATGCTCTTACTCTATTTTAGCCTAGCACTCTTTCTCTATTCTATTTCTTTCTCCCCTTTTGCTAACTCTTATACTCCCCCTTTTTGACATTGATGTCAATGGGCTATACATTGATTGTGTGTTTTTCAAAGAAATATTTGTGGACCTCTAGTATAATCTTAAGAGCTGCATCCTAATTTTTACATGCTACATCCAAAAACATAATTTGGATAGCCAGCTCGATAGCAAGGTGAACTAGGCAATCTAATGTAGAAAGACTAGGGTCTTTCTTCATAAGAGTTTTAGAATAGCCTAACTCTTTGTGCAAAATCTCCATGTGAGGACTCAATGTTATTTGGATGCTAATTAGTTTGGCCCTTATGTTGGCTTCTTCGATAGATAATGCTACTAACTAACTTTGGCTTTGCAATAAAGGTCTAAAATGCTTCTAGCTAGATTCATATGCAATTTTGCCCCTAATGAATTAACTTGACTTTCCAAGCTCAAAAATGTGACCTCTCATCTCTTGTACAAAGAGTGTGGGGTTGCACAATTTGGTGTACAAAGAGAAAATATTCTCAAGTACCTTCTTCACACTTTCTACCTTAGTTGCCAATGCAAATTGTGTAAGTGCTATGTCACCTAATATGTTCTCATTCACTTTACTTTGAAAGTTCTTTTCACACCATTCTAATAATTTGGCATTGGTATCACGGTATGCATCACTTTCCTTTTCTATTAAATTTGTCAATTGTTCTATAAGTGGCTTGGTTTCATTTAGAGTTGGTAGATTAAATGCATCTAGGAAGATGTCTTTAATATCCATCAAAGCTTTCTTCTTTCTAGCTAGGCTTCTTGTAGTATGCCCATCTACTCTATTATCATTGTGGCATAATCAAATTTTTGTAAAAAAAATTCTTCATCAAGGCTTACATCTCCATATTGTATTACCCCTTTTACATTTGATGAACTTGGACTTGGCACTAAGAATTTCCAGGGTGTTGCATCTATGCTCAGCTTCTGAAGAGTGTGAATGGAAGGATTGCCAAATTTTGGCAAAGTTACTAGGGGTTGGATAATTTCTTGCTCCTTTAGCTTGGGTGTCAACTTAGTCTCTTTATGCCTATCCTTTTCTACCATAATTCCTTGAATTACACCTTGTACTTGTGTTAGAGGTGTAGATAAATCTATCTAACCTAATTCAATCTATGTATCAGTAGTGGCTTGAGTTTCCACTTTATCTACTTCAACTATATCAACCTTTTTCGGTGTGTTTTCTGATACATTATCTAAAGTTTGTACATTAGTGACTTGAGGGGTGATGGTAGGTGGTTCTTGTGTATTCATTGCTTTGCTTGTAGTGTTACTCACTAATTTTTGAATTTCATCTACACTCACTAACATAGGATTATTGCACAATTTAGCATGTAGTGCAGATTGATCTAGTATCTTTTTCAGATCTTCCATTGTTAGGGGATTGATGTTCTGAGCAATGAGATTAGAGACATCTTTCATTGTTACTATTTCAGTATTTACGCTAGATATTTGTTGAGGGCTGACATTAGGCAATTGTGTATCTTTTACATTCTATTCTTCTTGTTGCCTTACCTCATCTATTGCATGTTCATCTACATTCATTTATGTACCTCCCTCAACTATGTTTTCATTATTTTCATCTTTTTCATTATCTTTAACCTCAATAGGCTCTTGTTCTCCTTTTTTTGTTGTAGCTAATCCATATGTGACTTTTCACATCTATGTAGATTTCTCTACAACATCTTCAATGTTATTCTACAATATGTTGAAGGCTCTATATTTGGGAACCAATCTTACAACATATTTCTTTATGGATTTAGTAATTTGTGCCTTACTAAGTTTAGGTATAACTTAAGCAATTGATGTCTCCTTTATTTGTCTTTATAGGTTTAAACAATAATGTCATTTTAGCTCAAATCTTTCATATAAACTTTAGGCGTTGAATTTACAATCTCAGTGGGGCTTTCTTAAAATTTTCCATCACGTCATATATTGCCTCCTCCACTTGATTCTTTTCAACTTTACCAAGACTATCAAAATCAATATGAGAAAATCCTTACAAATATGCACTACTCTTAACATTTTCACATAGGTTTTCTAAATCTAAAGATCGGTTGTGACTCACCACTTTGAATTGGTTATTGTCATCAGATTTTGTTCTTTCTTCATTTGATTTAGTTTGAGAAATGTATTTTCTCCCTGGTATTTTTAATGCTCCTCCTTCCTGCTCTATAGGTTTGATCTTCTCTTTTTCCTTTTTTGTAGTGACATGTGTACTAGCACTTGTGGTATGTGCTATAGGTTTGGGCTAGCTTTGTTTAACAATCTTCTTGGATCCTATCATTGGTTAAACCTTAGCCTTCCTCTTCTTCCTATCAGTAGGAGTAGGTGCTTCCTTAGCTTCTTCTTCCTTGACACCTTCTACAATTTTTGTCTATTCCTCTTCCTGATCTTCTCTCATTCCTTGTGTTAATGCAAGTGGTGCTTGGGTTTGGGTGTCTTCTTCCTCTTCTTCCTTTTCCTCTTCATCCTCCTACTCAACATCTTTACCAAATTTAGCTTTCAATTTCTTCACCAACCTTCCCTTCTTCTTTATGACAGAGTCAGTCTTCAGTTCCACAATAATCTTAGATTTGGCCATCTCATAAATACCAAATTCTTTGACATCTTTATCTATATCTTCTACAAGTAATGAAATTATTGCTATAGAGGCCTCATCTACATTAATTTCATAGCCTAATAGCCTTAGCCATCTTACCCTTGGAGTTGCTTCTTGAACAAAAGTATAATCAACATTAACTAGAAAAAAAACATCATCATAATTTTGTTCCACTAATGATACTAGAATCCTCAATCTCTTTTTCATAGATTGCTTGAAGTCCTCAAAGTAACTTGTCATTACTGACTCAAAATTCTCACCCAATTGTTCAATGAACTCTCCTATTTGTACTACCATAGATCTGTTTGTTTTCCATGCCATACTACCACATGTAGGAAATGTGGTTTGAACATAAAAGAAGATACATATCAAGATAGAACCAAAATTTCACTAAGAACTCTTTGTTTTCCTTATTGCTCCTTGGTTCTCAATCAATTGCTATAGCTATAGCTTGGCAAGATCATATGTGTGATCCTTCTTGAAAACCTTGTAACCTACATCCATTGCAATATAGGGAACATTGTTCAATCTACTTGATTGGTAAAACTTATGTGTAATTACCCTTACTGCAAAGTCTATCAATGGATTTGTGATGGTGTCAATTTTCATTCCTCTCTTATTCCACTCAACCCCTATGTTTTTCTCAATAACCTCTTTTGACTTTCTCCTCAAAGTCTCAGGTCAATCTAGGGTTGGATACCCTATTACCCTATGGATTACTCTTTTACTGATTTTTAACCAAAGTGAACTATCATGAATCTTGCTCAATACAATCCTAATCCATTTGGTTTTGAAAACAATCAAGAAATCTAGGGCACAAGTTAACCCTTTCTTTTCTACAATTTTAAATTCTTCCCTTAATACCTTATTTTCACAAAGTCTATCATATGCTTTCCTTATTTTCTTGTCTCCAATACTCCCAATTTGATAGTTATAACATTTTTTGACATCTTGAACCATTAAAACATTTAGTGGTATCATGGATAATGCACCAGAGGGATCTTGTTTATATGTAATATCTGGTGTGGCCTTAAAAATTGGTTTTTTGACCTCATTGCTAACCAATTGAACATTCAAAACCTCCTTACCCTCTACACCCTTTGAACTAGATGCCATCTTATGAAACTAGGTTTTATGAAAATAGAAATAGCATAGCTCGGCACAGAATAAATATCTTGCAAAATCTAATGAAATGGTGTTGAATCACTATTCAAATCTCTTGCAATTGGTTTTGATGAATTTTGTGATTGCCTCTAGCTCTTCTTGCTCTTTCTCAATTTTGAAATGATGTAAAATGAGTTAAAATCAATCAAATGCCCCTTCAAAGTATTGTAATTAATGTTAAGTGCTTACATAGATGTAAGCTTGGCATTAACCAATTTCAGGTTCACTTGGCATCCATTAGTCTTTTAATTTGTTTGGAAATCATTACGAGCTTGACATCAACTATTCAATCTGTTAGCTTGGCACCCTCTAGTATTTTACTTGACAATCATTGGAAACTTTTCATGCTTGGTAGTAATATGAAAAACTTTAAGATTTTTTTTTTCTTTAATTCCTAATAACATCTTGCATCTTTGTTCATTATTATGTAATCTTTATAGTACTAAATCCTTTGGAACTAATGTATGATATAAGCTTTGAATATCAATCCCACATACCTCTCAATTTCTTAGTTTGATGAGGTGTGATCACCTAACCCATTGGGTGAAGTGATCCTTTCTCCACTTGATGTGATGCAATCCTCCTTTTTCTTCCATGTCTTGTTCATTTCATTTCTGACATTTTCAATATCTATCTTACCTTTTCCTTTATCTTTATTGAACTCACAACTTGGTGCCTTTGACCTTGTTGGGCAATATTGACTGACATGATCAATATTTAAATAGCTAAAATATGTGGTTTGACTCATCCACCTTTTGTAGTCACTTTTTAAGTGTGTTCTAATACAATTCTTAGGAATATGTCTATACTCTTAACAATAGTAACAACTATACCTTGTATTATAATCCCAATTATAAGAGTTTCCATTGTTCTTTATCTTTGGTTGTCTATTTGATGACCAGATGGGTTTGGATGTACACTCAAAATCTCTATGTCCATACTTCTAACAGTTATAATAATATCCTTCAAATCTTTGTGTACATGGTCTTATTTCTACATTCATGTGCTTAATGACCTTGTGAACCATGATCCTAATATCCTTCAAATATTTGTGTACATGGTCCTTCAAATCTTTGTGAACCATGCTCTTATGCTTGACATTCTGATTTATGGTCTCACTCCTACACACGTTAGTAGTATGTCCTTTCTTAACACAATTGTGACAAGTAGGTTTGGAATTCCTTTTCCCTTTTTAGTTCATTGTGCAATTGCTCATTTTGTATTTTCAATGTTGTTATCTCAATGCCCTTGACATTCAGCTCATAGTTGGCAATCATCATTTGACTCAAAGTATCCAATTGCATCATAGCTTTGTCTTCCATAGCTTTCTTTTTCTATTTGGTCACCTTAAATAGTAGTATAGCTTGTGATTCTTACTCTAACTTGAGATTTCTAATTTCTTTAGCTTGGGCTCTATTCTTTTCCATTAGATCTACAACTGCTACATCAAACTCATTAGAGTCTCCATTAGCAAATATCTTAGTATTGTCCATCTCTCTATATTTTGTGTCATTCTCCTCAATAGAAATTTTCTTCCTTCTCTTCAAATATTTCTTTAAATCTTCTCTAGCTTTATTTATTTGATGTAGAATGAGATTTATTTCAATCTCCTAATTCTCAATGATCTTTTCTAACTTGTAGACTTCCATTTTCAAGATCTTTTCTCAAAGCTACAAAACTTTTGTTTTAGAGAATTGAGCTCTTATACCACTTGTTGGAATTACAATAGGATATTTTAAAGGTAAACTTTGAAGGGGGGGGATTTGTGGTGTGGGGGTGAATCAATGCTTTAAATTTTGACCCATAAAGCATTCACCACACATCCATCTCATATGTTCATTAAGTAAACTAAAATACCATGTAAACAAGTAAGCATGTACATACATCTAAATCATGTAAAAAAGTAAACATTCACACATGTATGACACCAGATATGATTACCCTAAAACCCTCCAATGAGAAGGTAAAATAGGGGTGGGAATGAAACTCACAAATCTTCACTACTGCAGTAATAAAATGTATCAAATAAAGGTTACAATGTTTGATCATGAGACATGATCTACCCCATGAAAGGTTTACCCTGTTAAAGACTTACAAAGACTATTAGGTCTTACCCTATTATAGGATCTCAATATAGCCTATTAGGACTACTCTATTTAGAGATTTCACTGATTCACCTGTTAGAATGTTTTAGCATTGATCCTGCGGTTAGCACTTTATTACTTGACGACAGATCACCTCTAAACTTATATATTCTTGATCCTTCTTGATCAGATTTCTCTTTGTTGTATTTCATTCCCCTCCTCTATTCTCCTTTAACTGATTCTACAATGTAATCTCAAATCACAATTCCTTAGCCACCATAAATGCTCTATTTGTGCATGTAAACTTCTCTCTTTAATCATTCCACACACATATGAAGTTTAGGGTTTTTCCTCCTTAAGAAGACCTTGATGACTTATGGTTAGGTATGAATCAAAAAATGTCATTCATCTATTTTGCTACTTAAACCTTCCCTTTACTTGATTGTCTACATGTAATTCATAAGGATTCCAACTTAAGATTCATCCTTATCTCCAAAATATCATAATTCAGTCTTTAAGTCTACTCAAAAATGGTCCACGTAGTAGTTTGTTCCATTACAAACAACTATGAAAAAATTGTGTTACTCAACATCTAAAGTCTTTGATGGTTGACATATACTATTTTTTATATTATGACTCAGCATCTGAATGACTCTACATGTACTACTTACTTGTCTTATATATCACTCAGCATACACTATCTTCTTGGCACTTGAGTGACTTAGCACTCACTGTGAACTTGGCATGAACTAAGTAAATAACTTAAGTGTATAGACACTCACTAGTCAAAACTAATCTAAGATCAACACTTGAGAGAGTTAGGTCAAGACAAAGAGGTTATGATGGAATATGTGAATATAAAAGAGTAGATAGCTAATATCTTTACAAAAGCATTACCTAAGGATGCTCATGAGTATCTAAGAGGTAAATTAGGGGTGATACCCCTATCCAAGGTTATTTAAGAAGCATGAGTAGTACCTTGCATCAATTGAGATAATTGGCATATGGTACAAATTGATGTAGTGGATCTTACTTTAGGAGTTTTCTAAACTAATCAAAGAGTTAGAATAGTTGATCAGTCACAAGTAAGGTGATAGAGGGAAAAACTAAAAAATTTCATATCTACATGTCGAGATGACAAGTCTTTAGCATTGTTGTCAAAGAGGGAGAAAAAGAGAAAGAAATATAGAATATCAAACATGGTGAGAACAAGGGAGAAAATGAATATATACTGAGTAAGAGGGAGATAGTGTTGAGGTAGATATTGTAAACACCTAAATTTGATTACACCACTTTGGTAATCCTATTTAGTTATCTCTAAAGGCATCATTAATTAAATTCCTATTTACTTAATCATTTGCCATCCCCTAGCTGATTAATTTAATTAATCATCTATAGTCCTAATTGATAAATCAAATAACTTAATATTTATCAATTAAATCCTATTCTTCTATCTAATTCTAAAATCCCCATTTATTAAATAAATCTACTTGATAAATAAAACCCTCAAATCTAATAAGCCCCTAACTTATCCCTAAATCCCCTTTTTAGCCTAATCCACCCCATCCACCCATACTAACCAAGATTAGCCATTAACTCACCCACCCTCATGAATGCCATCCACTTTCAAATCTCTAACAAGCCTAATCTAATCTTAAACCCAAGCCTAATCTACCCCCTAATGTTGTCACATTCCCTAAGTAAGCTTAAGACTTTCCTAAGCCAAGGAAAGTCAACAATCTCAACTCCCTCCAAAATATCCCAACCACCCAACAATGAATGCTCTTACAAAGGCCATAAACACTCTTACAAGCCCATTCATTGCTCTTACAAGCCATAATGAAGGGTCTTTATGAATATATTATCCTTTGAGCCTCCTTTGTTGACTCATCCATCCCCTTTCCTCCATTCACTCACCCTGTGACATGTGTCACTCCCTGATTGGTGCTAAACAAGCACAATCCATGTGCTCTCCTTTGAATGCATCCTAGCCCTCCTTAAGCTTTTCCCCATCCTTGCATCTTAGCCCTCCATCCCTCAAGCCCTTAGCCTATAAATTGGATCCTTCCCCTTTGCAAAACATCACAATCTTGAAGCTAAAGTTATAATGCTAGTTTGAGAAACCAAAGCCCTTCACCATACCCTTATGATGCCAAATTGAGAGCTCACAAAGCTACCAATTTGCCATTTTCCATCTCCATTGAAGCTAGTTTTTGAGAACCTTGAGCATACATCCCAATCCTTAGACTCATCTACCAAGCAAGGAGCTAAATCCTATTGGGAGAGTCCATTCATTTGGCTCACATTTCCAATTGGTGTTTCCTCTTTAGTCTCTCATTTATGTTATGGTTTATATGCTAGTTAATGCTTTTGTTTTTGAATAGATTAGTATTACTTGCTAACATATTGCTCATATACAGATATAGAATAGAATAAATAGAAATAGATACCTAAATATCAAAAAGAAGGAGTGATCAACATAGACATAAGGATAAGTCCTACAAGAGTCAATTTTTTGTTGATTAGAACATAATTTTGTAGCCTTTACAAAAGGTGAAAGATGCTGATAGAGGGAGAGATTTCAATATAAGTAATTTCTTTTTTTTGGTATTGTTGTTCATACTGGTTTTCCATCAATGCCAAAGAGGGAAATTATTGAAAATAGATTGATACAAGTATGAGAATGTGTTCCAATCATTATTTTCTCACTAATGTGAAACCTACTACTTGCTAGTAAGAGAAATGCTTAGTTGATTTGAGTACTATCATCTGTTTGATTAATGGGGAGTTTTTGATCAAATGAGATAAAAAAAGCACCTAGAGGAAAGGTTGAGTTATGGTAAGAAAAAAGAGTACATAGATTAGTTAAGACAGTGATGTTATAGTGCATTGCTTATCTACTCAAGGTTGCAAAGGTTGGATGCATTGACTTAGTCTAGAAGAACAAGTAATAAGAATTGAGTCTACCAAGTTTGACCAAGTGGATAGTAGGTGTTGACCAAAGTTAGTGCAAGTTAAGAAAAAAAATTAGTTGGAGTCAAGAAAAATAAAAGTTTAGTGTATGTCGAGTGATATAGTGTAAGTTGAGTAAAATTAAGTTAATGTCGAGCACCAATAAAATTTAGTGTTTGCTGAGTGATCTAGTTGAAGATGAGTGGAAGTCTAGTTTGGAAGCTAAGTGATAACATATTGATGCCAATTGCTAGTATTCATGTTAAATTGTAGATTTGATGAATCTGAGCTGACTTATTTTTTTCTTGAATTTTATGAAGTATGTGAAAGATAACTATAATGAGTTGGTGGCTCAAAATTCATGGTAAAAATTTTTGAGGAAAATTCAAAGAGAATTAAAGAAAAAATTTTGAGAAGGGACTCAAACATTAAATCCTACCTAACCCTAAAATAGATGATAGAGTTTGAACGAATAAAGATCTTAATTTTTTATTTATAGAGATGGTTGGTCAAAAGAAAGTTTGGTCATGTTTGAGAACCTAAGTTAGAAAAGAGGTCTAAGGTATTGCTTTATTTAGTGACTGAACAAAAGAGATTGCTATTGGCAAGCAATGCAAGAAGGCTTAAGAGTATGAATTCTTGAAGGGTGAACAAGCTATCAAAGTTGAAGTCTGTGAAACCCAAGTAGAATGGAGGACTGAAACAAAGATCTATAATCTACAAGTGAGTTGTATTTTGTTATCAGATCAAGCCTTTCTATTACTTTCTAATCATTGTACTAGTCTCGGGTAAATTCTTTCGATTAAGTTTGACCTAACAGTCATTTGTAAATCCTTTAACTAGGTGACTTTTTGAGTGAATGATCTAAAGTCTTCTAAAAATGCTCACTCCTAATAGGGTGATGTAATCCTCTAACCAAGTCACATTTATAGTGTTTATTGTAACCTTTAATAGGGTTGGACTTTCACAGGGCATTGCTTTAGAAGAGTGAGAATGAGTAGCATGTTACTGGCAATTTTTCCCAAATTGGGTTTCCACACAAAATCCTTGTGTCAAAAGTGTTATTGAATCTATTATGTTTCATGTTTATATCTCTACAAAGTTGTTTTCACCTAGGACAATAATCTACAAGTTTAAGTGATTTTATGATCCAATGTATACATGCATGAATATGTTTTAAGGATATGGGTTCACTAAGTTGTGAAAAGTTTTATTTGTACATCTGGACCTTGGATAACTAATTCTCCCCCCTCTTAGTTATTCTAAGGATTTACAACATTAAATTGATGAAGAACTTGATGAAGAACTAGTACTTGTATCATTGATAGTGGTATCATGGATAAGTTGACATCAAAAGAGTTGGTTACCAAGTTTTAGTTACCAAGGATGAAGTACCCAAACACAAATCAAAATTTATTAGATAAGGGGAAATCATAAGCTATGGGAAAGTAAGGAATGCATTTTGTGAAATTTAAGGTTAGATCTTATCATGATTATGTTAT
The DNA here is from genome assembly GCA_028749045.1 of Cupressus sempervirens. Lineage (NCBI taxonomy): Eukaryota > Viridiplantae > Streptophyta > Pinopsida > Cupressales > Cupressaceae > Cupressus > Cupressus sempervirens. The sequence continues at coordinate 138,211,135 of CM053793.1, read as the reverse complement.
TTGTGATATTATGCCAATGTATCTTTATCATATCTTGATAGAAGTACCTTGACAATATTATAGACAAGTTATAAATGATGGTAGAAAGAATAAGTGTACTATAGATGAAAATGGAATAAAGTATTTTTATCTTTGGTAAAAGCAATTAAGAATGATAATTTTACTATAGTGAGAATTTATTTGGTTGAAGAAAAGAAATTATTGGATCCTACTATATAGAGAGAAAGTATGTGTTATTGTAATTATTCTAAAGAAACCTATTTTGGTTATAAAATGGGGACATCCTTAAGAAATTACTAAACAATTATGAGGATATCATTTTGAATAATGTATCTAATTGATTACCACTAGTGAAATGAGCATTATTAATAGTATGTATCTAGTTCCAATATTATGTTTAGAAAATAAAGTGCCACACCATATGACACCGATAAACAATGAAGAATTCAATAGAGAAGTATAAGAACTATTGAGGAAGGTATGATTAGAGAAAGTTTGAGTCCTTATGGTGTACTTGCAATATTGACACCTAATAAGAGTGGATAATGATAAATGTGTATCAACTAATTCTAGAGATATTAACAAGATCACAACAATGTATAAGTTTCCTTTTCCTAGAATGGATAACATAATAGATTTTTGAGTGAACAAAGGTATTTTTTGATGATTGATTTGAAGAGTAGTTATATTAGATCAAAATTAAAAAAATCATATGAATGGAAGACTGCATTTAAGATTAATGAAGGTTTGTATGATTGGTTGATTATCCCTTTTGGTTTAACTAAAATTTGTAGTACATTTATGAGGTTGGGAGTACATTCTAGGGTAAAAGTGTTATTTTATACTTGGATGATAATTTTTAAAAGTAGAAGTAAAATGGAACATATTATTGATATGCAATAATTGTTGGCTTTTGGAGGGGGGCAATGAATACATATACTCACTAATTTCAACTTTTTACTCTAGATTGAGCTTCACACTTATCTATGGATTAGTGCTAGCTATAACTTAACTGGTCAAGATTAAGAAAATACATAGAACATAAAAATAGAGACACATAAAATAATTTTTATCTCATGAAAACTTGGCTAGGGTAAAAACAATAGTGTGTGAGTCGATCCTCACAAAGCTCACACTCTTTTGAAGTACACATAGCAAGAGCTTACCCATGTTAGAAAATTATAAAGACATTGTTAGGTGCCACCTAGTTAAGGGATTTTGATGAAACCTATTAAAGTATTTCATTTTTAGGAGCAACTTGGTTAAAGGAATTTAGAACACAAGTTAATGTGTCACAATTTTAGGGGATTTATACAAAGAACCAATTAGGGAACACCCTTGAGAAGATTTATTGTTATGAAGGTAAATAAACAATAGTGAATGATCTAATGGATGACTACTATACTTATCTTGCAATAGACCCTTCTTCAAATCTGTTGATCTACCTGGAATTGTGCTCTACCTTCTCTTGCTTTGCAACTTTAGACCTTCATCACTTGTGTACTTGGATCTTCTTTCTCATACACATGATAACCTTATGATTTTTTTATCTTTCTAGCTTCTCCTCAAACCAATAACTCTCAAAAGGTGAGTTTTCTCTTATCACACTTCTTTGCTCATTGAATTTCCTCTTAGCATAGCTCTTTTGGCTCTTTGGCTATTCACTAGACAATCTAACCTTCCCTTTTTCAACTCTATCTTCTTTTGAATTTTTTTCATATTCACTTGGAATCCCTACTCGATGCATTCAAAATTTTAATTATCACCCCTGCTACTAGCTTGCCTTCCTATTGTAGTAGTGTTCCACCCTTGTCAGATGTAGCATGTTCATACAAGGGTCATGAGTTCCATGTGCCCTTAATGACTTTATTTTATTAGAAATAATTCAAAGTTGAATTCTTTCAAATTATCTTTGATGCATTTCCCCATCACAAATAAATGAAAAATTGAGTGCACTCTTTACCCTTTTAATGATTGGGTAGTCATGGGTATCTTTCTTTATGCTTACCTTACTAATCTAGAAAATCCAACTCACTTGTCTATCTTATTTCCATTCTTCTTTGTGTCCTTAATCTTATGAAAACTTCAACTAGCATACTTTATCTTAGTGGATAACCTCTTTCACTTTTTCCCTTCTCTAGTCACCCTTATCACCCTTTTGAACTAGATTCACGCATCAATGTTCTGAGTAATTCACTCCTCTCTACCAGTCTTGGTTCCTTTGTATGTGTTGACATCAATTCCAACACCTTTAATTACTTTAAGTATACTAGTCTATCTATTGATAAGTTTTTAAAAAACTTTCAGCCAACTATCTCCCCTTTGGCATTGATGGAAACACTTGGTCATTTGTGCACTCTCTATTTTGGTGCCTTGTTTTCCTTATTTTAAAATCTTCCCCTTAGATTATGCATCTTCATGCTTTGACCATTCTACTATACTTATCATCTTTTATGTCTCTTACCCATTAAATATTTTTATTCATCTTTATTTATTCCTATGCTCCCCCTTTGTTCTTCTACTTCTACTCCTCTCAACTTCTCTCCCTTTGACAAAAATGCCAAAGGTGACCATATTTTCTTGTCAGTTGGTCTCTCAACTACTCCTCGTATCAAGAGTAGTCCTTTTCTCTCATCAATTCATCTTTATACTTCTTCATTTCTAGATCATGGATTGATGTCTACCTATCTATGCTTAGTTCAGTCTAGATAGGGATAAGAACCCAAACCTTTCTCTAAGATACTCAAAAGCATCCTTTTGAAGAGGCTTTGTAAAGGTATTAGCCAATTGCTCCTTGATCAATACATATTCTAACCTAACCTCTTTTTCTTACACTTTTTCTCTCATAAAATGGTTTTTAATGCATATGTTTTTTGTCTTTGAGTGCCTAACCAGGGTTTTAAATATATTGTTGTAATAGTTTTATCACTGTGGATAACTACCGATTCATTCATTTTATCTAGAATCTCTTTAAGAAGTTTTTTGATCCAGAAATAAAAAGTTCAACTCATTACTCTAGAAACATATTCTACCTTAGCTATTGATTGTAATATGTAGTTCTTTTTTCTAGTTCATCCAATCGATATTTCTCCAAGAAGGCATGCACCACCAGTTGTGATCTTTCTATCATTTATGTACCCCACTCAATTAGAATCAATGAATATTATAAGTTTAAATTTAACTTTACAAGGATACCAAAGGCTATATTATTTAGTACCCTTTAGATACTTGATGATTCTCTTCATAGATAGCACATGTGATTCCTTTGGGTTGGCTAAAAATATAGCCACTAACCCAACTTCTTGTTCTATGTCTAGTCCACTATGTAAAGCATATTGTAGTTTACTAACCATGGATTGGTAAAGCATCTCATTTACTTTAGGACTCCATTCTCCTTTGAGAGATTAAAACTAGTCACTATTGGTGTGCTTACCAAATTTTCTTCCTCGATACCAAATGTCTTTAGTATTCCCTTCACATATTTTGTCTTCCCTATGAAGGTCCCTCATTTTAATTTGGAAACTTGAAGTCCAATGAATAACTTAATTTCTCTGATTATTAAAATTTAAAACTTGTTCCTCATGGATTTAGAAAAATATGCAATTAGCTTATGATCTCTACCATAAATAATATTATCCACAAATATTTATGCTATCTATAATCTTATTGTTGTCTCTTGTTTCATCTATAGATTATAGTTGTCATTGGTTATTATGAACCCAATCTTTATCAAGTATGAGTAGAGTCTCTCATACCATGCTCATGGTTCCCATTTTAATCCATACAAGTACTTTCTTAGTCTACATACTTGGTTCCTACCTTTCTCAATTTCAAATCCCCTAGGTTGCTCGATGTACACTTCTTCTTCTAGAACTCCATTAAAGAATGCAAGCTATATGTCCATCTGATATAATTTGAAGTTCTTGTATGATGCAAATAGGAGTATCTTAACTCCTTCCAACCTAGCTACTAGTCCAATAGTTTCCTTGTAGTTCATACCTTCTTCTTGTGTATATCATTTGCAAACAACTATAACCTTTTTCATGATGACCTCTCCATCTTCGTTTATCTTATATTGAAAGTCCCATTTTGTGCCAATGACCTTCTTGTCATCTGGTCAAGTGACAAATTAGTTCCATGTATCATTATTTATTATTTGATTAATCTCATCTTCCATGGCCTTTCTACAATATCCATCTTTCAAATCCTCTCTTATAGCCTTAGGTTCCATGTGTGAGAGTATACATACTATCCCTATCACCTTTCTCCTAGTTATTACTTCAACACTTGTATTGCCAATGATGTGGTATACTTAGTGGTTCTTCCTCACATAATCTTCTTGCATCATTTCATCTTTGGGTCCCTCATCTATTTTCTCTTCAGGTTGAGATTCTTATTCTTGAGCTAGTACAACCTATTATATAGGTTCTACCTCTATTGGTATCCTCTCTGCTATCTCACTTAGTGCGATGTTTTCTAGTATTCCATAATCTTTTTTTTCTAAAAATTTAGACACTAGCATGCCTTGCTCTTGGTAGAGTATCCTATAAATAAACCCACATAACTTTTAGGCTCAAACTTTCCTTGGTATTCATCTCTCTTGATGTAGTATTTTATTTTGAATACCTTGAAGTTGTTGATGGATGTTGTGTGACAAAACCATAGTTCATAGGGAGTCTTCTTTGTCCCATTATTCGCTTGTACCCTATTCAAGGTTTAAATAGCAGTTCTTACAACTTCTCTCCAATACATTTGTGCAAAAAAAAATTTGGACCATCAATATTTTAACACAATATATGATTGTTCTATTTCTTCTTTCTACAATACTATTGTGTTCAAGTGTCATGGGAAATAACATTTGTCTTTTGATTCCATGACCCTCATAGTAGCTTTCAAATTCTTGTGAGGTGAACTCATCCCCCTGATCTAATCTTAAGCATTTCAATGCTATATCTATCTTCATTTCCACATTTTCTTTTAATACTTTGAAAATGTGGATGGATTTTGACTTTTATTTCAAGTAAAAATTCCACATCATTCTATAAAATTCATCAATAACAAACATAAAGTATTTGTCACAAGATACACTCTTTGTCCTCATGGGACTACACAAGTTAGTATGAACTAGATCTAATACATATTCAGAAGTGAATGACTTGTTGGAGAAACTTGAACTTGCCAACTTTCCTAGTTGACAATCTTTAAACATGATATTGTCAAGTTTAGTAATATGGGGTAAACCCCTTACACACTTCTTCCTTCCTACTTTGACAATACTTTCAAAATTTACACAATAATAGCCTCCTATGTCATAACCACTTATTATCATTTCTAGCTACCATACAAGTATTACCATAAATATTGACATGGAAAAGGTTACCTCTACTTTGTTTTCCTATAGCTAGCAACTTGCCTATCTTCTCAAATATCTTGCAAGATCCTTTGTTACAATAAAACTTATAACTTTTGTCCATCAGCTAAGCCATGCTCAATAGGTTATATTTTAATCATTCTTGTAGATATAAACCTTCACAAGTGGTGGATTCATTTAATGATACAATACCCTTACCTATCACTATGAATGGAAAGTTGTTTCTAAACATCACTATTCCTCCATCATAGGCCTCAACCTTGTGTGACTTGCTACTATCACCAGACATGTGGCACAAGAAACCACTATTTATTATCTAGTTCTTTTGGGTGATAGTATTGGTTATTAGGGTTCTCTCCACCCTTTCTTATGTGATGGAAATAAAGGATACTTCATCCTCATCCTCTTCATCATCATTAGTTGAATATTTACTAGTCACACCTTCCTCAACAAGGTAGCACCATTTCCTCTCCTTTTCTTTGTTGTTTGACCAATTCTTTTTTGTTTCCTTCAAGTTATCATTCTCCTTCCTCATAGTTTTTGGACATCAGGTAGCATAATGTCCCACAATTTTATAGCTAATAATTTGAAAGGAATATTATTTTCTACTCCCCCTTTCCGTTGACAATTCTTTATGTGAACACAACCTCCAACTCATCTTGTCTTTAACATACAAGCTCTCCATTTCTCTCCTACATTTGGATGTGCTTTCCTCTCCTTTCTCTCTTAGTGTTTCATCCAGTGAAATAGAGGCTTTGAATGCTATTTCAACCTTAGGTGTTTGACTATTCTTGAACTTTCTAAGTTAAAATGTAGTGAACTTGCCTACCAAGGAATCAAGGTGAGATACCTCCATCTTGTCTATAGTTCTTAGCTCTTGAATGGATGACACTATTATGACATATTTGGGTAGTAGGGTTCTCAATACCTTTCATACACACTCATCTTCTTTTATTACTCCTCTCCATGCTTTGATGGCTAGCATGACATCCTTTACCTATTTATCATAGGATTCAATCTCTTCCCCTTCTTGCATCCTCATAAAATAAAACTTTCCTCTCAAGATTTCATCTTAATCCCTCATGACAATATTATCTCCACCATGGATTATTTTCAACTTCTCTAAAATCTTATATACTATCTTAAACTCTTCCATGTCTTTGTACTTGGAATATGAGTGGGTGCTTAGTAAACCATCCATTTTGGCTCTGTGTATCTAATTTTCTTTCAATTGGTCTATGCGGATTTGACCATATGGTTTAACATATTTGACTTGAGCTACATGGGTTGAATAAGAATCTCCAAGATTCTTTAGATTTAGACACATCTTTCTACACCATGAACTCTATTTCTCCCTGGAAAACTATGATACATCTCTTTTAAACATCTTGAGCTCTTCATGGAGATATTAAACTCTTATTTTCTAAGGGCCTAGGCTCTGATACTAATTTCTAGTCCTATCAAATATTAGCATACTAAGAGGGAGGGGGATTGAATACATATACTTACTAATTTTAATTTTTTACTCTAGATCACACTTCACACTTATCTATGGGCCAATGCTAACTATAGCTTAGCTGGTCAAGATTAATAAAAAATATATTACATGAAAATAGAAATGCATAACATAATATTTATCTTGTGGAAACCTAGTTAGGGTAAAAACCATAGTGTGTGTGTTGATCCTCAAAAAGATTTCACTTTTTTGAAGTGTACCTAGTCAATGGCTTATCCCCATTAGAATATTACAAAGACATTGTTAGGAGCCACCTAGTTAAGAGATTTGGATGAGACATGTTAAAGTACCATCATGTGTTAGGGGATTTATACAAAGAACCTATAAGGGTCTAGCCCTGATAGGATCTATTATTGTGAAGGTGAGCAAACAATAGGGAATGATCTAAGAGATAGGTACTATACTTAGCTTGGAATAGATCCTTCTTCAGCTTTGTTAATCTATCTAGAATTATGCTCTCCCTTCTTTTGGATCTACAACTTTAGACCTTGATCACTTATGTTCCTAGATCCCCTTCGTTTTGCACAAAATAAACTTATACTTTTTAGAATTACTAGCCTATCCTTAGCATGATAACTCTCAAAAGGTGACTTTCTCTTATCATTCTTTAAGGCCCACACTAGTACCCTATTATAGATCTTGATGAAATATATATGATTAGGATTTAGTTAGGTTATGATTGACATTTTTTTACTAATAATGATTTATGAGATCCTATTAGAGACTAAAGCATATTTTGGTTATTATAAGTGTAATACCCATTCAATAACATTAGGTTGAATAGATAAGATCACATAAAAATGAAACTCTATATGTTCAAGCTAGGGAATCAATCAAGCGGTTCATAGAATGATTCACTAGCCAAATTAGCAAAGGTGAATTGACATTTTCTCTCATAAGAAATAACAGTGGATGTAGATTGTAACATCAACAAAACATAAATGGTTGCATTCGTAGATTGTTTTAAATCATGACAAAATAATTTTGGAACATTCTAATGGCTTGAGGGATTAACCCTAGAACACACACACTGTCATAATGTAATAAAGGGGTATTCATAGGAATGTTGTTATGTTTGACTTGACTAAAAAGATACTAGTTACAGGTTCCCATAGTAGTGATTTTCACTTAGGCATTTATGCTAAGATCCATTTTATATGTTTTTATGATTTAATAAAGAAGACTTTAGAGTTTCATTGTTATGTTAGAAAGAGTTGTGATAATATTTAGAATGATAATTGATTATGTTAAGAAAGATGACTATTGATACACATATTTGATATTTCAATGTTTTGAATATTTTATGGAAATGAATAGATGAAAGTTAATTATATATATTAATGTGAATTATGTGATATTGGATGTTTTTGCACTTATTTATATGTATTTCTATATTATTTCATTGGACTAATAATGTTTAACTTGAGTGTGTAGGAAAGTTGAACCATGGAAATTATTTGGGGAAACAAGGTTCAAACCTATGTGAACATGATAAAGCCAATGTGAATCATTGGAAGATTCAAAACCTCATTGTATTGTGTTAATTTCATAATGTGATTTTTTAGGGGTCTTATAAGTTTAAAGGTCATGATTAATTAGAAACATGTCATTGTGATGTGTAAAGTGTTTTAAAGTGTGTGTGTGTGTGTGTGTGTGTGTGTGTGTGTGTGTGTGTGTGTGTGTGTGTGTGTGTGTGTGTGTGTGTGTCATGCGACACTTGTGTTGTTTATGTGTAAATGATATGTCATATACAATTTTTGGGCATGAAGTTACTTAACCTAAATTTAATCCCCGTGATGAAATTAAGTTAACCCACCTTGCAGAATGTTACGATGAGTCACCTTCATGATGGAATTCAAATTAAAATTTGATAGGAACTTTAGAGAGCCTAAAAGTGGTTCCCAAGTGTTATTTTAGTGAAAATAAGTCACCCACATGGTAGTAGTATAGGTTGGGGGACTAAATATAACCATAAGTTGGCCTAAGGGACTTAGGAGACCCTCTAAACTAGTCATTTTCAAGCCAATTCGAAAATTACAGTGTCACGTGACTTCTTTCCTGACCCCTTCACTTGGGTAAGTTCCTATTGGTAGAAAAGTACAAGGGTGTAAGAGGGGTAGGTGGGGATAGAAGTGGAGGTCTTTTTAGGGAGCTTGTGCCAAACTTAGTGGTTGTTCACCCACTCTCTAATTGTAGAGACACTTAGGGTTTGGAGGAAGAGACTTGGAAGAAAAGAAGGAAGCTCTTCATCACCATATCTATAACCATAGCTTAGAAGGAGGTTAGTGCTTCATGTCATGTTTTCTCTCATCTCATAAAAGTTGAAGAATGGAAATTGGAAGAGAGTTCTTGTAAGATTTATGTGGTTGCATTTGGTGTATGTAGTAGTTGTTGTGTATGAAATTGAACATGTTGGATTTACTTGCATTTGATTTTGTTTCCTGATTTTGTTGTGGTGGAATGAATGTTGTGTTGGGTGTGAAAGCTTCACTCACCCTTGGGAGGGAAGAGAAGCCTTGGGGTGAAGGGGTTAGTTGGGCTTTGCATTGGAGTTAATAAATCCTTCTCTTGGAGAGGGGATAGTTTTCATAGAGTATGGGCTCCAATGGAAGCCATATGCCTTTCTATTGTTCTATGGGAGGTATAAGTGAGGATATGTGAAAGGAGCAAGTATGGATAACCTTGTTGAGACATGTGATTATCGGTAGCCTTAGATGGCATGTGTTTCTTAGAAGCCTTGTTGGGCATATTGAAATTGCAATATTTATTAATGCATAAGGATATGGCATTCTCCTCCTTAGAGAGCCCACCTTCACCCAATGTTTATGATTCCATTTGTGAATCATTGTGCAAACCTTAGTTGTGGTTGTATATGTGTTTTAAAAATTTTGTAATCATGTTAGTTCTTGTTATGAGATGTTGTTTGCATGTATCCCATTTGAGCTTTGCTTCACCTACTCAGTGGGTGGCTTCATAGAAGCCTAGGATGGGAAGTGAGCCTCCATGGTTCCTAGTTTGTGTGTGTGCAAGTTTGGGAAGATCGATTCCATGAAGTGAATAGGGTTTCACCCTTGACCAAGTTGAAGAAATCCAAGTGTGTAAGAGAGACAAATATTTCATGTCATCTCAATGTAATCTGATATCAAACTCCCATTGTTATTTCATGTGTGGTGTAAGGGAATGTTATTATCTTTGTTTATTGCTTGAAAATATGAAAGGAGGAATTGAGAAATTGCATATATCCTACTTGCAAGGAATATTCACTATAAAGTTCACGTTGTGTATCTTTATGTAATATGTAGAAAGTTAAGTAATGAGACATTCCTTTCATGTAGGTTTATAAAACAATTGGTGAAAGCATTTCATGATTTGTTGTAGATCCTTATTGATAAGATTGACTCCATTGAAAACATAGGAGATTGAAGAGTAAAATCATATATTAGGTTGTGGATACAATGCAAAGAAAGTTTTATAATTGATAGTCTATAGCATATGCATGAAGAATGATCATTTATTTCAATTTTAATGAGATCCTTAGAGGAGATAGATGTTTAGTAATAACAACTTGCAAAGTAAAAATTTTGAAGGGTAGTCAACTCAGGATTTTGACAACTCCAAACATATGACCACCCTAAGGATGAAAGAAAAAAAAGAAAAAAAAAATTAATACTTAGGAAGAAATCTTCAGTAGCTCTATCTTCATTCTCTAGAAAATACATGAGGAAATAAACTAAAGCCTTCCAATATTATAGAGCAATATAATATTAAAGGAGCATTTACTTGGAATATTGACTTGGAACACATTTACTATGGATGACAAATAAATAGTCATTCCTATTTGAAGACTAGGAAACAAAAATAATAAATAAAATAAAAAATATCCACCTAAGGATATGACTATCACATTTGTAGTACCATGTCCTAAATGTAGACACTGGAGTGTATAGGTGTCCCTTCATGCAACCATAAGATATTAAAAAAAAATTGTAATAATAATAAAAATGTAATCATTGACCAAATACCCCTACCTAGGTGTCAAGCATGGAAAGGGAGAGAAAATCAATAAATAATAATAAACATATAAACAACCAACCTAAGTGACATAAAATAACACAAGAAACCTAGGCACCTTATTAATGAATCAGATTTTCAACTTACAAAAAAGGGGAAATAGTGGTCCCCACCCACGTGACCACTCATGCTTAAGATTTGGTGTATCCAGCAAGGTGAGAAGCTACACATTTTCTGACATATGTTAGCTAGATCTCCTCCATGGATGCCTCTATTTTTTTACTAGGAAATGGGGTTTCCAAAGAGTTTAGTGCCTTGAAAACTGGGAACCCATGAGATGGGATTGGGGGAATTTTGGTGCCAAGTTTGGAATATAGGAAGGCTAAGAGAATTAAGGGGTAAAGTGATTAATGATTGTTGTTTAGGGGATGTGTATATGGAGTCAATAAAGTAGAATATAATAAACATAGATTTGACTTAGATGCTATTATTTTATTGTGTAAGGTTATAGTGGTTAGTGGCTAGTGGTTAGGGGTTAGTGGTAAAGTTAGATATGGGGTGTTAGGAAGTATAGTAAGATGTATAGAATAGTTCATAGTATAGCTTAGGCTTAGTTTAATAGAAAATGTTAAAAATTAAGGTGGTTAAAATTTTCATATAAATTCATGTGTTAGAGAGTTTTAGAACTAAGATGTTAGTTAGTAACATCTAGTAAGTAATGTTAGGTAGATATATTTTGAAAATGATTTAGGTGTGAGATAGCATTAAAATCGTGAAATTTATAATAATGTGGCTTAAGCGAATATGTTACACAGTATATTCTATATTTTCTTAATTTTCTTATACATTTATTGATAAGTCATTATAATTAACTTTTTAATATAACATCTACATAAAGCCATCGCTACGAATATGTACATGGAAACGTAAGGGAAAAAGCACCAAAAATGATAATTATAAATTGACACGATTAGTATTGTGACAATGTGTTTTCTTATGCAAAACATCATGGGTTCTTTATTCATCTACACTAAATCAACACTTAATTAATAATAAGGGGTAGATCACAAGTGGTAGATAATGGATGGGAAAGATGGAAATTGGGGCATAGATTAAGGAGATATATATATATATATATATATATATATATATATATATATATATATATATATATATATATATATATATATATATATATATATATATATATATATATGTTACTAAGATATTAACATTTTAGGTCCTAGGATTCATCTTTGTAAAGGTGTAAGACCGATATTGGTTAGCCACATGAAAAGTTGGTACATCATAATTTATTGACCTTAGAACATATGTTATAACAAATTGTTTTTAAAAAAAATTGGTGAAGGATGGCTTATATCTCATTAGCATTTTGCAGGTTGGTTAGACTATTACGTTTGGGTTGGGAAGAGTGCTTAGGAGCAATAGTATTAGGACTTAGAATTTGGAAATGGAATTTGAAAGAATAGAATGTGTGTGTGTGTGTGTGTGTGTGTGTGTGTGTGTGTGTGTGTGTGTGTGTGTGTGTGTGTACACACACACACACACACACACACACACACACTTTAATGATGAATGAGAATTGCCTAGATTGTTAGTGATGGGTAGCTTGTAGTTTGGAAAGTAAATAGTAAGGACTAGAATAATTAGATTTAATTATTAATGTTAATCAAAAAATAAATATTAAATAAAAGATATTCTAGTTAATTATTCATCCCTTTAACACTAGTGATGTGTAATTAGATTCATTAATTATTAAACTATACTAGAGGGTATAATGTAAAGTTTTCTAGGAAGAATGAAGATATGTATAAAAGAAAATATATGTATATATAATAATAATAATTCATAGAATGAGCATGACTTGAGGATTTAATAGCATAGGCATGTGAGGTGACAATTATATATTTAAAGTTGACAAGAAAAAATGCTCTGGTTAAATAATTTGGAAAACTCTACACTTGCTCATCTTAACTTAATCATCAACTAGTATGGTTAGTGCTCTAGTCCAAGCATAGGGCTATATGGTCAGAGCTAGTAACCTAGTGAGGATTCCAATCACAACCTTCATATGTTTGTAGCTTAATCATTTAAAAAATCTAGTTGATTATTGTAAGACTCACATGTCAAATACTAAGTGTTATCTTAAAAATATTTATTTAGAAAAAATAAAAAATTGTGTTTTGTTTTTCCTTGTAAAATTAGGGCATGACATTCTGGTATCAGAGCCCTAGATTATACAACACTAGGTATTAATGAGTCCCCAAATGAATGTACAATTATAAGTTATCATAATACCACATTTCAAAAAGAGATAGGCCTCCTAGGAAATCAACTCAAAATAAGTATTATTACTTACTAAGAATTGAATTGAACACCCTACATAGATAATAGAAATTAGCCATGGTAACAATTTGGAAACTACTGAGGATTAAGTTATGATAAGATATTAACCTCTACCTTGTGAAAATTTAAGTTTTAAAAGGACCTCTATGTAACCCCTCTCAATAGCTATGAGACTTAACAAGTCAAGACCTTGTCATGCATGAAAATATTTCATCTAAAACCATACCAACATTTAGGATTGAATGGGTGGTAGCTCATACTGATGAAGTTTAGGTAATGATAAGAACATGAAAATCCCTTGTGAAATGTAGACCTTGGCCCTTTGGGAAGGAATACACTTGATTTGGGTAATATTTTACTCCTTGACTATCTTGATATAAACCCCATAGTTAGGTGATAGGAACAACACACACCAGAAATAGCTAATGTTGATTACATTACTATATATGCTCACCATAGCAAAATAGGACTCTTAACTACTTGAGACACCATCATATCGGGATGGAAAACATGACTATGTACACTTACCAACTAGGGTAACCAAAACATTGAGGTTTCCAATATTGATCAATGGAACTTACAAGCCAATTTTCCACTCAAAATATTGTTGTTATTCAGTAACATCTTGCCACTTAGTGACAAATGTCACTCAATCATCAACATTCTACTCAATCTACACTACAACTCAAAAGAAACAAAAGCTCGACAAAGACCACTAGTAGATTTTTGAAAAATAAATGACTACATGACTAAAACTTTTAGTCACAAGACTAAAAATTTTAGTCACGTCACTAAAAGTGATCAAATTCTAGTAATATTTTTCAATTTATATATATAAGTGACTAAATAAATGACTACTTTGATCATCGGGTAAAATCACAAGGTTAGACAAAGACAAGTGACTAAATAATGAGTCACTAATAATCAGTCACCCAAACAAATGACTAAATGAATGATCGATGACTTTTTAATCATATAAATACACTCTTTAACTTTTTTGTAGATTTATAGATGTAAGATTTTCAATTGTTATTGTTTAATTTTTAGTGTGTGGAATTTATTTATTTTGGTCATTGGAAGCTTTTTATATCATGTATAGTGAATCAATTAGACCTATGCACATTAGTTGTTGTAGTTATTAATTATTTAATATTTTAATTTATATAATCTTGATAATAATTTAAACCTTATCAAGGTCTGTTACAATCACAAATTGCACAAAATACCCCTTCCATCCTCATTGAAACCAATTCTTTCATTTAGAGGTAACTATGTTCCACATTCTTATCTATTAAAGTTGATGATTTTATAAGGTCTCTATTTTAGTAAAATTGGTCACAAGACTCTTCATTTCTATAAGGAGGTTTATTTATAATTCTTCATATTTAATTTTATAATCATTAAAATATTATTTAATAAAAACACATTAGAAATATTGATGCAATGATATTTAGTGAAATTATTTCTTAACAATATTCATTTTAGAGAGATATATAAAACAAATAATCATTTAATTGAAACACATTTTAAATATTACATACATATTTGAGTTTTTTTTAAAGATAAACTAATGTATTACTAGCATTCCAGGGCTCTTGTATTATTGATGCCAAGTGAAAGCATTGGATTATAATGAGAATGTATTGAATGTTTGCATTCAATGCTTTCACTTGGAATGAAACACTTAGGTCCAAGACACTTATAGTAGATTGATTAGAATGCAAATGTATTGAAAGTTTCCCAAACAACCGGATTATAGAAAACTTCAAACTTGCAATTTATGAATTAAGAATAATAAATGAATATATGGATGTTTTCAAAATAAGAATAAGTATAGATTAATGCAACAAATGAATATATTAATTCTTTGAGGCAAAATATGAAATAATTGCTAGCATATGGATTGCAAATTATGAAAAATATAAAGACTAGTGCTGAAGGGCGATATAATTAGTATTATAAGTTTAAAAAATACAACTTTATAAAATTCTACACACATTAATTATAAACAAATTTGTAATTGAGATGCGACAGATCAAATATATGAATGCAATTTTAAAATAGTCTAGAATGTATTTTAACTCTTGTGATTGGGAGACAAACCAAACATAGATTCAAAAACAATTAAAAATTTCTCACTATCTATAACATTCAATTTTAAAATGCTATAATTAATCCTGTCCACTTATCTATCATATAAATTACTTATAAAATTAATAATAATAATTATAAAGGACAAAACTATATAATATTTTAACTCTAAGGCTTCACCCAAATAAAATAAAATAAATATTTCTTACTGATCATGTGGGAAATAAAATTGCACTAGAGAACAGTCCTTACAGATTATCCATCCAATGCAATTTTGACACCAAAATCGCGTATAAATATATTTACTCAATAATCTAGAATTCACAAGCTTAGTTCAACAAGTAGTTCTCGCCAAAATATTAGTAGATTGTTTAAAAATAATAATTTTGTAAATCTTTAACACATAAATTGGACACATGAATATAATTATGTTATAATAAATCTAATTTAATTTAAAACAACATAATAATGTAAAATATAGTATAAAACAATATTAAAAAATACTTATATAATTGATATTTAATATTATATTTAAATATTATTGAATAATATATAAATATAAATAAATTATAATATATTACAAAATACAATAAATATAAATATGGTTTTCAAATATGAAATAGAATAATTTGAACAATATAATCTAAATTCTTTTTAAAAAAAGATAAACAATTCTTTAAAAAAATTGAATTCTTAATAGAAAAATTTAACCCTCAACATCATTAAATCTAATTATATTCATCAAGTGTAAATGGAAAAGGCCGGTCACTCCAACCATTTCAAACTATAGAAATATTTTAATAGTAATTTAACTATAAGATATTTTAATAGTAATTTAACTATAGAAATATTTTAATAATGAGTTAAGTTCTATTTGATGCCTATAGTTCTAGGCCTTTGGCAATGAAAGAATATAAGATATAGATAGAGTGCTTATACAATATGTAAAGTTTTGTTTTTTAGAAATTGTATATGAATATTAGTTGTATTTTATTTTATTTTACATCTTATATTTATGTCGAAGGCATTTCCTTATTTGAATGTAAGAAGCTAACTTTTACATCTAACAATAGAAAATCAAGGAGAGCGAATGACTACCATTGAGAGGATTTGAGATGTAGATCTGACATTTTCACTATTCAACTTAAAGCTGAGATTGAGATTAAGATAAGTATCAACTTGTGATCAGCCTTACATTAAACATAATAATAAATTGTAATCAACCTTACATTAATAATAATAATAATAATAAGTTGAAGTGTAAGAATAGAGGGGCTCACTAAAATTGAAAGTATAAGGTGACCATTTCTAAATTCTTTAGGTATTTAGGTAATATAATGGGCTTCAAATAGTCAAGTAAACTAATCAAATATTTGAATTGTGAATAAATAAACTTATAAAGGTGTTTATTAGATTAAAAAGATAAAACATAAGATTAAATATTTTAATATATATTTAAAAAATTATAAATAGAAATGCTATAGAAAAATATATAATAAATTATTTTTCTTATATTACAATATCGAATTGAGTTAAGAACTTATTTTGTGGACTGTTTTTATCAAAAAATGAAAATAATTTCCACAACAAGTAAAATTGTGATATTAGGATTTAATAGTGTAGTTTTTGATAAAAACTCATTGACCAATATTTCATGAGTAGTGATTCACTTGAATCCATCTCTCACAGGAACAACAATATTTGCAAAAACCTTCACCAAGTGTTGTACGGAGTGGGTATTTTTTTTTTATTGGTAAAGTTGTGTAGAGTGGGTTTAACCATGGAGGAAACTCTGTAATTAAGTGTGCTCAAGCTTGACTAGTACTAGGATGGGTGACTTTCCAAGAAGTCTCAGTGCTTCAAATGTGAACATCACCTAGATCGAATGACTGCTAAGTATTTCATTCATTTTCATCAGAGATGATTTGTGCGAATCACTATTCATGAAGCATTGGTCAATGTGTTTGAATAAAAAACTACACAATTAAATCATGATATAAATATCACAACTGCTTTTATCATTTTTCCAAGAAGAATAGGTACATAATAAGCACTTTAGCCATAATATGTAAGTTGTTGAAGCATTATTTCATAATTATTTGTTTTCCTCTTTTCATAGTCAATTTTGGCTTCCCAACTTACCTTTCTTTCTAGTAGTAAATCCAAATTCATTCCAACTAGTGAAAGTAATACTAATGTTCTTGTAAATCTTATTCAAATTTTGGTGTTGGATAATACCATTATTTTAAATCTATCACTTCTACACTCATGCTTACTCATGGCTAGTTCAATTGCTATGTGAAAAATTCCATTGAAAATAGTCAAATTTCAATGGACTTTTGAACTTTGGATAGTTTATCTAAAATATGATGACATCCACAATATGGAGTGAAAACTTAATACGCTTCAACAATTCCATCTATTGCTTTCCATACATTCTCATTATGTAATATCCCAACTTTTTGCACTAGCATTGGACAAAGAAATATTTTCTATTTCAAGTGGCATTCACATGTTTCATTTTACACCAATGCATGCACAAGAAGTCATAGCTACCACAACAACACAAGGATACAAAAAATGGCATCACTAATCATGTGAAATGTCTTTTTTACCACAAGTAATACCATTTTTTTTAAATAAAATAAAATGGTTTAACTACCACTATAATGAATCACTAATAATGTGAAATGTCTTTTTTACCACAAGTAATACCATTTTTTATAAATAAAATATAATGGTTTAACTACCACTATAATGAATTTATTATTATTATTATGTATTGTGATTAAATATTATTATTTCTTAACATTGAGTAGATTTGAACACAAGACCTCCAACATTAGAGGCTCACAATTTACCATTATGTTATAGGCTCTTGCCTCACTATAATGAAATATGCTAGAAATGACATTGAATGAATAATTGTAATCTTGAAGATTTTAATATTCCTAAATTTTACAATTAATAATTATTGAAACAAAATTTTACCAAATTAAACATGAGACATATATTGAATAAGTACTAACAAATTCGCCATACCCATTGTACACTAAGATACAAATACTAGTTATAATAAATGGAGAGGCATAGCTCAACCATAATACCTCTTCATAAAAGAAATTAATCTTATGTAATTAAATTAAATCCTCAAAATCCCTTCAAACCATTGGCTCTTTTCATTTTAATTTTCCCTTTATGTATGAAACTTTAATCATATCTTATGATTTCTAAAATTATAATAGTCACTCCTTTGTGATATTGCTATCAAGATTTAACTGTGTAATTTTGAGTCAAACTCATTGACCCATATTTCATGAGTATAGTGATTCAACATGAATCCATCTCTCATGAGAATAAATGGAACACTTAGCACTCATTGGATCTAGGTGATCCTCACATGGGTGAAACATCGGGACTTGCAATGAGTGCTAAGTGTTCCATTTATTCTCATGAGAGATGGATTCATGTTGAATCATTACTCATGAAATATGGGTCAATGAGTTTGACTAAAAATTACACAGTTAAATCCTGATAGCAATATCACAATTTGACTTGCTGTGGAAATTATCTCCTACTTATCAGACACTCCTTTTACAATTAATTTTATCGGACTGCTTCCTTCCGTGAGAAATCTTAAAAAAATTGTCCATAATCGAGCATATTGCGAAATTCAATCTTCTTCGTATGGACAAATTATTCCTCTTCCATGCACATTACTGCGACAAATATGAATAAGTATTGATTGTTCTTAGACTCATGGCTCCTCCATTCCGGGGGTTTCAACAGATATTCTTGAGATTCATTGTGCAGATATCCCAGACTCACGGTGGTTTTGGGTTCATTTCCAACACTCGTCATTATTTTTGTGTTATACGCTGACCTGTATATTCTTCCTTCACTGATATCTAAGGGGTTCGATATCTGACTTCTATGTTACCATCATATTCACTCTTCGTTGGAATCAACTTGCATTTGCATTCAATGCTTTCACCCGGAATCAATAATACAAGAACCCTATTTCTTTTATTATTATCCAATTTGATTTCCTTCACTACAACCATTGTTTGACCTTTGCATTCTTCACTGAAACTGCCCATGCGAATTACTTGTTTGACACAATGCTCAAAAGAAGTTTACTATGGTAGAGTGCAATTATTTTAGGGTAAAAAAAATTTAGAAACATTGAAGAGGTGTAAAGCCGAACTCCACAACCTTTTTCGATATCCTGCTTGCCCATTTCAAAATGTGAGATCTTGAACAGGGAATGGGCATTTGTCAACACAATAAAAATATTATAGTTTTTGCATGTGCGTGAATTGTGGAATCGTTGAGCAGGCGCGTGAACTGTTTGATAAAATGCCTCAAACATATCTCATCTAATGGAACGCAATGATTTCCCATGCAAATTACTTGTTTGACAAAATGCCCTAGAGAAGTTTACTAGCATAGATTGCAAATATTTGAGGATATGCATAAAATTTGATGGAAAAAATTAGAAATACTAAAGAAAATGCAGTCGACAGGTGTAATGCTGGACGCCACATCCTTTGTCGGTATCCGCCTTGCTCATTTCAAAATGGGAGCTTTGGAACAGAGAATGGGCATCTGTCATATTGTAGTTTTGTTAGATGTTGTTGCAACTATAGGAGTATTCATGTATGCGAAATGTGGAAGCATTGAGAAGGCGCATGAACTATATGAAAAAATGCCTCAAAGATATCACATCTAAGGAAATGAAATGATTTCAAGATATGTACAAAATGAATTTATGGAAAGTCATAAAAACCTTTAAAGAAAATGCAATTGGCAGGCCTAAGGCAAGATTCTACCACCTATACTGGCATACCCCTACCTATGCCAAAATGGGAACTGTGGAGGCCACAGGGTTACTACATTTTTTTATTTTTCTTAAAAGGATGGTGCTCACTAAGTATGCAATGTGGTAGTGTTGTAGAAGTTGGATTTCACATTGCAATATGAAGTGTTCTGTCCCTCCAGTTTTTTTTTTCATGGAGCATCTTATGTATGGTAAAGAAATGCAACACAATTCCATAAACCTGTACAGACCTTTGCCGAGGATAAGATGATGTAGAGAGGCCTTACGAACCTAGAACTGAAATAGCCTTTGAAGCTGTTGGCATCCAAATTCAGGTACCCATTTCATAGTTACTCTCTTTTATTAACATAAACATAGAAAACAAAAAATTCTTATGTATTATGCAGGAGAACCTTCTTATTAAAGTGCAAAAATAATTGAAATGAAAGCTAAATCCTCCAAAGCGTGGCCTCCTCTAATGTTTCCCCAAATCAAACTCTCAATGTAATCTTTGATAACATGTTTAAAATGAAAGAAGCCAATAAGAGGGGTCTCACTCTAAATAAAACAAAGTGAAGGGGCTTTGATAACTAAATGGATGTCCATAAATATACCATCTTTACATTTATGAAAAGATTTATCAGATTTTCAATGCAAAGAATTTATTTCTATATTTTTGCAAGATCTCCCATGCACTTTCCCTTCACATCTCGGGCTAGATAGTTGAGATGGACATGCAGCATTGCGCAGGGTGCTTGTGGGGTACTCTCTTTGTGACTCTCACGTTGGTTGTTGTTAAGTATGGCTAGTTTTTTTTTGAATTTAATACTTATGCTTTTAAGAAAATGCTAACAAGAACTGTTTCCAACTGCGTGTAATTTTCCCAAGTATATTTAAATAATGAAAGTACTGTAAATATTGTCTTCAATATATACTTAAGGGAGAAACATTATTCCTCAAATAGAGCCTGAATTATGTTGCTGCACTTTTATTGCTTGTCATGAAAACTGAGCAGGATGTATTTTGGATGCTTGTCGTGCTTTTGAAGAATGTATTAGTCAATGACTGCTACACAGACAACCTGTCAGGATGTCACAATGTTTTTATATCTATGTGATCTCACCTAAGACATGCAGAATGCAACATTATGAACACTAGAGAATTGTTTTCAACTTACTTTCTTGTGGGAGGGTGAGAAAGAATATCTGTAGCTTTCTAGTATATGAGTATACAAGGATAGGCATTGAATTTATAGATTGAAAATAGTCTCCAGTGCTTGAGAGTTATCAATACTCTATTTTTTAATCCATGTTATCTCACCAAAGACGTGTAATGCAACAGTCATGTGCACTGTAGAATTTTTTTCAATGTACTTCCTTGTGAGAGTATGAGTAAGAACATCTACGACTTTCCAGTAGATGAGTATACAAGGACAGGCATTGAGTTTATAGATTTAAAATAGTCTATGGTGGTTGACAATTATCATTAGTTGCCGCTTGTGAAATTTAATTACACCCAAGGCCTTTCTAATAAAAGTAAAGTTGGCTCCATATTGAATGATTTGACCTGTTTCTCAACTTAAATTTCCTTTTTTTTCTCAAGTACCTCATAAATAATGAGACAAAATGAAAATAAATAGCATCATGGATGCAATAATGGGACTATTAGTATTTTTTATCAGTACTTATTGAAGAGGTGACTTGTGAAGATGACCAGAAAAGGATAACCACATCCTACAATCCTACAAGGGTAAAAAGTCATGAGTTCCATATTTGAGCAACATGCATACAAACGCAACTGAGATTTTTGTGTATTTGAGATTTTCTTTAGTACAATATTTAATAAAACAATAATATCGACAATAATGATTAATTCTCTCAGTTTCCAAAGTGAATGGAATTTGGTAAGCCTCTTTATTATGCTACATATTGGGCTGATGATGATGTCAATATTATTTATAACTCCCCAAGTTAAACTTGGTGATTAAACCTTAAGTAATTAAATTACAAGTATCCATTTGGTTTGCCAATTCAATCCCAATTCCTTGTTATGCAACTATGGCTATAACAACATTGGGTACCAATTTGGGATGTAAATGTAGGATCTATTGTAGAGCTAGTGATGCTGGGATGAGTGATACAAGGTCATCTCTAGCATAGTTCATTGCTCCATGTGACTTTTGTTTTTCATGACCTATATACTATATTCCACAAGTTTCAGAATTAAAAAAACACTTTGAAGATTAAGGTTGATTTTCTTCCCTTATCACCTTTATTTGTAGCCATAGTAACCAGACTTAGACTTGGCAGGCTATTTTCAGACTTGGACTCAGATTTGGACTTAATGATTTGGAAGAAAAAACATATGTAGATTTTTCAAGGAAGAACTGCTTTATCTGTTCACTCTCTTATTAATTAGCTTTAAATTTTAAAAGCATAAAACGCTAATAAAATACAAGTTACTTTGATCTCTATATGTGTAGCTCATAGTTTGCACATAGAGTTTCAAATATTTTGTTTGTTTCCTCAACCTCTTCAACCATTTATCTTCTTTGTTTCATTCCTTCCGGTCACCCCTTTTGTAATAAAGAGTTTGTCTCTTATCATAGGAACTCGAAGAACTTGGGCTATCATCACTCAATTTCAAAACTCATAGGAGACAAAAAGAAGATTTACACCAAGCGATCGACAATATCAAGGAGTGGTAAGTTCCTTTCTTTTGAACTTTATTAATGATGTAAGGATTTTTTTATTGTTCTTTTTAGTTAATAGGATTCATTTCCTATGTAGATGACGGAGCTTGAAAACAAGATAACAAAATAGAAAATTGAGCTTGAAGAGAACCACAAAATGTTTGCATTTCTTAGCAGTGACAATGAAACAAGCAAAAAGAAAATTGAATGAAATAAAAAAATCAAATCATTATATTGATACTACAAAGGCTTTTATATCAGCACTTAAAACAAAAAATGATGATGAGGCTTTTCTTCAGGGAATTCTTGATGAAACATTGTTTAAACAAGAAAAGATCAAGATGGAGAAAATAGAATTGCAGAATGAAGTTCTATGTATTGGTGAATTGGTGAAATCTATGCATGCTTATTAGGATGAACTTCAACTACCTGCACAACAACTTGTAAACATTGAAAAAAAGAAGTGAAGAGGTTAGAAGAGAAAAAGAATGGCAAGTGCTCAGATTATTCTACTAAGACAACAACTATGAATCATGACAAAGTAGTCATTTCTGAAATATAGGGGAATATTCAAATGCCAAGAAATTGCATTACACATCTACAAGAAGATGTTAAAATGGCTGAGAAAGAACTTGAAGCATTATCATAGACACAAGTATACTTGAAAACCATTGCTCAGTAAGATTATGTTTCCTTCTTCCATATGCTTGTCCCCAAAAGTTGAGTCAAAACTAAAAGGTTATATCTTCAATTTTTGAACTTGAGAATTATGATTTCAAACTTGCTTCAATTTTTCAACAATTGTAACTACAGTGCAACAGATGAATTCACAAGCAAGAAAAATGGTAAGAACTTAAGGTTTCATCTCAATATGTTCCCTTCTAACTAATGATACATGACCTTGCAGGGAAATCTCCCTTCTCTGGTTAAATAATAGATCCTGGATAAGAGTGATTATACTCATAACAAGAGAAAACTCAGTATCAAAATTAAAAAGTTAAAGAAAATAAAACCACAAGAAAAACACTTTCCATGTTTGTTAACAACTCTAATTACCTTTTCTATTTGTTATTGTTGTTTATTAATAGTTTGTTCACTAGTTATTTTCACTTGATTGTTGACTTAAGATTGCTTCCTTAGACTTATTTGTTCTTATTCGTTGCTACATGACTTGCAATCCTTTTTGTTCATGATTAATGTTTTCAATCTATTGCTGTAAGTTAAATGGATCTGATTTGATGTCATTTTCCTTTTGAATGTTGATATTTGCTCTTTCAAATAGTGCTTATGTTGATTGGCTTGATCTAGAGATTTGATTGCTAAAGAGTAATATTAGTGGATTATTATCCTTCTTCTTCTATGCTTTATCTATGTGCAACATATTGATTAGAGATTTTATGTCCAAGGGCTTTGAATATTGGTAAAGAAAATGTTTAAAGGTTAAGAAAATAGAAAAGAAGAAAAAATATTTCTTCCTTTTTGTTGTTTGGAGAATGGAGATAGAGAGTGGAATAGAAATTGATTCTTTCAGCAAGAATTTTTAGAGTAGAGATGGCAGAGTTCCTCTATCTCTTGTGGAGACTACTGGTAAAGTTATCACTTGCAAAGGTAAAATATCATCTTTTATTATCCAATCTGTATTTCTTGTCAATTTTCATGCCTCAAGATTCATGGGTTTCCTAACAAATTAGTCATATTATTGTTATTTCTCTAGATTGTTCAATTGCGGTAGCATGGAGGGATAAGGAGTTGTTGGTAATACAAGATGTTCAGGGTGAGACTTTTTTAAGGGTCCCTAATATACTTATTAGGCTAATAATGATTTAACCAATGTTCTGAATCATCTTGGCAAAGCTTATATTTCATGAACCTTTTTTTCATTTTGTTTTTTAATGAACCCTATTTACACCTTCTAACCATGTTGAATAGAATTCAATATTTTGTTCATATGGAGTGTAAATCTGATAATATTTTATTTTCTTGATTATATTTTCTATTCTGCCACATATAGTTTCAATGTCTTCGACAAAATTAATTGAGTCAAAGGTTCAATAGATGTTATTCTACACATTCACGTCTTGGATGTTGTTATGGGTATGGACTTGTCTAACAATGGAATTGCAGGGACAAGAAATTTGGTTGCATTGTCATTCTTAGAGTTGAAGCATGTTGGATCAATTATTTTGGTAGTCTTTTGTTTTTTCCTCACAAAAACTTCCTCCCAAAGAATAGTTTCTTAGGTCATGGCAGGAGTTGGCATAGTTCAACGTGTCCTCTATACATCCACCATATGCGGCTTTTGCATGCTCTTGACATTGATATTATTATGGCAATTACATTTTGTCATTACAACAAGTGACTCTATTTTTTCAATGCACGCAAGCTAGTCTCAATTATTGCAAAGACTATGAAAAGAAAAAATAGCTAGTGGAGACCTACAATGGCCTGCATATTATTCATACGGTAATTCTCACAATAGTTATTTTCCCTTAATTGAAAGTCAATTGTCTATTTCTCCAAGCTTGTAATTCCTCTTCTATAACTACTCCCAAAGATCTTATAACAAATGATTACATGATGTAAAAAGTTCTTTCAGATAATTGCATTTGCTCCAAAGCTTTCTAAAATTTCAAGCTATTGCCTACCAAACTTTACTAGTCCATTATTTCTTTTTGTTATATGTTTTTTTAAGCAATTTATCATAAACATATTATTTAGTTCTTTGTCACATTTATAAGTTGGTACTACTTTCCCTATTATTAGGAATAACTCAATTATAGATCATTGATAAAAACTTTCTTTTCATTTGCCTTATTTTTATCAAATTCCTATTTTATGTTGTTTCTAGACTAAGGTGCAAATAAATGTCAACAACAAGTGTACTAAACACTTTTAGCACCCGCCTGAGCATAAGGAAGAGGAAATATTTGATCATTTGGCACCTCTATATGTTAAAAAGTGAGTATTTCAATTGATTATGTTTCATAGTTTTTAATCGATGTGATTTTTTAATGGGGTTTGTTGTTTTTATTTAATGAAAAGGTCTATTTTCTTGACATAAATTGCATAATCATTTGTATCTTTTTATGAGAAGTTAGCACAAGAAAGAATACTTGTGTGTGGCCAAAGTGCTCCAAGTTATATTTTATAAGAGTCTATCACTACAATAATCTAGAGAAGTGTAATTGATATGACATAATTTTAAAATGCTTGAACAAAAGAATTTAAAATTGTTGAATTTTTATTGATAAAGATTTAGATTATTGTTTTTCATAATAACTAAAATGTGTGTTCTTTGAGAAGAGTATATCATGTTATAGTGACCATAATCATGGTAGATCTAATGTTGGGAATACAATTTTGTCATTTTTTTGCATTATTCTTTAAAGGGTACTAGCTCAATGGAAGAGCACCTGCTTTATAAGTAGGAGGATGGTGGTTCAATTCCATCGTGCCCTAATATGACTAAATTAATGATTAAATAAACTACTAAATATATTACCATATATAGTACTAAATACACTACCAAAAAAAACCAAATATACTATCATATATACTACCCAAAAACTACCAATTATATTACCAAATCAACTACCATATATACTACTAAAAAAATACCAAATATACTACTAAATAAACTACCAAATAAATTACCAAAATTACCAATTAAACTACCATATAAACTACCAAGTAACAACAATAAATGACTAAATCAATGACCTAATCAATGATTAAAATAGTTTAGTCATAAATTTGGTTGGGAGATAAATGTCCGGCAATAAACTACCCTTGGTCATGTGATCAAAATTAGTCACATATCTACAATTTTTAGTAGTGTATTTAGTAATATATTGTTGTTTTTGTACTAGTGATTGTTTGATTGACTTCAGCTGATAAATCATTTTTGGATAGCTTATTTCCTATTGCCATTGGTGTGCTGACTGGTTTGGATTCCTCCAATCCAAACATTTTAAGTATCTCTTTGATGTACTTTGATTGTGTCACAAATATACCATGTTTTAGTTGATGTACTTGCAAATCAACAAAAAATTTGATCTCTCCAAACATAGACATCTCAAACTCATGTTTCATTTTGTCAGCATAGCCTTTGCAAAGAACTTCCTTTCCTCCAAAAACTATGTCATCCATAAAGATTTTAGATATAATAATATCCTTACCTTCTTCTGATTTGATGTACATGTTGCTATTATCATCAGTTCTTTCAAATCCTATTTGCACTAGATATTTGTGAAGTCTCTCATACCATGCTCTGGGTGCTTGTTTCAAACCATAGAGTGCTTTATGTAATTTACAAACCATATCCCTATTGTTCTCATAACAAATCCCTCTAGTTGTTCAATATAGACTTCCTCTTCCAATATACCATCTAGAAAAGAAAACTTTACATCCATTTGATAGAATTTAAAACCTTTATATGTAGCGTATGCAAGTAAAGTTCTTACTCCTTCCATTCTAGCAATAGGGGCGAATGTTTCCCCATAGTCTAACCCTTCTTCTTGAGCATAACCCTTGCATACTAGTCTAGCTTTGTTTCTAGTAACCTCACCATTCTCATCTAGCTTGTTTCTAAATACCCACTTGGTGCTAATCACATTTTTGTCAACTAGTCTGGGAACCAAACTCCAGGTTTTGTTCTTCTTTATTTGATCAATCTCTTCTTCCATAGCTTTATACCAATCATCATCTTGTAATGCACCATATAATGTCTTAGGTTCAAATTTTTTGATCAGACATGATTCATGTCTTAGTCTATTCCTTGTCATTGGTCTTGCATCTTTGTCACCAATTATCTATTTAGTAGGGTGATGTCTTTTTACATATTTGGATAATCTTGGTTATGTCCTTGTATCCATGTTTGATCTTTCAGATTTAGGGTCACTATGCACTGAGTTGTCAGGTTGTTCTTCATCTCTTTCATGTGTACTGACTTTAGGATTAGATTGTGCATTTTCTTCATTCTACAACTTGGCTTCTAAATGTAGCACGGCATTCACTGGTTGTGACTCAGCTAAAACTAAAATTTGTTGTTGAATCCCAATTTGATTGATAACATCCTTGTCAACATGCATTCCTTCATAAGAATACACAAAGGTTTTGTATTCATCCATTCTCTTTGGTTCTTTAGCTTGGACTTCTGTATGCTCATCAAAGTTTACATTTGCACTTTCCACAATTTTGTTAGTGTTGGTATTCAAACACTTATATGCTTTACTTCTAGTGGAGTAACCAAGGAATATGCCTTCATCACTTTTTGCATCAAATTTTCCATTTCTTGCATCTTTAAGGATAAAGAATTTGCAACCAAATACTTTGAAATGTTTTGCATTGGGTGAGTGACCATACCATAATTCAAAAGGTGTTGTATTTGTACCTTTTTTGACTTGTACTCGGTTTAGTGTATGAACAGTTACACTTACAGCTTCTCTCCAGTATTTTAAAGAAACAGCCTTTTCCATCATTAATGTTCTAGCACAGTCAATCACAAATCTATTTCTTCTCTCAGCAATTCCATTCTTTGGGGGAGTTCTAGGAGCTGACATTTGTCTCTTGATTCCTTTGTCATTACAAAATATCTCAAATTTGTTTGATGTAAATTCACCACCTCTATCTGATCTCAAGCATTTCAAACTCTTTCATGTTTCCTTTTCAACTCTAGCCACATACCATTTAAACATTTGAAAAGCATCAACTTTTTGCTTTAAGAACATAACAGTCATCATCCTAGAATAGTCATCAACAAACAATATTATATATTTATCTCCTTTGTAGCTTTGTACTTCCATTAGACCACATAAGTCAGTATGAACTAACTCAAGTACTTCTTTAGATGTATAGTTTTTACTTTTGAAACTTGACTTTGTCATCTTTCCTAGCTGACATTGTTTGCACATGATATTTTCAGGCTTCTTCAATTTAGGTAAACCTCTGACTTTCTTCATTTTACTGATATTGACTAGATTGTCAAAGTTGACATGACATAGTCTTCTATGCCATAACCATTCATCATCAAATTTTGCAACGAAACAAGAAACATCATCCATATCAAGGTAAAATGGATTACTTCTTGTTTGATCTCCTTTTCCTATCAGTTTACCATCAGTATCATAGATTTTTGCAGTTTTGTTTCCAAATTCTACTTTGCATCCTACATTGCCTAACTGTGAGACACTCAGAAAATTGTAGTTTAGTCCTTCAACATAGTATGCATTATCGATCAAGTACAACAACTTTGGATGGAGTCTCTGAGAAGCGTTGGCTATTGGCTGGGCTAGGGTTTTTCCCCTAGCCTGTTCTTGGTGTTTGATCTTTACTATTTTTCTGTTTTGTTTGGATTGTTAGCTGCTGGACATAATTTGCGTCAGTGTTTTTGGAGATCTTCTGCAGTCAATTTTGGATTGGGGGTTTTATTGTTTGCATGGCAGGGCCTGGGATTTCTTCTCCGTTGGTGAGAACAAATGGTTCTTCTCCAACTATGCATGTAATGCAATCTGAATCATTTTATTCAGGGGAGAGCTCCAAGCTAAAAAAAGTTAATGGTTGTCTTCCGTGTAGCCATGATCGCCCTGTTCTGGTTATTCCTCCAACGGCTGTAATGGAGGACATTGATTATTGGACCAAGCATGCTTTGATATGCAAATTTCTTGGAATCCGAATTTCCCTATCTGCTCTTGAGGCATGGATCCACCACTCTTGGCAGGTGGAAGGCGATATGGAGATTATGTTGGTAGGGAATAGTTATTTTTTTGTTGTATTCTCTTGCATGTCTGATCGTGATTGTGTTTTTGAAGGAGGCCCTTATTTCTACAACAATGTGGGGTTATTTGTCAAACCTTGGCATTCAGGTTTTAATTCTGCTAAGGATCTCCCTTCAACAGTGCCAGTTTGGGTTCGCTTGCCTCGTCTTCCCTTGGAATTTTGGCGTGAAGACATCCTTCGACAAATTGCTGCTTTGTTGGGGAAGCCAGCTGCGATCGCACATCAAACCCTCGATAAAAAGGTTATTTCTTTTGCTAGAATTTGTGTTGAAATTAATTTGAATAACCCATTACCAGATTCTTTGGAAATTTGTCTGGGGGATTCTTCTTGGGTGCAGCAGTTAGATTATGAATCCCTCCCTTTCCATTGCTAGATTTGTCATGAGTATGGTCATTTACTACGGCAGTGCCCCTGTAACTCGAGTTTCAAAGGAGTGGATCGGTCTACAGCGGAAAATGCTGGTGGTTTGGCAGATACTATAGGGAAAGGACAATCTCAAATGGTTAATACTACCAAGGGGATGAATCCACAAGATGCTACAGGTAAGGGTAAGGCTCCAATGCAGGATAAGGATGGATTTACCCCTGTTCATCCTTGAGCTAAGGGACGTGATCAAAAGAGGCCTTTGAAAGAAAGATTATCTAATTCAGGTTTTAACCGTTTTGAGGTGCTGGATAGTATGGTTCTAGAGGAGGGTATTCCTCCTCCTATCTCTTCTGATCCATCTTGACCAGATGAGAGATCTGTTCCTAATGATGCTTGTGAAGCATCTCAAGTTGTAGTATATCAGAATTTTGAGGTTCTTGTAGCTCCTGTGACAGCGGCTCTGGTGACTCCTGCAGTGTTGGAAGATGATGATGTTGTTTTGGTTGACTTGGTTAAGGATGTGCTACCATCAGGTAAGGGCAAGGGATCTCCTCTCCCCTTGGGGTTGCTGCCTCGACCCTTTAAGTGGGCTTCTTCTTCTCCCCCTCTAAGGAGTGGGCGCAAAATAGACCAAGAGAAGATTAAACTCACAGGAGATATATGGATTGAGTCTGGTTCAGTGAAACCTTTGGATTCTCATTTTCCCAAATCTACCCAATGATGATTATTATCTCATGGAATGTAAGGGGGTTGAATAGCATCCCTAGACAAAAGGCTATTCATAACTTGGTGGTTGATCATAGTCCTGATGTTTTTTGTATCCAAGAGACTAAGCTCTCTGTGGAGTCTATGGTCCAACATGCCTCTAGTATCTGGTCTCATGGCCAATGCCAATGTGTTGGGGCAACAGGCAGTGCTGGTGGTTTAGCTATATTTTGGGATCCTCAAAAAATTTCTCCTCTTGGTTGGATGTCTTCTCGCTCAGCTCTCTCTATGGTAGCTTCTGTTCTAGACTCAGGAGAGGTAATCATGGTTACTAATGTGTATGCACCTGTTGATCTTGTGGGAAAGGAGGAACTTTGGGAACATATTCAATATGTTAGAAATTGTCATCCTTATAATCCTTGGGTGTTAGCAGGGGACTTCAATTCAGTTTTAAGTCTAGAAGAGAAGCATGGTGGTTTGGCTAGATTGGGGCCTTCTTCTTCTCTTCTTTGGCAACACATATCTCTTTTGCATCTCTCTGATGTTAAGCCTTCTAATGGCCTCTATACCTAGAATAATCGTAGGACTGGTGTTGCTGCTATCTCAGAATGCCTAGATAGATTTCTTGTTTCTTGATTCTGGCTTAGTGGCACCCTTACTATCTCTTCAGAAATCCTTGATTGGAGGGGTTTAGATCATTGGCCAATCAAATTTTCCACTATAGGGGCTTATGTTCTGAAGCATCCTCCTTTTAAGTTCCAGTTGATGTGGCTTCATGACTCCTCTCTTCATGATTTTGTTTTTTGTTGGTGGAAAGATGGTGCCCCTGCATATGGTACTGCAATGTTCTCATTTTCTAAAAGGCTTCAATATGTTAAAGGGCAGCTCAAGATATGGAATAGGGAATGCTTTGGGAATCTTCACTTTATGAAGAGGCTTGCTCAAGAAAATCTTGATGCCATCACAAGGGAGATTAGAGATTGAAGTTTCTGGAAGGATCTTGGCCAGGCTAAATCCCTTGCTTCTAGAGCTCTAGAAGAATGGGAACTTCGAGAGGAAATTTTTTGGAAGCAAAAGGCTCGAGTTGATTGGCTCCAGGAAGGTGATCGAAACACTACCTTTTTCCATAAAACAGTGCAATCTCGCCAGAATCAGAGCACTATCTCTTCTTTGGTTAATTCTCAAGGTATCCAACTGAATTCCTTGCCAGCTTTGTTCCAGGAGGCTATTTCGTACTTCTCTACCCTCTTCTCTGAGGACTTTCCTCCTGCTGATAATGAAGCAAATATTATTTTGTCCTGTATTCTGTCCCTTATCACTCAGGAAATGAATGATTATATCATGCATCCTATCTCTTTGGAAGAGCTGGAGGCAGTGGTCTTTGGCATGTTTAAGGGGAAGGCTCTTGGTCCTAATGGTTTTCCAGTTGAATTCTTTCAGGAATTTTGGGACATCATTAATCATGATTTGTTGGAGGTGGTTAAAGAATCCTATGCTAGCAAGCAGATGCTTCGAGCTTTGAACTCTACATTCTTGACTCTTATTCCTAAGAGAGAGGGTGCTAATCAATTGGAGTTTTTTAGACCAATTGCCTTATGTAATGTGGTCTACAAAGTTATTACTAAGTTGATTGCTGAGAGACTGAAAAGGTGGCTTCCCATTATTATCTCAGAAGAACAAGGTGGTTTTGTTGTTGGAAGACAAATTTTGGATGGGGTGCTTATTGCTACTGAGGCTATTCACTCTATGGCTACTTCAAGGGAGAGAGCCATGTTTGTTAAACTGGATATGGCTAAGGCCTACGATAGAGTTAAATGGAGCTTCCTAAGGAGTATTCTTCTTTCTTTTGGATTTAGCTCTGACTGGGTGAGTTGGATTATGAGTTGCGTTACTTCTACCTCTTTTTCTATTCTTATTAATGGTCAACCTTCACAACTATTTGGTGCTTCTAGAGGCCTCCGCCAGGGTTACCCTCTCTCTCCATATCTATTCATCATCATGGCTGAAGGCTTGGGCAGATTCATTAAGCATCAGGTGTCCCAGAATTCTATTCAAGGCTGGCGATGGGGTAATGGCTTACCTTCTCTTTCCCATCTTCAATTTGTTGATGATTCTGCTCTTGTCGGTCTTGCTAGGATCAAGGGAGCTGAAGCCTTTCGACATGCTTTGGACATTTATTTGGCAGCTTCAGGCTAGAAAGTTAATGAACACAAATCTTTCATTTACTTTTTTAACACTCCTGATTCTATTCAGCACAGGATTGTTGGTATCCTACGGTTTTAGATAGGTTCACTTCCTTTGACTTATCTTGGCATTCCTATTGCTGTTTCCAAGAAGCCACGTCTCTTCTGGCAAAATTTGATTACCAAGCTTCAGGATAAGGTAAATCATTGGACTCATAGATGGCTTTCTACTGCTGCCCGGGTTACTCTTCTTCAAGCTGTTATCCAAGCTCTTCCTACTTATAGAAGCATGGTTCATGCTGCACCTATTTACTTTCTCAAGGAGTTTGATGCTCTTTCTCAACAATTCCTTTGGAGTGGTAATTTGCGTAGTACTAAATGGAGCTTGGTTAATTGGGCAACTGTTTGTAGGCCTAAAAAGGAGGGTGGTCTTGGTCTTCGTTCTGCTCTATTGAGTAGACAAGCTTTGGCTGCTAAACTTTATTGGCGATGGTACTCTGGACAGCATCAACTTTGGGCTCATATTATCACTCATAAATATTTTCATGGTGCTGATCCTTGCTCTGTTTCTGCACTTCCTCTTGAAGGTCATGGCTCAATGGTTTGGCATACTTTGAAGACAGGTGCGATGTTGGTGAAGAGGGGTCTGTTCTGGATATGTAAAGGAGGTTCTCAGGCTTTGTTTTGGTCTGATGCTTGGGATGGATTCCCTTCCATTTTATCCATATACCCTCATCTTCAACCTCTTTGTGACTCTTTTCTTGCCGCTGGATGGGATAAAGTGGCTCATTACAAGACTCCTTATCAATTGGGACCTGTTGTTGGTTATAGATGGAAGCATTCCTCTGATTGGCCTCCTGAAGGTACAGACATGGATCGTCAGGAGCTTTCTCAAATTTTGGCCTCTAGAGAGTGTTCCTCTTTGCTTGGTCCAGATGTATTGGCTTGGGGCGGTACCTTGTTTGGTAAATATCATGTCTCTGCTGGGTATCAGGAGATAACTAGACAATTATTTGGGGATGCTGAGGTCCCTTGGTGGAAGCAAGTCTGGAATAAAGTTTCTTGGTCCAAGTGCAATTTTTTCATGTGGCTAGTGGCTCACAACCGTTGTCTTACCTAGGATAATCTTTGTAAACGTGGATTTTAGGGCCCCTCTTATTGTGTTTTGTGTAGTAATGGAGAGGAGTTTGTCTCCCATCTGTTCTTCCATTGCTCCTATTCTACTCAAATATGGCACCTTTGGTGGAGCGCTTGGGGTTTCTCTTGTCAGCATGCTTCCTCTTTGCCTGAGTTCTAGGCTCGCTTGGGTAGTGCTCCCTCCAACTCTTCTTCTCTCCATGCTGCTTGGATTGTTGGCCCATCTTTCATGCTTTGGCATATCTGGTTGGAGAGGAATCGTCACATATTCCAAGATGTTTGGCTTGGTGTTTTGCATCTTTGTTGGAAAATATCACATTCTCTCTAGGAAACTATTCTTGTGAAGTGTGAGCTTGATGGGGGTATGGATCCGGTTGATCTTGCTATCTGTAATCGCCTCAATTTTCATCTGCAGGATGGGGTTGCGGCTCATAGGTTTCCTTCTATGTCCAGGCAGCTTCACCATTAGAGGAAGGGTTGGGTTAACCGGGATGGGCACTAGACTCCTCCTCCCTGTGGAGTTCTAAAAATTAACATTGATGGTTTTTCTCATGGGAATCCTGGTCCGGCTAGTATTGGCGGAGTGGTTCGTTGTAGTTCTGGGAATGTTAAATTTTTCTTCTCAATTCATAAGGGTGATTATACTAACAATATCATGGAAGCTCAGGCTATTTTATATGTTGTGGAATAGTGTTGCTTGTGGGGATGGAGTAAGATTATTTGTGAGTCTGATTCCCAGGTGGTGGTGAACATGCTTTCTTCGCAAGAGCTTGAGGATGTTAGTTGGCAGCTGGCCACTGTTGTTAAGTAGATTCTTTTCTTCTCTTCCTCTTTTTAGTTCATTACGTTCAAGTATATTCCGCAAGAATGGAATAGACCTGCTGATTGTTTAGCCAAATGGGCTTCTAGTCATGATCCAGGTTGGAATATTAGGGATAGGGGGCAACTGTCCTTTGAGATGGTGCAAGAATTTGATGATCTTGTTGCTCAGGATCGAGCTCCTTGTTGAGCTCTCCTTGTTGTATTCCTTTCTATCTTAATAAATTTTTACCCCTCTTTTTGCATTATCACATAAAAAAAATTTGTAAGCTTAATGGAGCCTTTTCCTTTTATTTGACATGGAGCATCAGTACCAAATCTAACACTATTTCTATCATATTGTGTAAAGGTAACAAACTTACTTTTGTCTCCTGTCATGTGATGTGAGCATCCACTATCTATGATCCATCTGTCATTCTTGTTCATAAATGTTACCAGTGCTATAGGTTCTTCTTCATCAGATTGGTCCTTCATGGCTACATAAACAACTTCATCATTGTTATCATCATAGTTCTCTTCAACAATATAGCACTTCTTGCCTTTGTCTTTGTAATCTCTCTTATCATCTTCTCTTCTATATTTGTACTTGTTGCCTTCCTTGTAATCCTTTTTCTGTGTACACCTTGTAGCAATATGTCCTACTTCATTGCAATTGAAACAAATGATAGGCATCTTACCTTTGAATTTCCCTTTGCCTCTGTGAAATCTTCTAGCTAGTAATGCTTCCAATGGTTCCACATCTTCCTCATCAGTGCTATTGTCACTAGATACATATTTCATTTTTCTTCCTTTCTTTGATTTCACTTGTTCAACATCTTTCAGTGATATCTTGGCCTTGAAAGCAGATTCAACATTCTCAAGTTTGTAGTTGTCAAAGTTAGATAACTCAAATGCAGTGCATCTACCTATTATACCTTCAAAACTTAGATTGTTTCCTAGTACACATCTTAGTTCTTGTATTGTTGATACTCTAATAGCATAGATAGGGAGCAAGGTTCTTAAGAACTTATTATTAATAATATCTTCATCCAATTGACCACATAAACATATTATTGCACTTACCACTTCCTTTATTCTAGTGCCATACTAAGCAGCATTCTCACTTTCCTCCATTTTCATATCATCAAACTTTCCTCTGAGGCTTTATCTTTTTTCTCTTTGGACATTATGATCTCCTCCATAGATGTCTGATAGGGCTTTCCAAATTTTGAATGCAGTGTCACATCCTTTGATATCATTGAATTCAACATAGTTGAGTGCAGAAGTAATCTCCAGCATTGTCTGATTGTGTTTCTGTTTGTTTTTCAAATCTTCTGCAATAAGAGTACTAGTTCAATCAACATGTTCAATAAAAATTGAATTTTGGGCATAATCTCCTATGTATCCAAGATCTAGCTTCATCAAACTTTTCCATGCAACAAAGTTGTCTTTGTTGAGCTTGGGAACTTCTCTCTTAGGCATTTTGATCTTTTTCTGCTTCTAGCCCCTTTAAACTAAGTCAGCAGCAAGGCTCTGATACCAATTGTTAGAATTATTTAGAATAACTGAGAGGGGGGGTGAATCAGTTATTCAAGGTCTAAATGCCCTAATAATACTTTTTCTCAAATTATAGTGAGCCCATAAACTTTTCATCCATCCAAGCTTAAATCAATCATCTTAGCAAGTTAAAGCAAATCAACATGCAGTAATAAAACATGCTTGATCAACTCATGACATAGTGATTTACATGGAAACCCAATTTGAGAAAAACCACCAGTAACATGCTACTTAATTCTCACTCTTCTAAAGTGATGCCCTGTTAAAAGCCTGCCCTATTAAAGGCTTGCAACACACTGTTAAATGTGACCTTATTAGAGGATTTCACCATACTGTTAGGAATGGGCCTAGTCAAAGGACTTGAGAACATTCTCTTGGAATGTCACCTTGTTAAAGGATTTAGAAGATGGCTATTAAACCAAACTAAGTCCATAGGATTTAAACTATCTGTTACAATTGCTAGAAAGTAACAATAATGACTTTTTGATCTGATACAACTTACAACATATCTTGCAGATTTTAGATCACACTTTAGTTCAATCCTTTTGCTTGGCTTTAATCACTTCAGCTCTGATAGCTTGTCATCTCAAGCTTCGACTCCTTGAGTCTTCTTACTCATCATACCAATGCAACCATATATGTGGTCATCTGTTGAAGCAGAGTAACTATGCTCTCTTACTCCTTAGCACCTCCTTCAATACTCTATGCTTTCATGCTTGACCTCCTC
This sequence comes from Cupressus sempervirens, assembly GCA_028749045.1. NCBI lineage: Eukaryota > Viridiplantae > Streptophyta > Pinopsida > Cupressales > Cupressaceae > Cupressus > Cupressus sempervirens. The sequence continues at coordinate 138,174,018 of CM053793.1, read as the reverse complement.
TCTTTTTTTTTGTGACCTTATGACTCCTTAAATAGAAATTTGGAGTCTCTTTCCTGCTCGATTCTTCCTGTCCAATTTTAGGGTTTCAAGTAAATTAGGTAGGATACAATGTATCTACCCATATCTTGCTCTTATTTAGAAACTTCATCTAGAGTCCAGTTGTATTCTCCAAAAAAATGTTCTACATGGTGTTCTGTGCCACCAGCTCATCACTCTTATCTTCCATTTGATCCACAGAATTCTAGATAACAACCTTGTCGGCTTAGATTGGGAAAATCTTTGATCTTTGAAATAATGCAACAACTCAGCATTATTGGTTTACTGATGCTCAACACCTTCTGTGTTACTCAGCACTTGTATCTGCTCAGCACCTGATCTTCACTCGGCACTTGATATTCACTCGGCACTTGTTATCTTGACTCGGCACTTGAAGATCACTTGGCATCTATTCTTTACTCAGAATCTAAAGATCACTTGGCACTTACTGAAGTTGAACTTGCTTGGCTTCAACTAGGAATCTATTCGGCACTGAGTAGCTTGCTCGGCTCTCTCTCTAATAAACTTAGTTAGGCTTTACAAATGACTTAGCTAAAACCTTACATCTTTGATATGTTTTAGTGAGCCCATTCTCTGTGTCATAGAGTATGTCATCAATACACTTTTTTATCAATGGCTTAGCTAATCCTTGTACTTCATTACAGCATCATAACTTCAACCTTTCTCTAGGTGTTCTAGTTACATCTTATTGATTGCCTTGCCTCCTCCTTGTCAATCAACCAATTGATAGTATTTGGATCACTAAAGCAATTTTCATTCCTGCAAGTAGCAAGTTTGACATCAATGACAAAAAAAATGATTGAGAACATTCTTTCCTAGTTCCATTACTTATTATGTATGATCTTTTCAATCATTTCCAACAAAATAGACCTTGTTATTGGATCTAGGTTGGTTTTTCCATGAAATTTGATATATAATATGCCATAGTTTGGCCATATTGATAGAAATATACAAAGGGTTTTTAGTTGTAGCCTATGATTGTTGTCAAACTTGATCCCATCCAAATTTTAATCACAAAAAAAGTGAAAAAATCATAGGAAAAAAGGTAAAAATATTATCTTGGTAAAACAACCATAACTTTCTCTCAGGATATCACATTTTGGACTTCTTACAGTCATTGGGAAATTAATTTAGAGCACTACTTAAAGCATGTTTGATTATATGTTTTTTATTTTTTTAAGGTTTTAAGAGCCTGAAAGTCAGATGTTGTTTATTTTAAGCATAGATTTGGACATAACTTGGGCATACAAAGTTAGATTTTGGACTCCGAGTAGTCAATGGAAAGCTATTGGAGAGATCTACACATTGGTTCAAATTTGATGTAGGTTTGACATGATTTATTTGGTTATATATTGGTCTAAATGGTTTATGATATATATTGACTATGGTAACATTATGAGTTTATGACATTGTATATTTTGGATATTTGGATTTGGTGTCATTGTATACTTAGTTCATATTTTAGATTGGTCTCATGATGATATGGTTATTAGTGTTTAGTTTGGATATGTATGATGACATGTTAAATATACAAGTCATGTAGTTTTGTAAGTGGTCTATACTTATAAGTTGCATTTATGGCTTGGTTATGGGTTGTCTTTTTTCATTGATCTTTCATTATTGATGCATATTCAGATTAGTGGCTTGGATTTGGGTTGTCTATTCCCTAAGTCACATGATTTTTTTTTTTCATGTAGAAGGGATGAGATGTTGTTACTAGGTATAGTCATGGTGGAGGATTGTGGTTGACTATCTTATGCTCACAAGTTGGACACATTCAGAGTTTGTTGCTTGGTTCATGGATGAGATCATGGTGCCATAGATTTTGGCATGACATGATTAGATATACAGGTACATCATTGATGTTCATTGGTTTGGATTCCTAATTTGGTTATTGTGGTATATCTTCTTGGTTGAGGATCATGGTTATTTGGTTTCTTTTGAGGAGCTCATGATGTGCACTTTGAGTTCTTTGATGGTTTGATGCATTGGTTGATTCTCATGGTTAGTGGATGGTTGTTTCATCATAATGTCATGAATTTCTTAGATACATGGTAAAGTGGGAGCTTATGATAGTGATGAGGTGGTAGTGTAGGATCAATTCCTAGTTTGGTTTGCATCTTCTTAGGTTTAGAGACCTTTTTTTTCACTTGGTATTGACATTTTGGTTGTGTGTGTGTAGACCTGGACGATCTTTATGTAGGAGATGTATTTTATGATTCCATGGGTGACTCAGCACCATGGTTGAGTGGGATTTTTTGGCATTGATATATTTATTGAGTGTTTGCATATGTTGGAGGTTTTTCTTAGATCCTATTATTGCAGAAGCACCTTTGACATTTCTATGGAGCAGTTGTTATCTTCATGTGTGTGAAGATGGCTCTTCATGGTATGTGAAGATGATTTTCTTCATGGTGTGTGAAGATGGTTGCATCTTGAAGACTCATGGAGTTCTTGGTTATATTCATGTTGTGTGGATATGGTTGCATCTTGAGGGCTCATGGGATTTTTGGTAAAAATGTGGTTTGTGCTTTCATTTGAAATTTTATCCTTATTGTTAGGATGGCTATATTATTATGTCATTATATAATCTTGACATGCATTTAGATTTTTTTAACATGTTATAGTATGTTCATATGGAACATGTTATCTCGTTGGTTGAGATGGTTTAGATCATGTTGTCATGTTTATGTTTCTAAGGCCATAGTTGGAACTTTGACATTGATCTTGCTTTAGTTTCTTTGTATTAAGTATATTGATCATTTTTTAGATACTTCATGATATTTCTATGTTACATCTAGAGTTGGCATGGACTGATTGGTTACATATGCTCGTGGATACTTTGAGATGATGGTGATGTTGATTTCTCTTAGATTAGAGAAGTATTTGTTGGGATAGTTATTTGGTTTCAACAGAAAGTCTGAGGTTAATTCACCTAATGTGGACTTGAGAGGATATTTTTCTTAGATTAGTCTTGGTTGAAGACTTGGATATCTTGATTAGCATTCTCATTCCCTGCTCTTGGTCTACTTGGCAGTTTACTACTTGAGAGGTATAGCCCATTGTTTCTCTTAGGCACATTATGTTTATGCTTGTCTTTCAAGGATATGGATCTTGAGCTATGACACATGAGTTAGTTTTGGAGGGTTCATTTGAAATGTGGATTAGCTTTGGTTATCTCCTTGTGCATATGTTGTTATTTTGGTTGAGTTTGAAAGATAGTTTTATATTGGGAATATTCCTTCAATTAGGAATGGTTATTCCTTGGTTTAGAAATAGTTTATAATTTTGATCTTCTTGTGAGAGGCTTACATCAATGATTAGTTAAATGGAATGGTTTGGGTGTTGTTGTGGCTTCTTGGTTGTGGTTTTATGGAGGAGATCTTACTTGCATGGTTTACATTTAGAGGTGTGTGTAGGAGGACATGATACAAGTTGTGATTTGTATGATTTCTCTTTGGTCTTGATTACCTTCTTGGATGTTCAGTTTCACTTACATTGGATTTGAGATTGGTAGGAGATTGTGATCACTAGTTTGTGTTCATGTATGGCATGTGAGAGATGACATAGTTATTTCTTTATCTCCTTCTTTTGTTAGTTGTGGAGAACTTGGGAGAACATTGGAGACTTGTTATGATAATTTTTCTTGCAGGTTATTGTAGTTCATGTATTGTGGATGACCTTGATACTACATTGATTCACTTATTTGAGATCTTGTGAGTGGATTGGTTATAGATTTTACATTATCTTTTGTAGTGGGAGCTTCTTGGTATATGTGCGGTAAGTATTTCTCTTAAGGCTTGTGATTGCAAGTTATAGATTGGATATGTTGATGATGTGAGATTCACTTGGTATACCTTTGGAGGTATGGATAGTTGGATGGGTTGGCACTTATTGTGAGTGTTATTTCATCTATGGATATTTTGACAACTATGGATACATGTGATTACCTTTAGATCGGGTGTTTTTGCTTGATATTTTAGATGGTACAAAAATTTATGATTCTTTTGTGACAGGTTGAGTAGTTTTCTCTTTGGATGGCTTCTATGTATGTCTAGTGGAAGTGACATAATAGGAGGTGGGATCATTCATGTTTGAGATGTTGGATACTTTGATTTTTTTGTGGGTACTAGGATGGAGCACTTGGTGTACTTTGATCCATGATGATGGATGTGCTAGGAGGAATTATTTTGTTGTTCATTCATGTGGGTACAGATTGACCCTATGTAATGTATACAACAAGGAGACTATTGAGATTATGTGTGTTGCACACATTACATCATATGTTATATTGTATTATTTTATTTTATTATGTAATGTTGTACCTACGAGCACTTAGATGGATGCGCAACATGTAAAGATTCTCATGGGATATACTTGATGAGTTGTAATATTACATTGTGATAATATTTGATATAATTATTTAATATTGGGGAAAAAAATTAAATGCCCAATAGTAAATGTGGGGTCAATAGGTTAGATAGCACATAGTTTATTTAATACCACTTGGTGGTTTTGTGAGACTTGCTACTATATAGGAAACCATAAGGGTAGTTGTAAAGACAAAAAAAAGGGAAAAATGAGAGTCAAGCATGACAAGGGTTGACAAGTTAGCCAAGGGAGCATTTGTGAAGGTTGGAAGCATGGCATGGAATGTATGGATTCATGTTTGTTCACATAGATTGCTTGGTTGTGGCTATGGCTTTGAAGGCTTCCATGGTTGTATTACAATGGTGTTTTGCTAAATAATACATGGTGATGGATGCTTTTGGAGGTTAGGTTTTTTTCTCAATGAGAGTTTTCTAGGATATATCTTGTGTCACATTTTTGTGGGTATGTTATCTATTCTCTTGCATGTGAATTTCAATTGGATATTTATTTCAGATCTATTATGGGTTGTGTGGAAACAATTATTTTTGTTGCAAGTTTCCTTACAATTATGCATTATAAACTTGGGTCTTGTCATAAGTATATATTTATTTCATATATTTAATGTTTGTAGTCAAGCTGACTTGTGGCTTGAGAGTTTATTTAATGTAAGGGTTTATTTATTGTAATTTTCTAGGTTGACTCATGGCTTGGTTTAGTATAGACTAAGGTCCTTGTGATGTCTAGAGATTTCAACATGGAGTAGCTAATGGGAGAAAAGTTGGCAAAGCTAGTAGCTTATTTGGTCTTTAGAAAATAAGAAGGTTGCTTGGTGGCTTGTAAGCACAAGTTTAGATGCTTCTTGCAGTTTCTACCAAATTGTAGTTTGGGATAGCTAGGGTATGAATCTTGTGAGGTCTTACATAACTACTTTTGTAATTTCTTTGTATTTGGCCATAGCCCAAAAGGCCTTATAGCTAGGTATGTTGGATGTAAATCTTATGATTCCATTATGAATTGGTTTTGTAGTTGATATAAATCTCTATGTGATTATTATTCTTCTGTTGTGTGGTTATTTGTTGGGGACTAGGACATCTCCTTTGGAGATTCTATTGCCTTGTATTACATCAAGTGGTATCAGAGTTGGTTGATCTTGTGGACTTGTTTCTTTGGGTTGTTGAAGACCTTGGAAGATTCCTCCAAGAAGATTTGATTCTAAAGAAACTATAGATCTCTGTGATGTTGTGGAGATTAAGATTTTAGAGAAGGTTAGAGCATATTTTAGATCTAAGATGAAGTTGATGAAGAATGATATGGTTGTCAAGATCATGAGATCTATAGCTGTTGTACCTAGGAATGTCGGTATTAAAGATGGATATGAAGAAGTTGTTGAAGACTTTGAGGCTAATAGATCTAGTGGTGAAGACAAAGATGATTAGATAAAGAGACCCATGGAAGAAAGAGTTGGATAGTTTGATAGATCTGGAGCTCAGTTGAAATTAAAGCATAAGATGGATTATTTTAAATTCTTAGGTACTTTGAATCCTACAGACCTAATTGATTGGATTGGTGAGTTGGAAGACTACTTTGAGTTAGAGGATATTGGAGATCTGCTCAGAGTAAGGTTAGCACAAACTAAGTTGAAAGGACATGTTGCTTTATGGTGGAAAGATTTGCAAAGAGATAGAGAAGAAGAAGGTTAAATAAAGATCACTAGGTAAAGATTGATGGTGAAAAAATTGAAGGCTAAGTTCATTCCTAATGATTATGAACTTGATTTGTTTGAAAGAGATTGCAAAATTTGAATTAGAAGAATATGAATGTGAAGGATTATACTGAGGAGTTTTACAAGTTAACCATTCGATCTAGACATGGAGAACTTTATGAAGAAAAGGTGGCTAGAGATACTAATGGTTTGATATTCGATATTAAGGATGATATTGGTATGTTATAGATTGATTTAGTTGAGGATGCTTATTATTATGCTCTAAGGGTAGAAGAGAAGTTGAAGAGAAGACCTCAAGGTAATTCCCAAGGAAAGGAGAAGCATGATCATTTGGTGAAGAACAAATAGATTGTTGAGGATGAACCAAAACCTATTGAACAAAGGAATAGAATAGATAGAGGTGCATTTAAGGTTACTTGTTTTAGATGTGGATATGAAGGTCACAAATATTTTGAATGTCCCTCTAAGGCTACTAATAAAGGATTTATTGTGGTAAATGCTGACGTGGATTCAATAAATGAACTTGAGCATGAGGAGGAGAACTTGCTACTTTGACAAGTGTTGTTTGGTCAGAAGGTATTGGAACCTTGTCAAAGGAGGATTTTTTTCAAGACTTTTTGCTAGTCTAGAGGTAAATACTAGAATGTGAGTGTGGATGGTGGTAGTACTAATAAACTAGTTGTTGAGGAGATGATCAAAAACTTGGTTTGAAGGAGTGGAATATCCTTGTCCTTATAGGACCATTTTGTTGCAAGATGAACATGCTTTGAAACTAAGGGTGAAATGTCTTGCTAATTTCAGATTGGATAGTATGTTGATAAAGTGTTATATGATATTGTACACATGAGTAGTTGTCACATATTACTTGGTAGACACTAGCAATATGGTTTTAGGGCAATGCATGATTATGTCCAAAATGTGTTTATTATTGAGAAGGGTGGTAGACAATTTTCACTTATTCCTTTACAGAATGTAGAACATGATAGAATCCTAAGCTGAGTATTGGTAGGTGGGTTAAATTGAAGGATTCCCAAAGGGTTAGAGTTAAACGTGAAAAATAGACATGTGGCACACCAAAGAAAGATTTGAAGATTCCTATTGCTAGAAGGATTTGAAGAAATGGAACAAAGGAAAGAGCACATACAAGTTGATAACTTGGAGGTAATGTATATGAAGAACTAGTTTGGGGTTTATGTGTTGAACCCTAGAAGATGTTCTTCCAACTATTGAGAGCATCTTGTCTTCACACATGGGGTGTCTAATGCAGGAGCATCTTACAATAGTCAACAATCCTGTATGTAGGAGCATCGATCTCAGATTTGTTAATTTGCATGATTAGGGATGTGTTCAAGGCACATTGGGGAACCTTTTCCTAAGTACGCATAAATTTTAGAGTAATCATGTTGGAATTAGAGTCATTTTGGTGCCTGCTAATAGTGTATTTTTGATTTCCTAGACAAACTTTGGAGATTATTTTTATGAGATTTGATCCATAGGAGTTGACTCATGCACTCTTGGATTTGGATTTTTGGATGGCACGTTGACTTATGTTTAAGAGTGTGTATTCTTATTTGGTCTTATGAGTTGGTTGTGAATTCCAATCTTGAGCCCTATCCTAAGTATTTAGTTATTTCATGTATTTAGTGTTTGTTGTTGTTGTGGTTTCACAATGTGTGGCCCATTTCACCTAGAAATGGGACCTCCTACTTTATTTTTTGGCTTTTCAAAACACTAGTCCAAGGTATGATTCTTTTCTAGGGTTTTACCCAATGTCTTTGGTCAGATCTGGGTCTCGGTTCAAAAATGTGGATCACAAAAATCATCATTTTTGGGGATAAGTCATTTTTTTTCCAAGTGTTGATGTGCCAAACCACTTTAAAAGGGCTTCACCCCTTGGTGATGCATATCAACATAGTTGTGCAACACCAAGGGGTGTGTTGGGTCCTTGAGTTTATAAAACCCAGGACCTCCCTACCCCCTTCACATCATTTTCTCATTCTAGCACCACTATCCTTGCATTGTCACACCTATTGAGGTGTGCATCTCCACCCATTTTCCTTTACACCTACATAGAAACACAAAATGATTAGAACATTAAGTAAAGGTTGCACAATAGTACACCTATCTTGGTGTGCTGCTATGCACCTTTTATTTTTCAAAACATTAAACACAAAATAAGGTGTTCAGTAGTGCACCTATCTAGGTGTGCTGATGCACACCTTCTCTTTGAAATCCTTAATAACTTAGACAAAAATCTTTAAAAACTATAGCATAAGTAAAGGTCCGCAACTATGCACCTCATTAGGTGTGTTGTTGTGCACCTTTATTTATGACTTGATATTGCTACTTATGCATTTTGAGTGATAAGGGTGCGCACCAAGTACACCCCATGAGGTGTGCTAGTGCACACCCTCATATTTTGAGGTTTTCTAAGGATAGGCACACCTATCACATCTCTAAGGTGTGCCAAGTGTGCCCTTTTTTGCATATAAGGGTTGCAAATTGAATTTTTAAACATTTTAATCACTTAGGGCTTTTGGGTTCAGTTTGTGTCAGTTTTAGGGCTGGTTTTTATTGATTTTGCTTTGACTCTTAACTAATAGACATTGTTCTTGTGTATATTTAATGGCTTCTTCATCATCCTTCCTTGCTATAAAGATGGTCCCAAAACTAGTGGTGTTCAAGTTTCAAGGTGTTCCTACAAAGTCACACTTTCAAGATGATTATTTAGAGATTTGAGACATCAAACTTGGTCACATAGACTTGAGCACATTCCTAGTATTGTGCAACAAACCCATTGAAAGATCCCTAATGATATCTGCTCTGATCCAATCAAGACTTGTTAGTGCAACGTCACATCTAGTATCAATGTAATCTTCATAATTGATCATGACACTAGTAGAAAACCATGTTTTTGAAGAAAGGGTCATGGAGAGGATAACTAGAGAAATCGTCCTAGATCTCTAACCTAAGAACATAGACAAGGTGTTCCATCTTCTGAAGGTAGACCAATTCATCAGATTAACCTATCACCAAGCAAAAGGATGGTATAGGGAACATGTAGATAAAGCATCCGAGATCATCCAGTCTTCATACCTCATCGAGAAGACTCCTCTAAAGCAGATAAAGTAGACATGACGAGAAGCTACATAAAAGAAGATATTGGATATTCTATAATGCTCTTAAATAGATTCATGGGTTTTCTAGCATCAGGACACTTGAATATATGGATGGTACACTTTATTGAGACTATCAAGATGATGAAGATGCCAATTGATTCAACTTCAATTCTTAGTGAGAACGTGGGTGAGTAGCTAGTGGTGATTAAGAATAGCTGTGTGTTTTATATGACATCATATTTGGTATACTTGTTAGCTATAAGGGTGATAGATTATCCAGGGCTCTACAAAAAGGGCAATATGCAAGATGCAAACGCATGGCCCTATATAGTATATCCTTAGCTAGTAAAGTGAAAGCTTCTAGAACACAACAAAGAATATAGGGTAGTGAATGATGCATTTATATTCACAATAATGTGGTTCATTGAGAGGGATTATGTGAAGAGGATATCAGATGAGGTAGCTGCTAAAATTTCAAAGGTTGGAGCCTACTACATCTAGTATCAAAAATTCACTTCTTTAAGGGTAGCGAGTACCACTCTCAATCCCAAGAAGCTCCCTAGGTACCCAAGTGACAGACTTATACTATTGGAGATTGCTTGACAACTCTTGTTTGCATACAACAAAGTATGGAAGCAACACAAAATAACATGGGTATGGCTATTATGATAGGACCTTTCAATGTGGTTTGAAGACAAGATATTCCATCTTTTAAGTCTAAGTGGGATCAATATCCTTTGGGTGAATATAATTCTCCTTAGCCCTATTTTGATAACATCATAAGAGTATAATACTTGGCTAGCAAGACATTTCAGCATGAAGATGCAATTGAGGACCACTCGATGAACATAGTAGACAACTTTGATATTTGTATTGATATCTCTATAAGGGATTATTGTAGGAGGATTCTGTATCTGGCAGGGAGCGCTTTGAAAATAAAAGTTCCTTTGAAGATAGTACAATAGGATACTAAGGATGTTCTTGATCCATTATTCAATAGGCACAAGATTGGTGATTGACCTATCATGAACACTGAGGTTGATAAGGAAGAAAACTCAGACATTAATCATAGGTCCATGCATTTCATTGAACTAACAAAGGATTGGATCAAAAGACCTTTCAAATTGGATCCAATTCCTCAAGCAATAGTCTTCCACGCTCAAGCCTGCCCAACAAGAGGTTAAGGAGCTAAGGTAATAGTGCCTACATTTATAGTTCAGTCCCTTGTGAGGTCAGAAATAGTACACCAATGTGATAGACAAGTTGGACATTACTAGGCTTAGAAAGGTAAAGGAAAGAGGAAGAGACCTTCTCCTCAACAAGCCGAGCCAGAAGAGGAAGCAACTCAAGCACCTCCATAGCTAGGGGCAAAAAATGTACAAGGACCAAAGAATGTGGAAACCACACAATCCCAAGACAATCCTCAAGTGCCACTAACTAAGCAAGTGCCAAGAGAAGCTGAAACAAAAGTACAAGACGTAGCTCCACCTTAACAAGAGGTACAAGCCTTCCCATCTACTCGTAAGAGAAGAAAGATCAAGACTCTGATCAAGAGGAGACAAAAGGTCATTAGGAGATTTATTCCCTTCTCAACAATCCTAAAAGTTATCCTAGAAGAAGGAGAGGAAGAAGAGGATGAATAGGATAACCTTCCTTTGAACCAAAGGACTCGGCTCACAAGAGCTACATAATTGGAATGGAGAAGAAGCTCCATAATCACACCACCATCCAACAACCCATTCAATCTACAAACTTTGAGGATGAAATGAAGCAATGGATAGATAAGCAACACGTTGAGGGGACTGATATCTTCAAGATGTCAGATTTTGATTTCATGCCAGTTAGTACTAAATTGGTGGAAGACAAAATAAGAGATACTCCAACTAACCAACCTTAATAGGAGGATTGGAATTAATTACCACTTGAGCCACAAGGATGAGAAGTAGCTCCACCATTACCCATCCAAGTCATATTTTGTGTAGATAAGGGATCAACTACTCCTCTTCCTCCAAAGAATGAAGAAGAAAAGGTTCAAGAAGGACAAGAGGAAGAGCCGCAACAAGTATCTGCCAATGAAGTGTCAGAGGAAGGGAAAATATGTGAGTACCATTAGTAGGCTTCCCAAGACATAAAGATGGGGACTATGGACTCTAGGGATACAAAGACTCCCAGTGTGGATCTCTCACAAAAAGAGAAGACTCCAGAGAGGGGAGATAAGGGTAAGACATAGCACAGAAAACTCCTTTGTCCTCAAAAGGAAAATCCTCGATAGAGCATGTTCCAAGATGGTTGAGGAAAGAAGTCATTAGAAACAAAAGGTAGAAATTCACTACTAAGAAAGAGGATAGGATGGAATTGATTGAAGTTCTAAGGAAACCTGAGTCACCACCAAAGGATGCACAAGCATTAGTCTTCATTATGAGTGTGATGTCCCCAATTTCAAAATGGGTTTTAATAGGAAATAAGGATTAATTACCAATATTAGATTATTAAAATAATATAATTATTATTATTATCTATTTTAAAATACAAATATTATTTATAATAAATAAGATAAATAATATTAAACATATATATATATATCTAAAATATGTATATATCATTGTTTAATATAATAATCTTATGGTATGTTTAATAATGATATAGTTATAATTCATTGTAATATAAGATTACATAATATTATTTAAAATTAATAATATAATATTATAATAGTCTTATTAATATTTTAAAAAATTATATAATTTATATATAGTTAATATAATAATATAATATATAATCATTAAAAATAATATATAATTACTATAATAATAAAATACATAATTATCTTATTAATATAATTAATATTATATGAATGGACTTATCATGAGCCCAAAATAATTATTATATCTATTCTTGTTTAATAAATATATATATTCTAATATTAGATTAAAATAATACATGTTATCAATACAAAATGTTGATTATATATCATTGTCATCAATATATATAATTAACAAACATTCTTACTAATATTACAATATATTTCTAAATAACCCCTAATTGATAATAATATAATCAAATTTGTGTAAAGGGTGTGACTTTTTAGAGGTCTTGATAACCTATTTATACATGGTCTCCAAATGTCTCATAGGAGGGAACATCATCACGAAGAAAGGAAAAAGGAATATTTGAATTAGAGAATCAACATCCAAAGATTTTTAATGAAAAAGAGCAAGGGTAGAAGTTTGGCTCATTACAAATGGTATCAAAGCAACGATCTTGCCATCCTATACAAAAAAAAAAAAAAAAAAGAAATAATAATAACTTAATCAACAATGTTCCTTAGACATTAAAGTCCACACACCTACAAAATATAGGTTTTGAGGATCTTGTAAACACTTCCACTCAAGAATCTAAAAAGTTTGAAAATATTTACAGTGAATTCCAACAAATGAGTAAAACTTCTAGAGTGTTTCAAGCTTCCTGCATCTCTAGAATTGATGATCTTAAATAAGTACTTAGAAATACCAGCAACATTCAACTACTTTTGAGTATCTTTATCTAAGAAGAAGTGATTTTGAATATTTTCCTAAAGGATTGGGATGACTAAACATTGTAAATGGAGTATTGCCTCAATCTAAAATGGCTCCCAAAAGGATTCAGTTCATTGTGTTCATTGACTTATATGATATTAGAGCTAAAGATGTTTATACAAATAATAAGAGATGAATATCAGTCAGGACATTTAGTCACTTCAAAACCTTACATTACTATTCTCCAAAAATCTGTA